>JAJIBD010024103.1:0-374043 GCA_021461705.1 Cryptotis parvus
CAATACTGTCCACTGAAACCTACGTAAAGGACCTTTATGATTAATGGAAAGGACTGAAAATGCAAACCTTTTCCGATCATCTGGGTGGATAGGTATGCTGTAAAAGCAGTCTTTTAAATCTATGATAATTAGCGGCCAATCTTTAGGAATAGCTGCTGGAGAGGGGACCCCCAGGTTGTAGGGCTCCCATGGGGACCATAGTAGAATTTACATTCCTTAAGTCAATCAGCAAATGCCATTTGCCTGATTTTTTATGTATTACAAAAACAGGAGAATTCCATTCTGAAAACGTTTCAATATGTCCTAATTTCAGCTGTTCTTCCACTAGATTTGTTAGCGCCTCTAACTTTTTTGGTATTGAGGGGCCACTGTGGTGTCCATATAGGTTTGTCAGACTTCCACTGAATACGGATAGGTAGTGGGCGCTTAACCACAGCGGCCCCAATTAAAAGGGTTACTCCGGTGTTAGCCTTTTATGGAGAGCTGGAATTGGTGCTCGACGGGGGAGTGGGCCAGAGGTATGTGGATTACTGCCCCCCCACTGCTCCAGCATGTTTCGACCCCATAAAGTTAAAGGCATAGGGGCTATATAAGGCTGGACCATGGCTATATTCCCTTCAGGGCCAATACACGGCAGCCACCTCGCACTCTGTTGGAGGAAGAGAGAGGAGGAGATATTGCCTACCCGCCTCAGGCTATGGGACACTTTCTTTGGGGCCCAGTTAGAGGGCCAATACTTGGTGGAGATTATGGATATGTCTGCCCCTGTATCCAACATGCCTTTGAATTTCCTTTTTTTATAAATTTCGATGGGTATAACCGGCCACTTGGCCTGAGAAATTCTGGTGAGTGTACCCAACTAGATAGTTAGCAGGTGGCTGGTGGGCTTGGTTCTGTGTGGCTGTATAACCAACAATGAAGTTGGCAGAATGGTTGGTACTGTTTAAGCGACCAGCTGTAGGGTGTTCGGACTGACTACGGATCCTCAAAAATAATAATAGTTTAGCAAGTGGTTCCCCTTTTTTTAAAGTCCATTTAGTTGGCACAGATATTGACAGTATTATCTCTCCATGAGATTCAGGATCCAGAAGTCCGAAATGCACCATAATTCCCTTAAATTTCAGCCAATCGCTCCCCTGAATTAAACCCATACTACCTGGGGAGCAGGTACTTTTATCCCCTGTTTTTAGCATGTAGGGGTCTTGACTTGGGTATATTGTGACAGTCTTAGGGCAGAGAATGTCGAGACTGCCATTGCCTGATGGGGTAGGCCAGAGAGCATTTATTGACTGTAACTCTGTGGATTCTGATTCGGAGGATACTGGGCAGGTGGAATGAAGGAGAGTGCCCCTGGATTCAGCTGGGCCTGGGCTGGCCCCACCCAGTTTCCGCATTATGGGGAGGCATAGATGTTATTTGAGCCTGCGGAGCTTGTGGAACCTGGGAGGGGTCCATGTAACATTTCCTATAAAGGGATTATTAGAAAGTTGCCCTGTATTGATAGTTTTAGAAGATGGGCAATCTCTACGGGTGTGTCCCTTCTTTCCGCAGCTAAAGCAGGTTATCTGTCCAGATGAAGCCTGAGGCTGACTTAGCCTCCAAGACCCACAGTCTCTGGCCCAATGTTTTCCTTTTCTGCACCTTGGGCATGGTCCAGGTGGGGCCCTCAGGGGTGGAGCTGCGTTATTAGAATAGTTTCTCCGATTATTGTTTATCCTTTGAAGTTTATTGTTTCTCCCCCCTAGAGCTGTCTGACATTTTCATCCCTCTCCTGATCCTCCTGCTGTATGGGATAAGCCTCTATATCATCCTGTGTTTTTATGGGAGGTTAAACCGACATTTCTACAGGCCTTTAGATACCCCATGAGGTCATCCTTTTCCTTAATACTATATAGTATTGCTCGACATTTTGATTAGCATTCTCATATGCTAAGTTTCGTTTAGGATTTCTTGAGTGGTTGGGTCTTGAACCTGTCTTTGGATTGTTTCACATAATCTCCCAGCAAAATCAAAGTATGGTTCATCACGACCCTGGTAAATTTTCGTATAGCTACCTAGAAATTCTGGGTCAGAACCTACTCTTTCCCACGCTTTTAATGCTGTCTCCCGAACAAATTTTAAAATAGGTTCAGGTAATGTCGCTTGTTTTGCTTTCTTTTTCCATTCACCTTCACCTTTTAGCATGGCAAAAGTTATAGTGTGGCCTGATTCCTTTTCTCTTAAAATGTCAATATTCCGGTTAACCCCATCTGCATACCACATATGCCATTGCATGTACTGTGATTTGTTTAGACAAGTATGGGCTACCATTTCAAAGTCTCCCAATACCCACTGATCATTTTCACTCCAATCAGCTAAATATTTTAAAGTATAAGGACTTGATATTCCAAACCTGTCGCGAGCCTTCCTAAACGGGGTTATTGCCTCAATTTTTTAAGTCTTCATGAATCGGTTTTACTTTATCTTTAGATTGGTCATGAGAAAGATTGCTGCGCTTTGCTCTTTGACTCGAGCTAATCTGTTTCCTCCCGTTCTTCCTCATCAGAGCTTGTGGTATCTGGCAGAGGAACATCTACCCCATTGAGGGGTATTAACTCTGGGGAGATTTTCAGCTTGGGAATTTGCCTCCTCTGGGTTTTCCTGTTCCTCCTCTAAGTTATCAGCCACATTAGAATTCTTTTTTAGATTTTTTTTGCTGGGAATGTATACACCTTTTTCAAGTCTACAGCTTTGGGGCGTGTTTGTGAACGGCTTTTAGTTGGTTCACGCCTCAGTATTGGGTATGCGCTAGGTCCTGATTGATAAGTTATGAAATCAGAAATCTCCCTGCGTAACACATCCATTTCTTGGTTTAAGTTTTCAAGTTTCCTATATGTTTCTTCCTTTTGTTCTTTCAATCTTATGTGTAACTTCCAAACCTCCTCTTTCTGTCCATCTATTCTATCTCTCTGTTTTGTCAATTTCTTCCTCTAAGATAGTGCTGATTTTATCGATATCCTTCTTCTGTTCTTCAAACTTTACTTCAAATTTTTAAATCCTGTTTAATAATTTTACTTTCCTGTTCTTCTAACTTTTCTTTGAATTTTAAATCCTGTTCTTCTAATTTTTTCTTTGAATTTTAAATCCTGTTCTTCTAATTTTTCTTTGAATTTTAAATCCTGTTCTTCTAATTTTTCTTTGAATTTTAAATCCTGTTCTTCTAATTTTTCTTTGAATTTTAAATCCTGTTCTTCTAATTTTTTCCTCAAATTTTAAATCCTGTTTAATAATTTTACTTTCCTGTTCTTCTAATTTCTTTTCAAATTTTAAACTCTGTTTAATAATTCTGTCCTCAAGCTTTAAGACCAGTCTACCTGTAGTTTTATGATCCTCACTTATTTCTTTAATCGCTGAGTAAACCTTGTCCCTTAAGATTGCATTCAATTTATTACTTTCTTCCCTCTCTCTATTAAACATTGTCCTTACACAAAGGTACAGTTTAAAAGTCGCAAGGACCCAGATGATTTGTGAAAAGATAGAGTAGTTCTCAGAAAGGAACTTTATAGACTGGGCTATGTATGGTTCTGAGCCAATAAAAGATACAATGTATCTATACCATGAGATATCCATCATTTTACTCACGGTTCGGAGGCAGATGATCTCTGTCCGATGATAATTAGACCAGACGATGTTCGTGGTGCCCACGCCAGGGACGCCAAATGTCGGGCGCTCCGCCGGGGGTCCCCGACAGTGCCGGGAAGCGAAGTTCCCTTCTACCTCCGAAGCCAGCGAGGAATGGATGAACACTCAAGAATCCGATGCAGTTTTAAAAGGCTTTACTTATCACAGGTTCAGGCATACAAATCAGCAAAAGGACAAGCCCAAAATCTCTTTTCTTGATTCAAGGCTTTTGATGTGAATATTCAGTTATTCTGACACTATTTTTGTTACAGGTTTTTAGAGAATGTAGTTTTCTAAGAGAATAATTAAAATAAATTATTGTGTTTGCCTTGCATGCAGCCAAAAAAAAAAAAGGACAAGCCCGGTGCTTAGTATTCCAGGCTAGAACCCCAGCCACGTGTAGGCCAAGATGGCGGCAACCACGTGTAAAAGGCTTTGGGAAAGGAGAAAAAGACTTCCAAGCAGGGGCGAGCGCTCACAGCGAGCAAGAGCCCCCAAAGAAGCGCTCGAGTGAAAACCGGCTAGTTTATACCCCTGCAACTCAGACCTTCCTCCCACTGTTATGGAAAGCAGGGAGTGTTAAATGTCCTTAGGTAATCCCCTCCCTGCACCTCACCTAGGCCCTTTAGTATGCTAATGTTTTGAGCCAAATGCAGCGGCCCTTAAAGGAGTCCTGCAACACTGTAAATCAGGTAACTCCAGTGAATGGTAACTTCCAGGAGAAAACCTGGATTCTTTGCCTTCCCTGAAGGGCCTTGGTGCAGAGCAAAGGGTTAATGCCTGAGATGTTATGGCAGGGTTGTTGGGGTCTGTTTACTACCTTCTCACCCGTGATTAATTCTGTTTGGTCAAGTGGTATTTACTCTGGAAATTGAATCATTATTTCTGATAGCAAAGGAATTGAAAAATAAATAAGAAGTGTCAGCTGGTGTATTAAGGTGGGTGACAGAGTGAAAGCAGGGGCCACCCACCTGGTTTTCCCATTGGTTGATTTTCTGACCCTCAAGATTAGTCTGGTTACTCGTTGGACCATTGCAAGTTCAAGGTTCAGGCACACAAAGATGAGAATGATGGGACAGGCTGGCTGGGCACAATAGGCGGAGGAAGGATTCCAGCGTGGAGCAGGGGAGGCATTAGAGATTGTTCAATCTAAGTCCCAAACCATAGAAGGGAGCTGTGGAGGGATCAGGAGCTGGGCATGGAAGCACGAATGGAGACAAAAAGTTCTGGACCCCTAACAGCACTTTCTCAGGAGCCAGCCTCCACCTCACATGGTGTGTGAGGCGCATAGTCAGGGCACTGTGAGCACATGTCTGTGCTTACATGCCCACTACATTCAGTAGTAACCATTCTCCTTAGGGACTCTGTGAGGCCCAGCCCTTCTGAAGACAGCTCCTGAGAATGAGGCTGTTTCTTCCTTAATATTCTGACACCTATGGGCTGCATTATGTGGGTCTCTCTTCAGACCCAGAGTTGAGGAACACTTCTGAGTCTGGGCATAGTTCTCCTCCTCTGTCTTCTTTGTTTGATGACTAGCCTGCCTGAAGTGAGGATCATGTGGACCAGCGCTAGGGAGAGACTGGAAGAAGGAAGAAAAATTGTATCAAGTCATATTTAAGACCGTATTAAAGACCTTACAAATCATATTTAAGACCACATAAATTCCCAGACCTGTGTCAGTCCACAGGTGTGAAAAGGTTGAAAACCATTGAGATTTGGGGGGTGTCTATTACCACAACATAGTTACCCTAGCCTGACTGATCTAATGTCTGAGGCTGGAGATGTGAATTTGGAAAGCTTCAGGAATTGACATTAGTCACTTCTCTTATTTTCAGATTTCATGGCCCTGGGGAGAGAGTAGAGAAAGAATATTTCTTTTGCCTTTAACATGAGTGAGTTTGCTTTCTTTCCCCTCAAGCCTGACCTCCATCCTAATCACTCTCCTTACTCAGCTCAAAGTCTGGGCCCTCTCTGCTGTCTTCCTCTCCTGCCAGCTCAGGGCTCAATAGCAGGAGTCTTGCCCACCATCGAGGCATGTCAGCCCCATGAGGTGAGTGAGGATGGATGCAAGCTGAGGACCAGGCAGTGTGGGTTCAATCGAAGGTGTCCACCTAGGAAACTGTGTGACCTTGGCTAAGTAACTTAACCTTTCCAAGAATAACTGAACCTCTCCTGCAGATAGGGTGGTGGGAAGTAGGTTTATCGATATAATTAATTCAATGAAAGATTCAGAGGGTTTAGTGAGGTGAAATACCGCACGTGATGAACTGGGCGCGCAGTAAGAGCTAAGCATATGTCCATGTGTGTTAACTCATTTTTTATGGCCAGGCTTTGACATATGTCATCATTATGATTATTTCTAAAATATTGTCCCTCCCAGGGGTTATACACTTGGTTCTAGTGCTCTGACGTTTGGTCATGGTGCCTGGACATTTAGCAGTGCTCTCTGGGGTTTACAGTTGTGCATTTGGCTATTTGGCTGCAGAGTACTGGAAACTGCAGTTGTGTTACTGGAGTCCCAATGGTGGTGGCACTTGGAGCCACTGAGCATGTCGGGTGATGCTGGGCATTTGGCCTCACGCTTACAAGGCAGATGCTCCACCACTGCACTATTCCCTGAGCCCCTCGGGGCAGTTAAACACACCGAGTGTGCTTGAATGAATGGACACTCACTCTGTGTGCTTCGGGTGAAAAGAGAACCCTTTATAGTGACGATGAGTTCTGTCTCTAGAGCGCCCTGGTTAAGACAAACTTTGGTCATGAGAGTCATGCTAGAAGACAGGGATTTATAGATAAATGATTTTCTGAATTAGTTCTGTGGGCTCTGGGCCTGGCTCTCCAAATCTGATTAAAGACATTCTTTCCAGTCATACAGAGAGTGCTTATATTCCACGGCATGACCAGCTGAGAGATGATGACAAAGCACTCCCCAGGATCTCCTCATGGGCACAGGAGTCGGGGGGAGGAGGCAGCGTGGACAGCACAACAGCTCTCAGACTAATGATGCAATGGGACTGGATGGCTGTTCCTCATGTCAGGGGGGAAAATAAAGGAGTGGGGAAAGAAAAGGAAGAGCCTAGGGACTTGGATTCTGTGTGTGTGTGTGTGAGTGTGTGTGTGTGTGTGTGTTGTTATGTGTGCGTGCATGCCTGAAAAGCAACTTCCCTCCTCACAGTTACTGAATATAAATGAACACGAAACCCTGAGTCTTCTTGGGAGAGGCAGACCATCACGTCAACAAACCCCGGCCTCTCAGAGTGTTCCGTCAGGTGAGTGAATGGGATTCTGAACAATGCGGATGGGCCTTGGAGTCTGCAGAGTCTCTCTGCCAGGGGCCGCAGGCACTCCATCCAGCATGAGCTCCAGTCTGACTGGGGCTATGAGCCCAGTCTTACCTGAGGAAGCAGCCACATGAGACAACACTGAGTTTCCTCAGTGACGCCCCCTCACCCCAACCCCACTTACTCTCTGAAACTAGACTCAGATCCTAGCAGGCTCTTAAAAGTGAGGTGTCAAGTGTGACCATCAAAGGGGTTCATCACTCTCTAGAAGAACTACTTGGCTTTTCTAATCTACATAGACAGAAACTCAAGGACTATGTTTGGGAAGGGGCATTAGGCTGTTAAGATGGGAGGAACCTGCTGGTGAACCAGGCGAATCCACCGACATGGGCTCCAGCAACCAAGCCTGCAGTTAATGGTGCCTCTAGAGGGCGCAGAAAGGGCTCTCACTGCTCTGCTTGTTGATGACTCAATGGTGGCCAACAGAGAGCAAGTTAGGAAGACTGGCTTGGCTTAGTGTAAAGGAGGAAGGATTCCAAGGGCTTGGCAGATAATTGGTATGGCAGAGTGACTTGTCACTAAGTCCTACTCATCCATGCTGGCAAGGTCCAGGATGTAGTTGCCACCACCAGAGCCCTGTGCTGGCTCTTCTTGATAGGCCAGTTCTTTTTTTTTTTTTTTTTTCATTTTTTTTTTTTTTTTAAACATTTTTTATACCACCGTGGATATACAATTACAACGTTGTTCACACTTGGGGGTTTCGGTCACCACAGTGTTCCAGAACCCCGCCCTCCACCAGTGCCCATTTCCCACCACCAATGTCCCCAATTCCCCCGCCCCCACATCCCGCCTAAATGGCGGTTCTTTATCTCCTCTCCTCTCCCTCTCTCTCTCCTCGATAGGCCAGTTCTTAATGCAGGAGCTATAGTGGCTGAATGTGGACATTTAATTCTTGAGGAATAATTGGATCCTGGGTGAGTGGGTGTGGGGCAGAGTCTAGGCAGCAGCACTCACCGCCCACCCCCATGCAATGACCCAGTGGTTCTTGACTCTGCAAAGGGCTGCAGAATCTATGCTGAGAGCTTCAAGCTCTCGTGGCCACTGGTGCAGGCTGATTTGGCATGGTGCTCCTGGAAGGGAAATAAGCAAGACGTCTACTCAAGATTTTCCTGATCTGTGTAAGCAGAAATGTGCCCAGTCAAGCGAGCAAAATTCTAACCTGAGTCTTGTAAACCGAGACATGCTCTTCAATGAATTTTCTGACTAGATCCAGTTTTTAGAAGCAGAACTCCTGGAATGAGGGGGAAGCTGCTATGCTGGGAAAACATTTCTATGTTAATCTTTGTCCAGGCTGTCCTGTTGGGATTCTTTCCTGTCATGAGGCCAATTGTGTACTTGGGGGAGGGGAAGTAATCAATCCCTTCTCTGAGCTCACACCAATGCCCACAGATCCAAATAGTCGTTGTGGCTCTCTATGAGGAGGGTGCTGGCGGTCAGATGGTGAACGGAATTTTATTTATCCAGGATGTGGGGATAGTTGGGCCATACCCAGAGGTGCTTAAAGCTTACTCTTGGCTCTGTGTTCAAGGATAATTCTTAGTAGGCTCAAGTGAACAAACGGGATGCCTGGAACTGAACTAGGGTCTCCCTGTACTGTGCCTCTGGAGGTTTGTTCATTTGTTTACTTGGTTTTTGGTCCACATCGGGTGTACTCCTAGTTTTGTACTCAGGAATTACTCCTGGTGGTGCTCAGGGGACTATTTGTGATGGTGGGGGATTAAACCCAGGTAAACTGTGTAGAAAGAGCAAATGACTAGGATGTACTATTGCTCCAGCCCTCCTGTACCTCCTCCTCTCTCCAGCTAGAATTTTAGACCAGGTTTATCTTACAGTGGATCCAATGGGTCCAGATCTTCCCTGTGGTAGGATGTGAATTGG
This sequence comes from Cryptotis parvus, assembly GCA_021461705.1. NCBI lineage: Eukaryota > Metazoa > Chordata > Mammalia > Eulipotyphla > Soricidae > Cryptotis > Cryptotis parvus. The sequence continues at coordinate 8,880 of JAJIBD010024103.1, forward strand.
ATTAGCTTCTTCCAGCAGAATCTGCATGCTGCTACTCTGACCTATGAGCAAGAGCTGTTGTGAGGAGAAGGCCCCCTTGAGATAGAACTGCCCCTCCCTAGGGAGTGGTAAGTCAGTCAGCAACACTACGATCCTGGCTGGGGTGCTGAGGTTGGTGCTGCCAGCAGAGACTTGTGATTCCCACCACATCCCTCTCAGCTCGCCTCTCTGGTCTGCGGGGATTTCAGAGTGACAGCAGATTGTCATCCACTTAATCTGGTGGTGACTCCAATTGCAGCTGCTGTACCAAATGTCATTTCATTACGTGAGCAAATCGATGCATTCCCTGGTAGCCTCTCTCCAGCTCCTGATCTGGGAACAGCTTTTTTTCCCAACCTGCCTGTCAATAAGGATCACAGGAAAATTTCCTGTCAGCTACAGGGCCAGTCATGTGCTTTCCGTGGTCTGCCTCTGGCACAGCAAGTCCACACTCTGTTCCAGAATTTCCTTTGCAGGGTCTTAAGCACTTTCCATTTCCATTACATTGGTCTGTTACACGGATGTTGTTATACCAATTGAACAAGTGAGGAAGACAAAGCAGTTACTCTAGATGACCAGCTGGTAAGAAATGTACATGCCAGGGCCAGGGAGATAGGCTGAAATGACTGTGACTCTTTTCATTCCAGTGGTCTGAGTAGGACTGTGGGAGGGATCCCCCAAATGCCAAGCCAAGAGTAGTCCCTGAGCACCACTGTGACTTCAACTATCTGCCTTCACCCCAGTCATTTACATGCAAGGAGGTAAGAAATAAATCCAACAAAAAATTCAGGGGGCCCAGTTGTGTAGGGCATGTTGAGATGCACCTTCTGAAGGGGAGAAGAAACTATTCCTGCTATTAGAAGCACAGGGTACTGGGTCTTTTTGTGACAGCTCGCTTCCGATTTAGGTATGTGACTCTGACCCATTTATTGAGGGAGCTGAAAAGGTGATATGGTAATGGGGCCATTATCCCACAAACCTGGTCAAGCATAAGTGCCAGGGCTGGAGAAGGTGCAAGGTGCTGTTGGGAACCTTTGAAGACACCTAAAGGTGAATGAATACCCTGAAGATGTGGGAGCAAAGCCCTGCCATTATCTACAGATTATTCACTCTTTGAGAAACAGTTCTTGGTGCAATACTGAGCCTTGGCAGAGACTGGACACTTGACCATAGGTCACCAAGTTACCAGATGGCCTAAGCTGCTACTCAAGAAATGTGGGTTATCTCATCACCGAGCCATGGAATGTGTGTGTGAACAGCAATACTTCATCATCAGAATGAAATGAAATAGACAGGATTGGGCCCTGCCAGACCCTAAAAACAAGTCAGGTACATGGCGAAGTCACCCAAACCACCTTGGTCCTCACATCACCACTCCGCCTTTTCTCTCCAAGTCTGCCTGCAGACCTCATTCTACAGTCACTGTGATCAGTTACCTAAGAGAGAGAAGACTCAGCCTAGTTATGGATGGCTCTGAACTCTGTACAGGCACTGCCTGAACGTGGAGAGCTATAGTAGCAGAGCTCTTTTCTGGGACAGCCTATCCCAAAAGAGGGATGTGCTGAAGGGAGATCCTCCCAGGTAGAACTGCAAGAACTGCACCTGCTTGTTTACTTCACACTTGGAAGGAGATTTGTGATTATTTACCAGTTCACGGACTGTGACCAATGGCTTAAAAAGAATATGGTTGGAGCATGGTTGCAGGGTGGAGGTTTATGCATGGCTTAGCAACATGGACCACTCCCCCTCTCAAGGCTGTGCTGGCTATGTCCACTTCAGAATGCCCTATTTGTCAATAGCAAAGGTCAATACTGAGTGTCCAAGGTGACAAAAAGTGCCCAAGGTGACCAATTAATTGCCTACCTGGTGGGCAGATAGATGTTAGTCCATTCCTTTAACTCATAAATGGATTCCCCCAAAGGGATTCACCTTTAAGAGCTAAAGGGATGGGCTAACAGGGAGATATTTTGGCTCACTCCCACAACAGAAAGCATCATGTTTTGCTCTTATGGTAATAGACATTAACGTGGAATATGAATTTGTAGTCCCTATATGCAATATTTCTGCCCAAACTATTATTCATGAACTTGAAGAATGCCTGACACACCATCATGGCATCCCACAACATTGTGTCTCATCAAGGAGCTCATTTCACACAAGCAGTGTGGTAATGGGCCCAGTCTCACAGAACTCATTGGTGACCATGTTTCCCTACATCCTCAAGCAACTGGTTTGATAGAAAAATAGGGTGCCTTTTTGAAAACTTGGTTATAGTGCCAGTTAGGTTACAACTCTAACCTGACAGGCCGCACGTGCTCTGTCACAGATCCCAATACACAACAATTCCCCTTATAGCCAAAATTCAGGGTGCAGGTAACAAGGGGAAGAAATGGGATGACACTACTCACAAGTGCCCCTGTCCCATGAGCCACAGCTTTGCTCTTAGTTGTACAGAGGGAAGCTGCATCATGTCAGAGCAAACCATGACCTTGGACCTTGCTATTCTTTGTATATCAAGGTTAAATGTGATATAAAGAGATAGAAAAGGTGCCAGGTTGACCTGATCCTCTGCAGGCCAGGTGGTCTTCATTCTGTGGAAGGAATTTGTCCACCAGAAGATACTGCTCCAGCCCCAGTTCTCTTGAACTGAAAGTTAAGAATGCTAACTGGCCTCTTTGGGGTCTTCATGCTCCTGAATCAGTGGGTACAAAGGGGAGTCACCGTGTTCAGTGGGATGAATGGTTCTGACTATCAGCAGGAAATTGGACTGTCACTTCCCCATGGAGGTGAAGAAGTGTATGTCTGGAATACAGGAGATCCCGAGGGTTTCTTGATATTGCCAGGCCCAAGATTAAAGTCGATGGAAATGAGAACATCACACAGTAGGCAGGACTATGGATGTCTCAGGACTTAGGAATGGAATCTGAGCTGTCCTGCAATGCTCAGCTACTTGCTGAAGGCAAAGGAATATAGGCTCAGTAGTGGGAGAAGCTAAAAATACCAGACACAGCCACATAAGCAATCATAGAAAGCAGGACTGTAATGATCATGAGAAGTTCTTCATTTATTAAGTGTATTGCTGTACAACTGTATAAATGTATAGCATATTTCATACTAGATGATTCAATCTTTGCTTTCTTTTCATCGTGTCCCTTAGCCAGGTGAAAGAAAATATATTAGATTCATAGCATAGTGCTTGAGTGACGTTAGCCTGGCACTGAAGTGTTTGAGTTATGAGACATCAAGAAGAGTAAACATGATCGAGGACTCTGGGCCTCTTCTGGGGAAGGATTTGCATTTCAGGGTTGTGTGCAGGGTGTCAGTTGCACGTCTGCTCCTTCGCCTCCACTTGCAGAGATGGAATGGTCTTGAACATGTTGTGTTTCAAGAGGAAGAGTGCTCTAAGAGAGGTGCTTGGTGACAGCCTGATGAGGAGGCACTTGCAGGGCAAGTTTCCCTGCCACCTGGGATGGTGTTGCTGAACGAGGTTAATAAGAGACCATTGAACCTTAGAGTGCGGAAGTATGGGTTGCTTGAGGTGGGGCATCCCTACGGAGGTGGGGTACATCCCTCCATCCTGTGGAAGTCAGAGTAGAAGCTAGAGACCCTCTCACCCAGGGACCACCACCAGCAGCCTGCCTTCCACCAGTGCCCCTTGGCTCGAGACAGCCTGCACCCATGGTCTCTATCATCACAGCAGCCGGTCCCTAGAGAGAAACCCCTCTTTCTCCATGTGCATCCGAGGGGCTCTGTGTCTCAGAACACTCACCCCACGCTGGCCTGATCGCTGTGTGTCCGCGTCACTCTCCAGCCCCTTCACTAGTGTGCTTGTGTCAAGTACCTTCTGGTGGTAGATCCCAAAAGCTCTGGCTCAGGAACCACATGGAGCTGCTTGTGGCCAGCACAATGAAGCCCCATCTTCTAGTCCTGGCCTCTGGAGCTTCTGGTACTGACCCAGCCTAATTTCCCTTTCTCCTGCACAGCAGGGGTGGTTCGATGAATACTCCGATTGCTCTCTCGAGATGACTAAGAGAGAGATACTTAATCCTGGACTGATTTAGGTTTCAGGTTCTGGGCTCTGTGCCTGCCAGGATGCCTTTGCCTCCTTCCTTAGCCCTCCCCATACCTTATTTTAGGGCACAGGGTGCTTCTCCACATGGAGGGGAGCCTTTGAGTGCTTGTAGCCCTCTAGGGTGAGGTTGGATTAGCACCAGGGCTCAGTGGGAGACCAAATAAAACAGCTCCTATTGTATACATTTTAGGGTGCTATGATAGGATAAGGGAGGCAGGGCTCCAGAAACTTGTTTGGAATGGCTTTGTGGAGGGAGGGCTGGTCTCAGCAGTGCCCAGGTTTAGCCTGGGAAGAGGCCAGAAGGCACTGGGGACAGACACGTAATTTATGGCATGGTCTCATTTAGAGGGAATCTCTAGCTCTACTGGTGATGGGATTTCACACTCATCCCTACTGTCATATCCTGGTAGAGCACAGGCCCTGCTTTTATGGTGGTGTAAGTGGACCACCTACCCTCAGCTCCCACTTTAGCATTACTCTCTCTGGCTGGGTGTGCCTGGTGAGGAAAATGGGGTCTAGAGTGGGAAAGTGAATGGCCAGGAAATGGGGACTCTGCAGCCCACAGGACTCAGACATTGCCTCTAGGGGAAGATCTGTACCTGAACTGTCACTCAGTCCCCAGAAACCTTCATGTTATTGTCTTCCATCTGAGCCCACCCTCAGAGCCCTGCTGCTAACGTTCAGCCTGCAGCTGCGCTCCAACCCCACTCACGGCACATGCTCAGAGTACGTGCTCATAACACACCCTCAGGGCACCATGAATAGGCACATACATAGTGGCTTACAGACACACATGACAGGGTGAGCATGGATGCTCAGGAACCATGGGTCATGCATGTACACACACACACAAACAAACACACATGGCCTGCATCCCATTCATCCATTCATATCATATTTCACATGCTCCCCTGCCCATGAACTTCCCTGCCTAGGCCTCTCTTCTTCCCACTTCTTTCTAGGTGTGCTATGAAATTCACCCTCGGACTTAAATCTCAAAGGAGAGTAGAAGGCTCTCAGAATCTCATTTCAATCATCTATGGCAGGAACCCAATTTCCCAGGCGATAATTATAATGATTAAAATTTTGTGATCAGAACGATGAGGGAAAATGATGCACCTCTGGCTCTAGGAAAAGGTGTCTGATGTGGGGACCAGCTCAAACCTCTCGTTCCCCAGTTGCAGCCTCACATAATTCTGCAGGAAGTTGTGGGGGCAGAATGAAGAGAAATGAGGAGCTGGGTCAGGAGCCAAGGACACTGTTCCAGAGGCTCTGCCCAGCCAGTGGAGACCAGGGTGCTGCAGAGCCTGGTCTCCTGGGCCCTGGGCACTGGGTGCTGAGAAGAGCAGAGCAGATCAGGGGCCAACCTCGCTGCCCCTTCAGTGTAGTCCTACTGACAAGCAGCGTTGAATTGTAAGTAGGTTTCAGATGGAGTCTGCAGCAGGCTCTGGGTCTGCCTACTTGAGCTCTGCTGTTGATCTCCCATGAGCTCCCTGAGATGCTCTAGTCCACTCTGGTCAACTTCTAGATCTTTCAACTCCAGGTCCTGATGGTCCTCTCAAGAGATGAGTCAGAGGGAGCTGGACCATGTCTTTACTGACCCCCGAGAAAAGGACTGACTCACCAAAGTCGCCCAAACATCTCAGGAAACCAACAGGACAAGCACCCAGGGCGGCGCCTCAAGCTCATTTCATAGAGGGGAGATTTTGGCTCAGAGAAGCGAAGGACTGGCACAAAACCTCATGCTTGGGAATGCAGGGATTGGAGAGTCAGTGGTAGTGTTGGGGGTCAACTTCAGTAGCTTCAGCTAGTTGGGGGCACTGATGAAGCCCCTCAGACATGGGGGAGAAAAGCCTCACTTGTATGAAGTCTTCACCTCCTCCAATCAGCTGGGCTCTTCCCCTGTGAGACTGGACATGGCCCATCACCAGGAGGCTAGGCGCAGGGTCAGGCTCCTCCCCCGTGCTATAGTGGCCTCACTTGGCTGGTTTTTCACTCCTTGACTTCCTCTTTCCTCCCAACATTGTCATCTTCAGAGCAGAAGAATCTGTGCAGAGGTGGCAGTTGAGGCCCAGAGAGGCCACGTGGCTTCTCTAAGGTCACCCAGCCAGTGAGTCGCAGGACCCAAACCACCGAGGGGCTGCCCCTGTGGCTTCCTTCTGACAGTTGGGTCTGGGGTGCCCCCCACCTGCTCTCTTTCCACCAGATGCCCTCACGCAGCCCTCAGCTCAGAGTTGCCTCGACTTCCAGGTCTATCTCCAAGACTTTTGCTCCAGTTGCTTCCAGAACCAGGTCAGAAATCCCTGAGTGTGAGGCCAGGCTGGACCTCAGGAGACCACAAGTCCATCCCTTGGGGTTACATTGCACCCTCCCCCACCTCAGAAATCCCCAGGGTCCTACTTGAGCTGCTGCTCATTCCCTGCATCTCTGCTGCTTCCTGCCTGGCATAACTGATCCCGTTCTGTAGATCAGGTTTAGGGTTTGATTTATACACGCCTGGAGAAGGGGGCAGCCATCTGCGCCTGCATTCACCGAGGCCCATGACTCACTCTGCCAGGAAATGTTTGCTTCTCCCGAGGGATCATTTCAGACTCTCATCCTAGAAGCTGGAATTTATGTAAGCTTCCTTCCCTTTTCAGGGAGCCACTGGGCATTTTGGGGAGTTGGGGTGGATAAGAGAGCTGTGGATACCACAGAGACCCCCAAGAGAGTGTAAATAAATGTCAATGGTATAATCAGAAGGAAGAAGATGGACTGGTGGGAACATTAAGGACCGGGACTTGAATCCTGCACAGCCAAACTGTATGACCTTGGGCAGGTCACTGATCTTCTCTGGGCTTTGGTGGTCACATCGATCCCATTAGGTGATAAGAGCAGTCACATCTCTCCCATGAAGCAATAGGTTCAGGTGAGAAGTCACAATAAAGAGCTCTGTCTCAGTGCTCAGATAATCTAAACACGGGCCCCGGCACCCCGCTTCTAGACTCGGAGGGTTGCCTGGAAAGACCCCACCTTTGTGTCTTGCTGCTACACACTACTCCAGTGCCCGGTTTGGTCCAAGTGACAGGGACCTTGTTTTTCTCTCAGGTCCCATCTCCACTATAGCTGGTGGGAAGGAGCCTGATCCCGGGGGCTCTGTTGGCAGGAGCAGACTGGCAGGCTGCAATAGGCCCAGGCTGCCAGGCACAGATGGTGGCTCACTTGCCCCGGGATTGCTTAGAATGCGGCTCTCTGCTAATGAGTTAGCGCACTGCGCTGGTGGGAGGAGCCCTGGCTGAGGAAGGGGGTTGCTAGGGCCCAGGGCCATGCTGTGACTAAGGTCTCAGCAGGATTCTTTGACGTCTGATTTCTGGTGAGGACATGAGAATGAGTGGTGTCGCTGTCCTTGTTATATGACCCAGGGCCTCACTGTTCAGGGATTCTCCTGGTGGGAGAGAGATGGGCACAATTTCAAAATTAAATCCCAGCACACTCTTCTGGGCAGGAGCTATGGAAAATGTAAAGAAATATATCCCTTATTTTGTCCTTCCTCCAAAAGCCGATATAAGGGCAGCTCTGTGTAGGCTGAGTTCTTAAACATAAGCTTTTGTTTGGACTCCCAGAGACTATGGAATACATCTTTGAGGGCCTTAGCCCACGGGGGCAACTCAGAGAAATCAGACCTTTCTGAAAAATGACTTCTCCCTTCTCTCTCTCTCCTTCCTTCCCTCCTTCCTTCCTTCTTCCTTCCTTCCTTCCTTCCTTCCTTCCTTCCTTCCTTCCTTCCTTCTCCCTCCCCCCTTCCTTCCTTCCTTCCTCCTTCCTTTCTTCCCTACTTCCTTCCTTCCCCCTTTCCTCGGTATTTCCTTCCTTCTCCCTTTCCTCAGTATATCAGGAATTAATCACTTATTCTGACTTCACAATGCTCCCTTCCTTCCTTCCTTCCTTCCTTCCCCTCCCCTTTTTTCTTTCTTTCTCTCTTTTTTTCTCTCTCTCTTTCTTTCTTTCTTTCTTTCTTTCTTTCTTTCTTTCTTTCTTTCTTTCTTTCTTTCTTTCTTTCTTTCTTTCTTTCTTTCTTTCTTTCTTTCTTTCTTTCTTTCTTTCTTTCTTTCTTTCTTTCTTTCTTTCTTTCTTTCTTTCTTTCTTTCTTTCTTTCTTTCTTTCTTTCTTTCTTTCTTTCTTTCTTTCTTTCTTTCTTTCTTTCTTTCTCTTTTCTTTTCTTTCTCTCTCTCTCCCTCCCTTCCTTCCTCCTTCCTTCCTTCCTTTCCTCTTTTTTGTGTAGTCCATGTCTTTTCATGGTGGACAGAGTAGATTGTTCTCCAGTACCCCATCTTTCAACCTTATTAACAATAAAGCCTTCTTGGCCTGCCAGAGCTGGTGAGGACAAATCCCGGTAGCACTTCTGTCTCCAGGGCCTTCTCAGCTCTGCAGGGAAATGCTAATCCTTCCCTCCATGTATGCTGACAGTGTGATGTGAGCAAAACCCTGCAAAGGGGCTTACAAAGAGTAGCTGCCCAGAGGAGGAGGAGGAAGAAAGAAGAAAAAAGAAGAGGAGGAGGTAGAAAAAAGGAGGAGGAGGCGGAGGAGTTGGGAGGAGGAGGCTGAGTGGGGAGGGTCACAGATATAGGTCATCCCCAGATTGGGGAGATGTGCTGCTTTTCTTTGCAAATTTGGGTTTTTTAAATATTTTTTCCATTAAAATTTGTATAAGTATTTTATTATACCACCGTGAGATATACAATTACAAAGATGTTCATATTTGTGTTTTGGTCATACAGTGTTCCAGCACCCGTCCCCCCCACCAGTGCCCATCTCCCACCATCAATGTCCCCGGTTCCCTCCCCCTCCCCACCCCTCCTCCATGGCAGGTTCTTTATTTCTTTCCCTTTCTCTCTATCTCTTTCTCTTTTCCTTCCCTTCCAGATGCAAAGTTGGTTTTAAAAATTTTTCTCCCAAGCTGCCCCAACATGAGGCTTTCTACTGAGGTAAGCATCCATGGCTATGGCACTGTCAAGCTTGAAACTTTTTGGTGGTTCACTCCATGTCCTTACCACAACTCTTTGTTCCTGCTGGAGCTTCTCTCGGAAAGGGTGTCCAGCCTTCTCTGGGCCTGTGCTGGTGCCAGTTAGAATCTTATGAGACCTCAGTTCTTGTGTCTATAAAGTGGGACCTGCCATCATGCTTTTAGCTACTTTAGAACTAGTGACAGAGCAACTTCTTCAAATTCAGATGCAATTGGTTTATCACCTCCCAATAACTCTTCTCCTGGGTTGCCCCCCCACACACAATCTATCTACCTGCTTCACACTCCACACAGATTATATACACACACTCACATAGATGCAGACACAGACTCATACTCACATGCAAACACACACTCATGTAGTCACTCACATGCAAACACACAGTCATGCACAGTCACACACACGCACACATACCATATGCACAATTACGCACACATACACACTAGCACACAAGTACACACTTTTGAGTCAGGAAGGCCCAGGACCACCAGGCTCATTGCTGAAACATGACACTCTCTCCCTTCTCAGGGGCCCCCAAATCACAGCAGAGGGGATACCAGGGCCTGTTGTTCTTCTCACTCTCCACAAACTGCCTCACGGATCTTGTCCCTTCAGACCACTCTGTGGCTGTATTGAGGGGTTATTCTGTGCGGGTTCATCCCATCCGTAACCAATAACATGGTTGGACTGGCCTTGGCAGTTCTCATTATGATTTCAAGATGCCCTTCAGCAATAACCATGGGGAAAGTTTGAAAAAAAATTGAGCTTTATTACAAGACCTGAAAATTGCAGAGCACACCTGAATTCCAGCAGTGAGGCCATGGGGGTCAGGCCTGAAGACAGAGGGGAAGGGAGGATAGGGAGAGAGACTGGTGAGCTTAAACCTTAGAGTGAGAATTTAAATTAGGAGGAGAATGAAAGAATGAATAAAGGAAGAGGGCCTCTAGTGAAACTAAGGCACCCAGGGGTTGGACCAGGGCTTTGGCATCAAATATGAAGCTGGGAACTTGCACTACAAAGAGAAAAACCAATAATAAGGGTCTACACTAAATGGGGTCTCCTGTTAATCACTTTCCCCCACTGACACGAGGTTCCCTGTGGGGGCCTCCGCGACTTTCATAAAGGAGGTCATATAGAGCAGACCCACCTGCCAAAGGTTGGGACTTTTTATTTTTTATTATACCACCGTGTCATATACAATTACAAAAATGTTCATGATTGGGTTTCAGTCATACATTGTTCCAGCACCCGCCCCTCCCCTATTCCCACCATCAATGCCCCCAAATCCCCACCCCCACAGCCTGCCTCTATAGTTCAATCTTCTCTTACACATTGTGGTTTGCCCTACAGACATTTACGGATTATTTTGTAAATCCCTTTGTGTACATTCAACTCCTAGTTCTAGTCTGACGTTAACATTTCCCACAATTAGTAGAACACTGGTATATATTTATATTCCATGAATGAATGCAGTCATTCTATGTCTGTCCTTTTCCTTCTGACTAATTTCACTCAGCATGATAGTCTCCATGATGGAATACTATGCAGCTGTCAGAAAAGATGAAGTCATGAAAGGTTGGGACTTTCAAACTCAATAGGTTCTTTCAGTTTTGTTTGTCTCATTTGGGGAACCACACCCAATGGCACCAGGGGCTGCTTCTGGTTCTGTGCTCAGAATTGCTTTCAGTGGCACTGAGGGACCTTGTGGAGTTGGAGTTAAAATCTGGACTTCCTGTCTGCAAAGCATTTGCTAGCCCATAGAGCTCTCTCTTTCTCTCTCTCTTTCTCCCTAGCCATAGAGCTCTCTCTCCAGCCCATAGAGCTCTCTCCCTCTCTCTTTCTCTCTCCCTAGCCATAGAGTTCTCTCTCCAGCCCATAGAGCTCTCTCTCCAGCCCATAGAGCTCTCTCTCTCTCTTTCTCTCTCCCTAGCCATAGAGTCCTCTCCCCAGCCCATAGAGCTCTCTCTCCAGCCCATAGAGCTCTCTCTCCAGCCCATAGAGCTCTCTCTCTCCAGCCCATAGAGCTCTCTCTCTCTTTTCTTTTTCTCTGCTCCCCTCTTTTAGTTGTGTTGCCAGTAGGGCTTTTCTGAAGCAGGGATAGAGAGGCAGAGGCCTTGAGAAGGGAACCTACTGCTTTTCTCTATCCATCTGGCACGTCTAGAAGTGCTGTGGGTTAGGACTGATGAAAGTCTGCTGTGGGCCTCTACACAGCATGGATGCTCATGTCCTGCCAGCCCATGCCGTCGTCAAACTGCCCTTGATGTCCACTTACTCTGCCTGTGTGGGGAGATGATCGTGGCTACCACATTTAGCCACGAGCCGTGACTCGGGAGCCGTGCACTCATGGTGCAGTGAGAAATTTCTCTGTGAAGGAAAGGACAGCTAGTCCCAGCCTTTTGCCAGGCTTTTGGAATTTATCACTTTCTCTCATAGAAAAAAATTTCAGGACGCAAGGAATGGTGAAGTATTAACAAGGTTATTCGGGAAGTAAGGGAGTTAGGAGATCAGTTAAGATGCATATCCAAGAGAGAACATGGGCTTCTCCAGAGCAGAGAGAGCCAGAAAAACCCAGTGTGAAAGTATGAAAGTCCACATCTCAAGAGGGGAGCGTGGGTGACATGTGCATGGGCACTACATGCTCAGGCAGTGTGGGTGCCAGGTAATGGGTGCAGGCAGCATGTGGGCTCCTCTTCCTCTGCCATGTCATTTTTATGGGATTTCTTCTTTTAGACTTTAGCTTTTGTGCCAGACCTGGTGATGCTCATGGGCTACTCCTGACAGTGCTTCAGGAATCACTCCTGGCAGTGCTCAGGGGGACCATATTGGATGCCGGGAATCTAACCCAGTTCTGCCGTATACAAGGCAGGCAGGCACATTACCTGCTGTGCTATTGCTCCAGTTCCTGTCATGTTAGTTCTTGCTCACTTTTTCCAAACTGCCCCACCAGGGTAGTTGCCAGTGGGGAGAGCTGGGTCTTTCAGCTCTCTTTACTGGTCTTTGATATTCTTCTCATGGTCTTTGTTCCAGCCGTGGGGACTCTCCTCCCAGAGGACCCAGCCCCTCTCCTCTCGGGATCATTTTGTGCTTGGGCCTGGAATTCTGCATCTCCGTGGTGTTCCAGACAATAGTGAGATGCATCCTTTGTACTACAGGCATCCATGCCCTCATGTCAGTTCAGGGTTCAGATAGTTATCCCAACATACATTACCAGGGCCCCCAACTTCCTGTCTGCAACAGTTGTAACCCATTACTAATATAAAAATTCTGCATGTTTCACAAACATCAAAGAAGTCAACTTACAGGCCTGTCTTCTAACAGTCACAATCCATAGATAGACCTGAGATGCAGTGGCTTCCGGTGGGAGCCTGAACTCCATAAGCCTCAGGCCACCTGCTGGGTCCCTGCAATATTTAAGCCTGAGAACACAGTGCAGATACACAGACTGTCTCTGTCCATGAGTCAAGCAATCCAGATGGGGGAATAGTTTGTCCACCAGGTCCCATTCACATGGAGAAAGGTCAATTTTGGAGAAAGGTCAATTGTCTATTTGTTCACAGCTGTACCCTCAAATGTGCGTGCATGTGCACTCACGCACGTGTGCACACACACACACACATTCCAGAACCCAGGGTGGAATAGATGCTCAGTAAATATTTACTCTGCATTAATATTTCTAAATGCCACTGAGCAAGTTTTAGGCAGTCATGGCTCAGACCATTTCCAGTCCAGCAGCTCAGTTCCTAAACTGGGCTCCTCCTTCTCCAGGCAGGGGCTGTGTACCTGCCGCTGTGGACCCCACCTCAACTCATATGTGTTGGAAGCCTGCCCCGAGTTAACCTGGAGTGAATATGAGCTGTCTGTAGAAACCTCACTTAGCACAGAGGCAGCTGAGTTTTAGGACCATTTTCCCCTCTTCCCTACTCCAGCATTAGTTAAATAAAATTTCTTTATAATATGGGTTGTTCTTTTCAACTACGTGATGGTGAAGGACATGGTGTGGCAGAGCTGGGTTTAAACTCTGCACACATGCTGGTGAGGGGTCTGGGACATGCCACTTTCCTGAGTCAGTTCTCTAAGACATAACATGAGAATACAGATGGTACCCAATTCCTGGCATAGTTGTCAGGGATAAATAAGACAACATACAGAAATCAAGACAAGTGCCCAGCTGGGTGTGGCTGGTACCATCGCTCTCATGAGTGCTGCTTATCTGTGACTCAGAGAGGAAAGACACATGGACTAACACTCACTGGGCTTTCTCATGAACTCTTCAGTGCATTTCCCTATGCTTGTAATCACAGCAGCTTGTAACACAATGAAGAGTGAGCCCGGTGAGCCAGACCAGTCTTCTCCCTGCACACAGAGCTGGTGTGAACATGAGTTTCAAGATCCCTTGCAATCAGCACCCTGGGAGGTTTTTGTCTATTTGTTTTTTGTTTCCTGGCAACACCCAGTGGTGCTCAGGGTTTACATCTGGCTTTGTACTCAGAGATCACTCCTGCTTGGCAGGGCTTGGGAATCATATGGGGTGCTGGGATTGAAACCAGTTCAGCTGCATGCAAGGCAAATATTCTACCCAATGTAATGTTGCTTAGGCCCCACCCTCAGTTTTAAACCCTGGACTAAACCACTGGGATTTGACATCCACAGTTCTGGGAGTGCCGCAAAAACAATGAATGTTCCAACCTCCCCCTCTGACCCCCACCGCAAGCAGAGATAGCCCCTACCCCCAGCAATTCAAGCCCTTGCTGAAAAGAATCAGACCCTCTTCCCCCAACTCACTCCAAATCCCATGTGCTAGAAGCTGAGGTTTATGGTTCTTTTTCTTTTCAATGAATGCATAATCGCTTCCTAGGATGGGCAGAGATGATGGTTGTAATAAAATAGGTTCATTACATTCCTTACACAGAGCCATTTAATGAACATGCAGCCAAAGGCACTAAGGCCTCAGAGCCTAATGCAAATGAAACATGTTCCACAGTATCATTCAATTAGCTGGGGAATAGGGGAGGGGCGTGAGGCAATAGTCTAAGACATAAGCAGAGAAAGGGAGATGGTGGGAGAGAGATGGGGACAGAGAGAGTAGGAGAGGGAGAGTGGGACAGAGACGAGAGAGGGAGAGACAGAGGGAGGGAGACAGAGATGGAGAGAGACAAAGGGAGAGAGACAGAGAGGGAGAGAGAGGAAGACAAAGGAAAGAGGGAGACAGAGAGGGGGTAGAAAGGGAGAGAATGGGGCAGTGCAGCAGATGAGCTCAAGGCAGTAGGGGAAGAAGAGACGGGGGTCCCTCAGAGGGAAGTCAGGGTTTGGCAGTCTCCACTCTTCCTGCTGGGTAAATGAGGACACCAAGTCCTCCTATGTGCATCCGGGTTAATGTGGGGGACATCACAAAAGATGAGACAGAGGGTCCTGTTTCTGCCGGGTACAGCACAGCTGTGCACACATCATCACATAGTCCATACAGGTAAGGGTGTGACCTTTCCCAGTTGCTCCTGATCATCAGTCCTGGAGCTGGACAGTCTGGGAGCTGGACAGCCCCAGAAGTGTGGCCTTGTTCCCACCTGCCTGGTGGGGAGGGACGTCCTGGCTGAGGCCTTGAACCAGTCATTTGACTTGGTGAGTGCTCAGTTCCTCAACTAGAAAATTAAGAAAATCAAACAGCTATCTACTAGGATTGTTATGAGAATTAAATTTGTTAATGCATGTAAAACATTCAGAGCAATTTGGTATTAGTAAGGATTCAATAAAAATCACGATTGGTGGGGCCGGGCGAGGCCCGGGGGGGGGGCGCTTGCCCGGCCGGGCCGGCCGGCCCGGGCCGCCCCCGGCCTCCCATAGGGCCCCCGAGCCCCCCCGAGTAATTCCTGATCAGCCAAAAACCCCTGAGCATTGCGGGTGTGACCCAAAAAACAAAAAAAAAAAATCACGATTGGTGTATTAAAGTCTAAAAAAGGGAAAAAAGAGCCCAGAGTTGGATCAGGAGATCAGAGAGTTCTTCCTAAGTATGATGCTGATGGCCAAGCAGGAATTAGTCGAGGGAACAAGGGAACAGAGGAGAGAATCTCTGGAGTGCTCAGGGGGGTTGGGGGAATCACTCCCTGTGAAGTTCAGCCAATCAGATTGTGCTCGAGGATGTGGCTTGCTTGGGCCCTACTGTGCTGGGGACCATCAGGGTCACACCCAGTGGTACAGGGTGACTCCAGGACTACATCTGGTGGTCCTTTGAGGCTCTTAGGCACACCTGTAGGTACCTGGGGGCCTCAGAGCTATACCCAGTGATGCATGGGAGGCCGTGTGATGCCAGGGTGTGTCCTAACCCCTTGTACTATCTCTCTTACCCTATTCTTAAACATTATTTGCTAAGCCTCCTTCAGCTCTACCCGGCAAGCCCCTCTGATTTTCCTTTGGGATGCAATGCTCCTCTTTGTGCTCAGTCCCTCTGAGAGGGGCAGGCCTAGTTTCTTGCTTCGTGTTGGAGACACTGCCCAAGCCTGATTGTGTATTCCACTAAGCTATGTCAACAGAGAACAGAGAGGTTCAATGTTTACACTTGCTGTGAAGATAATTCTGAATTGATATAAACTTGGAGCTACCTATGACTATTTCCTACATAGAGAGCAGAACCCTCCTGAGAATAAAGCTAATGAAGAGGGAAACTTGGGGAGGTTGGAAGAGAAGGTCATTATTACTTGGCATTATTGTTTGACTCCCAGGATTCCATCATACCTGATGGGACTGTTCGGCTGAAAGGTCCAGTGAAACCCACTTCTCCCTTCCTGCCTATATTTCTGTCATCATAGAGACTTGCTGAGTGGGGTTTCTAGCTCTTGCAGCTGATAGAGCCCCATGTGATGGTGGAATGGAATAAGGCCCATAATAAGGCAAGTGATAAGACCCATGGGAAGAATCATGGTTGGTTAAAGAGAGTCCAGGTGGCCACAGTGAGCGAGTAGAGGAAAGTGGTAAGCATCGAGGCACCCAGAGCCCAAGGAGCCTAACAGTCAAGTGTCAAGATGAGGAACATTGTCATTCTGGGGCAAGTGCAGACACTGAAGGCAAAGACTTGTCACTCCTTCCAGCATGTACTGGATGAGCACCCAAGAGGCTGCTCATCTTGCCCCTTCTTTGGTGAATTCTTGGAAACATGCAGTCCAGTTACGACTAGAAAGGCTCTTAAATGCCACATAGTGCAATGTCAGCATTGTCTAGTTTGGGGGCTGAAACAAAAGCACCACAGACTTTAGTGATTCAGGCAGCAGAAGCTTCTCTTCGGTGGTTCTGGAGGCTGAATGCCCAAGATCACGGGTCAGTGCAGCAGAGTTCTGCTGGAGGGTCTTTTCCTGGTTTATAGAAGGCTGTCTTCTTTCTGTGTCCTTGTAAACAAATTTTACCATTTTACAAGAAAGTAAACAAATTTACTCTCTTGGCAAAGAGTAAATTTTAGCCTTTGTTTCTTCTCATAAGAACAATAACCCCAAGACAGGGTACCTATCCGTATGATTGCAAATAAACTTGGTTATCCTCAGGGGAACTCCTCTTAATCCCATTCTCTAACCCTTTCTATTAGGGTTCAATAGATGAATTTTGGATAACACAAGCATGCATCTAACTGCATTGATATTATTTTGTTTCTAGCTGATGAAGTAATAAGTGAATATGTTCTCATCAAAGAAGTTAAATAAAGAAGGATGGAAGATAAGATGGGAGGAAACAAAAAGGAACAGAACAAGAAATTCTAGCCATATGGGTAAAATAAAGTCTCATTTGGACAGGCAGAATAGAGTACAAACAGGTTATGGGATCCATCTAAAAGCTTACCCCCTGAAACTGTGTGTTTGTTTTTCAGAAGACTCCATGTGGGGTCTTGTAACTGAATTTGGTGTCATGGAAAATTTGAAACAGTAAAAGTTTTCTAAATGAACAAGGACCAAAAAATCAATTCAAAATCAATCATGTAGTGAATTCAACATGTTTCTGGCAGCACTTGCCCATGTTGCATTTTTTGGGGGTGAAAAGGGCTCAAGAGTGGAAAAAAAAATTAAGATTCCATATTCTAAAGTAACTTAACTCATTAAAGGTAGTTGGAACAGAATCTTGACTAGGCATTTCTTACTTCATCAAATATTCTTCTATGGACGAACTTTTGTAGTCATTCCCTGTCCACACAATTTATATGTTGAAACTCTAGTTCTCGTTGTGATGGTGTTTGGAGATGGGCCTTTGGGAGGCAATTAGGGTGAACATGTGGAGGCCTGTGATGGGCTAATGCCCTTAGAGAAGAAATAGGGGAGATGGCTGTCCACCAAGTGCGGTTGTAATGAGAAGGGAGACATCTGTGTCAGGACAGCAGATCAGCCTGTACCATGGGATTACCCACCCAGGCTCCAGAACTGGGGAACATACAGGATTTATTTTTGTTTGTTAAAGCCACACAGACTATGCTAATTTTCTATGGTGTCTGAACTAAGATCTTAATGGCTCTCTTCCCAAGCATGTCTTCCCTACAAACTTATCAGACCCCTGAGGACATGAATGTGACACATCACACCTACCTAATTGTGTAGGTTTATTTCATTTTTATTTTATGGGGTGAGTCAGGGGTGAGGGGGGATATGATAACAGCACACTCCTAACACACTTACCATGTACCATTCCCTATAATAAGTTCTTCCTTTTAATTTTGTGTAATCCTCATAATAGCCTGATAAAGTAGCTAACTTTATTCTTATCTTTATTTGCCAGACACAGCAAACAAACACATTTTAGTGATTAGAATGTGTGACTAGGAGAAGGAGAAATTGTACAGCAGGTAGGGCATTTGCCTTGCATGCCACCAAGACAGGTTCAATCCCTGGCATCCCACAAAGTCCCCCAAGATCTGCCAGGAGTGATTCCTGAGAGTAGTGCCAGGAGGAAGCCCTGAGTATAGCTGGGTGTGACCCACCAAACAAAACAAAAAATCAAACCAAATCCAAAACCTATGATCAAATTTACATTGGATATATTTGAAACTCTGACTCCAGAGTCCCTGCCCTCATTTGCAATGGCAAAGAACAGTTTTCAAGAGCACATTTCCTCTAACAGCTAGGAAATTCCCACTAAGGACAGAAGCAAATGAGGGTTCACAGGACCTGAAGAAAAGCCTCCCTCTCCTTGGCCTTTGGAACTCTCCGAGGTACTGAAACTCAGCCTGGGAGGCTCTAAACACCTCTCAGCATTTGTCGTTCTTGAACCTGACCCTCTTGGTCCTGGTCATTCTTGAACACCTTCTTGCTTTAACTTGATATCAGATCACTCATATCCCTTCAAACTAAATTTTTGATTTTCATTTTTGCTTAAAAGAAGAAGAGGGGAGAAAATATAGTCCCTGTCCTCAGAGAGCTTCAGTCAATATGGGAAGATAACACTTGCCTAAGATCTAAAAGTCTTAGCATAGCATACAAGACTCACTGGAACCTACCACAGTTTTAGGCAATGCCCGTCATGTGTGTGCCTGCGCTGCCCTAGGCACAGGGGCAGAGGGTTACATCCACCTTTGGGGCTGCTCACATGGCAGGTATAATCGGCAAGGTTGGTGTGTAGAGGAAACAAAACACACACTATCAGTAGGTAAGACCAGGGAAGGGGCAGACCAGGGCTTTATGGGGCTTGTTAAGAAGTTTTCACTTTTATTCGAAAGCCTATGTGGTGCCACTAAAGTTTTAAGCAAAGAATAAAATAAACAAATGCGGATTTACTAGGACCAGGCTGGTGATCAGCCAACCAAACAGGTTGTTAGAATGTTTGTGTGAGAGACAGTGGTGCCTGGACAAGGTGGGAGGATGTCCCTCTGCATGCCCCAGAACCAATTCCTCCCCAGCGCCCACCACACTTTGACTTTCTCATTGCTTCTGTTTGTTTCATGCTGCTGTTCAGAGCCACTTGTTATTCCGTATCTCTTAAAAACTGAAATGCTGGCAACAAGAAGGCAGGAACTTCATCTGCCTTGTTTACTGCTGTATCACTGGTTGTGCCAGATACAGGACCATGCAAGAGGGTGGAGCATGAGATTCGTGGTAGCCAAAACAATATGATAAAATTTAGGGAATGCAAATTCATGAAGATTTCCCAGGTCTTGGATGGTCAGGGCTGATCCCAAGCTGGGGCAATGAGCCTTACAGGGATGCAAGAGACCTCAGCCATGGGGAGGGGAAGACAGGGAGGAGGCAGCCTTCCTAGGTTGTGCAAACATGTCTGACTGCCTCGAATAGTGACCTGTATTCATTAGAATGTCTAGAAAGAGTCAGACCAGAGGACCAGTGCTAGTCCCTCATGGAGCCTCTGAGTTCTTTGATCAGGGTTTTTGAATTTGTTACTTGCTCCTCCATCCCTTTATTTGCAAGGATCCCAGTGATTTAGAACTTGTGGTTAGAGGGAAAGACGATGAAATACCATCTTGGAGATCTGCTCAGGCACCCCATGGCAGCCTTGAGTTACCCTACTCCCTGGGTCCTTCCTGACTCACCATCATAATTGTGGGAAGGTAGATCTTTGATTCTGGGCCTAGATGCCTCCTCTGGGTGGGAGTGCTGACCAGAGGCTTTGGGCTTTGGAGTTATTTAGTATTCTTCCACCCTTGAGAAGCTCCTGACTCAAAGGAGTTGGGGAGTAAAACACAGTAAGCATGCTATCCCCACCTGGGGAAAAGGGCTAAAGGAAGCATAAATTCAGAGATTTGTGTTGTTAAATTGTTGGAGTCTAACAATCCAAAGGGGGATCCTGAGACCAGTTCCTAACCATGCCTGTAGATCAGTGAAGACTTCCTGGAGGAGGTGATATCTGAGTAAAGACTGTAAGGGCTATTGGCCTTAGACAGCGACAGGTAAGATGAGGAATTCAGAGAGGTCAGTAGGGGGAAAGAGCTCCAGGCCTGGAGGGGCTGGCAGGTTTTCAGGAAGCGAGGCTGGGAGATGAGAGGAAGCTTCACCATGCCTGCCCCAGGGCTCCGGAACTATCTCAAGGACAAAAAGCTCCAGTCTCACAGCTGCCATTTCCAAGAGGCCAGAAGGACACCTTGTTCTCAGATGGTGTCCCAGACCTGGTGCAGCCTGACCTCCACCTGTTCCCTCCTGGAGGTCTGGGGCATTGAGATCTGGGAGAGGGGTAAGGTCAACAGGACAGATGTCTGCTTTCCTGTGGGCAACTGTAGATAAAATTTCCAGAAATGGCACCAGTGACAAACCCAAATGAACCTAGCCACTCTATTGGCATAAAGGACTCACAAATAAGGATATTGGTGGCAGGAAGGGATGATGATTATAACAGAAGATCCTGGAAGCTAGCAGACCTGAGACACCAAATGTTGCAGTACACTGTTGCCCAGAGCCTCGCATCAGTACATCCTGGCACCTTGCTGGGCTTGGGGTCAGATACAGCTGAGACTTGGCCCTGGGGAGCTCAGTTCAGGCCCAGGGAATCCATCAGGCCACGACCTGAGGAGGAAATATGGCTTGGGGGGAAAGGGAGAGTCACAACCTTCAAGGTTACTCCTGCTCAAACCTGGAACTTGCTTTGTCTCTAAAGCCCAGTTTTCTCCTCTGTAAAGTGGGGTCCTCAAGTGAGGTCCTCATGTCTCTGTGGGGTTCTTGTGAGATTCTATGAGGCATACGCGATGATTCTCTGTGGTGACTATGAGCAGGACAGGGAGATACTGGGACTGGAGGAACCAGAAAGGAGCTGGACAGGACCATGCCTGCCCAGCATAGTATGGGGCTGGGACCCAAGTGGCTGGTGTCTGGTACATGTGAGTAGATGTGTGGTGCCCCTAGACAACTGGGAGCAATAGAGGACATAAGTGGGCTGTGGAGTGTTCCCAGGAGCTGGCACTGTGCACTGGAGGGGCAGTGGGATCTGCCCTGTGTCTGGGGGAGGACTTGG
Organism: Cryptotis parvus; assembly: GCA_021461705.1. Taxonomy (NCBI): domain Eukaryota; kingdom Metazoa; phylum Chordata; class Mammalia; order Eulipotyphla; family Soricidae; genus Cryptotis; species Cryptotis parvus. The sequence continues at coordinate 29,889 of JAJIBD010024103.1, forward strand.
GGTCTGGCCAGGGGTGGGGGTGGGGTGAGGGAGAGAAGCCTGCAGCACTGGAAGACCTACCACATGTCCTGCTGAATTCATGAGATGGGTCCAGATTCCTGATCCAGCAGCAAGAAGCTCAGATCACTGGGGAGGAAGGACCAGACTCGGGAGGGGGGGTGGGGTTATCTCTGTCCCAGGCCATATGCGGAGGCAAGTCCAGAACATCCCTTTCACCAGCTTGGTTTTCTAGGCCTTCTTGGCCTCCCCACCCCATCCTGCTGCAGCCTTTCTGGGCAGAGGGAGGGACTGCAGACAGGGTTTTAGAATAGAACTTCCAGAACCTTGCAGGGGTGCCCTATCTGGCCCAATGCTGCCACTGAGGGCACTCTGAGAGCTGACCACCACAAGACTCCCAGCTGCCTGGGAGGGTGACCTTGACCCAGTGACCCTGTGAGCTGAGCTTTCTTCTCCCTCACTTGAAGCTGCCAGAACCTCTAGGCTGAGGCAAGAGCCAAGCTGGTCTCCCAGAGGGAGGAGGTGTAGAGAGGGTACCCCCCACACATCAAGACTCACATTCGGGTCACTGAGAGTTGGCGACAGGGAGTCAGAGGGACTCTGTGACGAAAAGAATCGGTGACAAGGACAGGGACAGGGGAGAGAAGGAAGCCTGAGAGGGCTTGGTACAGACCTCCAGGTCCTGGACAGTCTGTTGTAGGGGTGCAGGCAGCCAAGGGGCTGCACACGGGCCCCCACCCCTTCCTGCAGTGCACGTTCTCGGAGAAAGGAAATCACTCTGCTTCCAATTAATCTAATTAGACGTAATCAAGTTGTGGAGATCTGAGCAGCAGGGCGAGTGATTAGAAGAAATTACCGCCCTGCAAAGAGTTTCAATGCGATTTCAGTTTCATAATCTAAAACCCAAATAAAGCAGAATGGGCTTTCTCCCCACCATGCTTCAGCTGGCGACCTGAGTTCCTCATAAGGACAGAGACTCACACATAGGGTCCCACCAGGACTGGAACTGTGCTTGTCACACATACTTGTGTGGCCTCACCACAAGGGCTAATGTATGCGCACACATGCAGACATATACACACAAATGCATTTTCACGCATATGCACAGGGATACACAAGCATGCATGTACACACACACAAACAAAGGCACACCTATATCCCATGACACTTCTAGCCAGGAGTCCTGACTCTGCCACCAGTTGACTGGGCAAAACTTTGGCACTTTTTTTGTGCTTTTTGGGTCACACACAGGAATGCTCAGGGGTTTCTCCTGGCTCTGCACTCAGGAATTACTCCTGGCGGTGCTTGGGGGACAATATGGGGTGCCGGGGATCGAACCCAGACCGGCTTGAACTGGCCACGTGCAAGGCAAACGCCCTACCCACTGGGCTATCCCTCCGGCCCAACTTTGGCATTTTTTGAGCCTTGAGTTCCCGTTTGCAGCAATAGAGTTGTAAGTGACCAGCACACATTTGAAGGTTGCTGTTTGCTCTCTCTGCCTCTCTCTCTTTGGGATCTAGCTGCTTGCGAGAATGGAGTTATGGGTGATAACTCAGGAGTTGGCAAGTGGTTCTGTATGCTGGGAGGCTGCTCCCAGCAAAGTGGGATTCCCTGTTGCAGTACACTGTTGCCCAGAGCCTCTGCATCCTGCCTGGAGTTACCTCCTGCAGGCCACTTTGTAGTTCTAGGGGCAAAAAAACAGTTTGAATCTGTGACTCTATGTGGCGGTATATCTTACAATACATTCTATGTTAGCTGGTATAAATATTTTCTCTCATGCTACCGCAATCATCGTGGGACTAGATAAATCTTACCAGTGTATTTACCTGGCCACATTGGATCTATAAGTAATCAGACAAGAGAGAAATGCTGTTGTCTCCATGCAAGCAAACATGACTCTCTAATAAGTCTAAAGGCGAATACACAAAACAACTATGAAGTAAAGATAAGACTCTTGTGAAGGCTTGGAGAAATATATACCTGGCTGTAGAATATCCATTAGTACAGATGCATGCCTTTGTATTCTGAGATACAGCTCATCTCAGATGCCCTTCCCTCATCTACCAAGGACCTGAAGCCTTGGGTGGAACATTATTAGCTTTTCAATGGAACTATGTGAGGTCCTGGGAGAAGTTAGCTGAGGGGGATTGACCCTAACTGCTTCCGTTGATGTGGGCCAGTCTGGGCTGAAAAGTTATGAAAGCTGTAGCCTTCTTTATCTGTGCCTTTTCACCTTTTGCCTTTTCGCCTTTTCTCTTCCTCCTCTTTACCCTCTGTCACCTCTCTCTGTTCTCTTCCCTGTTGGGCCTTAACACGTGGTAGCAGCCATCTTGGCCTGGGATTCTAAACCCACATGTGGCCAGGGCCCAGCCAGGAACTTAAAGTCTGGGGTTTTTCTCTTACTGGATTGTATACCAGAACAAGTGTGGGTAAAGCCTTTTGAAACTCTGCTGGATTCTCACGTCTTTCTCTGTCTGCCAGCAGCCGACAGAGGATCCCCTTCCCTGGGGCAGAAGGGGGATTCCTGATCCTGCTCCTGGATTTTGTCAGGGCACCCAGCATACCCCCACACTTCCCCACTTTGGGCCCCCTTGTCTTGTCTCACTGGTGCACCTTTCAGGGATACTGTTCCCTCAGCTCCATGGACAGCTGATTTCCCAGTTCTGACCTGCAGCCACATTGAAGGTCCCCCACCACATGCCCCATCTCTGAGGACCGCAGGTGCTGGAGAGTGGCCAGAACTGAGAATAAAAGAGCCTCAAACTGGATTTAAGATGATTAACGGGGGCCAGAGTGACAGTACAGCATATGGGGTATTTGCCTTTCACAAAGCAGCCCTGATTTGATCCCCAGAATCCTATATGGTCCCCAAACATCGCCAGAAGTGGTTCCTAAGTGCAGAGCTAAGACACAATTGAGTGTGGCCCCAAAACAAACAACACAAAAGATAATTAATGGTGCCCTGGACACAGATGGGGGGGGCAGATGGGGACAGAAGTGGTCAAGGCCTATATTACCTGGGAGGTCTACCTGGGTTAAGCATAAATGGTGAGTTTCTCACTAAGGGAGACAGCAAATGCCTGCTTGCCACTGAGGGTGACAGGACCCTGTGTGCCACTGAGGGTAACAGGACACTGTATGTCACTGAGGATGTATGTGCCCTATAGTCACAATGATGGCCACTCCCATCTCTCCTCAGCTCATCTTTCTGCTCTGCTCTCTGATAGCTAGATAGGGTCCCTGTCCACACACTTCTCAAGGACACTCCTTCCCCACTGTCCTCCCTCTGCCCGCACCACGCTGCTGTCAGGCTGAGAAAGGTCTGCTAAGGGACAGGGGAGTCCCAGCCTCTGAGCTGCCCCCAGACTGGCCCAGCTGGGACCTGTGCTGGGAAAGGGAGGGTTAAGCCCAGTGCAGCCCCCTCCTGGCTGGTGTCTAACTTGCAATTTCTAAAGGCATCAGGAGCTCCACAGAGCAAACATTTTCTCTCTTAATGACACTGCAGCCAATTAGGGAGGGGTCTGTCCCCTACACAGCATTAAGCAGAGGCCGTCCATTACCCAGAATGACCTGGTCTGGCAACTGAAATAACCTTCCCGCAGATCCCGGTAGAGGAGCAACCAGTCCGATCCCTACCATCAGCAAATTTTTCCTGGTCCCTTGGTTTGGGGTCAGGGGGTGGGGACATCCAGGTATAGAGGATACTGTGATAGCCTGAGGCTTCTTCACATGCAAGACATAAGATCACCACCACTGGCCTCATCGGGACTCTGTTAATACTCAAAGTTGGCTAATCTGAGGGAGGGCTTTCTCCTCTACATGTTCAGCAGGTGAAGGACCCACCAAACAACACTGTATGAGTCTCCCCAGGTTTGCTGTAAGGCCTGTGATGTTTAGAATATGTTTGGGGAGTGGAAGTCAGCCCCTGTGTCCTGCCTTTGGGGCCTTGTAACAGGTTTTCTGACCCTTCTGAAGCACTTGGCATACCCAGAGTGTGCTGGAAGTGTCCTGCTGGTCTCTCAATTTACAGAGTGGGTTGGTGTTTGGCTGCTTTTCAGTCACACAAAGACAGACTCAGCGATAAAGGGCAGACACAAGTCCAGTTGGGAGAGACCTGGCACTCACACCCCGTGAATCTGTCCTCCAAGCTCCTGTTCCTTTCTCTGATGTGCTAACATTTGTGCCTCATCTGGAGTCACTATACCTAACTCTCACAGCAGGCTGGGATGTGCCAGTGAAAGGATGGATGAGAAATGCACCAGTTGCTCAAGAGGGCTGCTAGACACATGGACACACAGACACACAGACACACACAGACACACAGACACAGATACAGACACACAGACACACACACACATACCTGCTAGTGCATGTAAAGAAGCTTGAGGTCCAGACCCTGGCACCAGCCCATTCTAATCTCAATTCAGTATCTTTTCTATTTATTGGCCTTGGCTAAGTACTTACCATTCTCAGGTGATGCAGCAGGCACAAAATGAATGTGCCCCCATTACAAGATTATGAGGGTGTGAGCACCATAGCATCAAGCATAAGACTTAGAAATGCTCACCCTTAGAAATCACAATGGCAACTGAGATTCCAGGCTATCACCCACAATGCTCCCTGAAGCTTAGAAGATCACAGGCAACATCCCCAAACCACCTAAATGTCCAATACATGGTGAGCCAGGAGACCTAGGGGTCCACTGGAGGACACCTACAGTGCTGGTACACCAAATGCAGTCAAGGCCGTGAGCTCTTTTCTTGAGCCAGTGAGTTGAGAGCAGAAAGAACCCTGCCTATGGACACACTTGTCACAGAAGTTTCTTAACAGCTAAGGGGTAGATGGATGAAGTCCTTGTTTGTGTTCTGAGGGAGAACAGTCCATGTACCACCAAGCTCTACCTCCAAAATGGTCCCTTTTCAATTTTCCCCATGACCAGAATCTGTGCTGACTCATGCCCTGCTCTAAGTCTCAGACTGGACCCGTGCAGTGTTTGCTTGTCTTTCCCATTCTCCCCCAGTTTTTTCCTGTTGGTTTCAGTACACTGTATCTCACAGTCCTCCTCCCCTGCTGGGGATGCTGTGCCTACCACTGGGGTGCGGGGTATCTAGATCATGGGCTCCAGAACTGGGGTGGCCCTGGGAATCTCCAGTAAGTACCTCTGACTAAAATAACAATTATAATGAGGATGTTAATAATAATAATAATAATAATCACAATCATTTGTGTTTGAGAGTATGGCTCATGTGGTTTGCGATTTAGTTGCTTTGGGGCACTTGAGCATGCAGTTTGGTTCCAGAAGCTCGGGATGCTTGGTTCAGCATGCAGGAGATGGGGCTGACTGAAAGCTGCTGCAGGAATCCCTGTGTATTCACTCACAGTCAATTTATAAACATCTGGGCTCAAGACTGTGTCAAGCCTTATAAATGTTCACCCTTGGAAACCTCAATGGCAGCTGAGATTCCAGGCTATGAACTATGATGCCAAAGACTAGACACTGGCCAGAGACTCTGAAGCACAAAGTTGGGAGGTGAGGGTGGGTAACAAACAAGCCTACAGAAGGCACAGTAAGGCCAGGAGGCAAGTAGGCAAAAGTAAAGGCCGTGAGAGCAGTTGACATAGGCCTAGGGCATGCAAACATGTCCCTGAGGTCCAGAGACAATCTCAGCTATATCCACTTCTGACCTCACCATGATGAGAGGGTACCAGCTGACTGGGTCTTTCAAGAGGCCCAACTGGGAGGCAGAGCAAAGGGCAGTTGGGGGTGCAGGTCAGTGAGCAGAAGGAAAGCAGAGACAACGGGGCTGTGAGTGTGACCACCTCTAGTCACATAGATGACATAGATGCTGTCTAGATAGTTTCTGCTATCTAGACAGCAGAAACTCCTCTGCCCTCTAACATCAGAGTCCAGATGACCCGGGGCCTTCAGTTATGGTACAGGGAGCCTAGAACAGAGCATATGGCCACTCTGCTGGCAGAATTGTTGGAACTGTCTGCTCTGTTCCATTACCCTTGTGTGGCCATGGGGGGGGGTCTCTATTCCCCAGTTAGGCTACCATGGCCTGACTCTGCATGTGTCTAGGTAGAAAAACATGCTGGCATCTGTCAGTGTGGGAATAATTTCTCTGTGACGTCAGTGTCCCGGGCGCTATGTCTATGTGCCTATGAGCATCTGTTCCTGGGCTCTATTTTTTTAAGTTTTTAACAAAGTTGTTCATGATGAATTTTTACAGACATTCAATATTCAAACACCAGTCCCACCACCATTATTTCCAATTTTTCCAACCACCCCTTAAGCCTGCTCCTATAGCAGACACTCAATAATTTATTTTATATTGCTTGTTATAAATAATTTGCTAAAAATGATCAAGAAATGTTTCTTAGGTGAGTGAAGATTGTTCAGTCTCATCATGGAGCCATCAAGCACTTGTATATGTAATTATTATTATGTTGTTACAGATAGGAATTGTGTGATTATATTTTGTTATTGGGTGTCTTCTACTTTATCACTTGAATCGCTTGAATCCCATTATTCATTGATTTGCTCGAGCGGGCACCAGTAACATTTCCATTGGACCCTATCACGTGCCAATGTAGCCCAATGGCATCTGGTTGATTCAGGAATATGAAGAGCCTCAAACCGTTCCTTCAGGGTCTTTACAAGGAAGTCTGACCATCTTGTAGGTGGGAGGCCACGTGATCTTTGACATCCCGTGGGATCCAGTCGGTAATGGCTCTAGTCCAGCGGTTGTCTCCAAATCGCATTATATGTCCAGCCCATCTGATTTTCGATGCCTTGGCAAACGAGACAGCATCCCTGATTCTGGAATAGCGACGGAGGTGGGAACTCCAGATTCCTTCTCTCACTTGAGTGAGGCGTGATATTCCAAGCATAGCTCTTTCGATTCCTCTCTGGGAGACCCGAATAGCATTCTCATCCTGCTTTTGTAGGGCCCAGGTCTCTGAGGCATATGTTAATGCAGGGAGAACCGTGGAGTCAAAGAGATGTGCCCAGAGCCGGAGGTTCTTTGTCCTTTTAGCTATTTCTTCGATGCCTTTGAAGGCATTCCATGCCACTCTCTTCCTCCTGCACAGCTCTGGTTTTAGGTCGTTCATCATGTTGATTTCTCGACCTAGGTACACATAACTGCTGCATTCAGAGATGTTTGTTCCATTGAGAGTGAATGGGGCCTCTGGAACTAGGTTTCTGGCTTGTCAGAAACCCAGCCTACAAGGACCCACCACGCAGAGACCCGCCCTTCAGAGGAGAGTATTTCAAGCCCAGGAATGCTTGAGCCGAGACTCAGGTACACCCAGCAGAGCAGAAACCAGCTTTCCCGTTGCGCGCGCGCACCAACGCAATTTACCTCCAAATTACCATAAATATTCTACCCACCCCTCTGAGAGAGCCCCACAAAGTAATGAGAATATAGCGCCCGCATGGCAGAGCCTGGCAAGCTGTCTGATGCGTGTTTGATATGCCAAATCCAGTAACAGAAATGTTTATTTTCCTGACCCCGATTCATGAAGAATGAACTAGTTCCAGAGGCCCCTTCTACTTTATATCCCATTAAATGTTGAGTGCTACTCAGTTTATTCATATCGTAGAGTTTGAGATGTTACACGACTGCAAATATGGCCACTTGCTCCAGGAATTACAAAATTTTTAATCAGATGTTAAAGCTGGAGTTAGGTTTTCAACTGGGTGGTTGCTTTGGGGCATGAGTGTGACTGCTGGACCTTCTGGAAGAACAGGGAGATGGGGAAGGTAGCCTATCCCAACTCTGTGAAAGCCTGGAGATTTCAGTCACAAAACCTGCATATCTGAGTTTTTCAACAGATTAATTTCTGAATGGGGTTTGTCCGAGCAGTGGAGTCCAGCCTTGAACATGGTGGCAATTATGGAATGTGGAGATTTTTAGTTGCTGAGGGCAGGTAGTGGGCTCACCTGTTCCTCTCTGGGGTGCCCCAGTAGACTCAGCCTGGTGTGGGATCTGGAAACATCTCTGTCACTTGTTGATCTCTTTCAAATTTATAATGAGTCTCTGGATCATAGACCTGGGCCCTTTTTGTGATCTGACATGGACTGGCATATGGAACAATGCCTGGGATGGGATGTGTTTGTGTGATGAGCACTTCTGTGTCCTGAAGCATCATTTTGGGCTTTTGCTCTGCTCATGTGCCTGTGTCCTCACAGCTGAGGTTCCTCGGTGGTGGGCGTTCTAGGGCTATAGCCCTGTTTCCACATGCTTTAGCAGGCATGCACTTGATGGCCTCTCTGTTCTATTTCTTATGATTTGCATTTATGTTTTGCCACTGTTTTGTAATCAATGTGTGTGTCTCTTTGGTAATCAGATGGGTCTGGGGAATGTCTCTTGGCCCAAGTGTGACTGTCTGTGCTTGTGTCTGTCTGACTGGGTATCTCTGAGGGTCTGTCTGAGCCATATTATTGTTCCTGTACTTGTCTTTGTGGCCCTGACCTGTCCATGTCTGCCTGTCTGACTGCATTAGGTTGGTGGTAGATATGTTTTTCAGTTGTCTAACTCTGTCTCTGATTATATCTTGCTATACGTCCACAGATGCTACTGAGTGTTCTCTGGTTAAGTGTCCTCAGAATGTGTGTCTATCTCTATCTGGGTGCTTACGTATCTACAAATTCCTCAGCGAATAGCCATCCTCCTGACTCCCATCCTGGGATGAGAGACTCAGAAAGACTTAGGTGCTTTCCCCATCAGTGCTTTGCCCTGGAATTAACAGCATGAGTAGAATATTACTTTCGGCAATGGCAGATCACACATTCTTTTCAAATGCAAGTCAAATAACCACCAGAGACCATGAGCTAGGCTATATATAAAGCACACATCAGTTTGTTTAAAAGAAGGAAAAGCATACAGGTTCTTGGACTACAATGGAATTATAAATCAATGACAATAATGTATCTGAAAACCTCACTTATATTTGGAAATTAAGCAACATGTGTCTAGATAATGTGTGGATCAATGAAGGTCTCACAAGAGAGATTGAAAATGTTGTGTACGGGAATAATAATAACTTCAACATATCAAAAGATGAAGGATGTAACTAGAAGAATTCTTACAGTGCATTATCGAGGTTAAATCCACGGTACCCCCCAAAAGTTTAAAATCAATGCTCTGAGTATCTGAAGAAACTAGAAAAAGAGCAGAAACCAATATAATACACAGACTAACACTAAGTAATACCAACACTGCTACAAGTTGGTTCTCTAAAAATAGTTAATAAACTAATTAAACTTGCAGTTATTAAAAAGGGGCATAAAAAAGTATTTTTTTTTAATTTTATTTTATTATTTTCCCCCAAATGTTATTACACCATTTTAGACATACAATTGAAAGATGCTCATGTAGAGTTTTGGTTCTACAGTGTTCGAACATGCATCCCTCCACCCAAACCCATCTCCCATCACCAATGTCCCCACCTCCCTCCCCCTCCCGCACCTCAACTACTTGGTGGATTCTGTATTTCATTTCTTTCCTCTTTATATCTCCTTCCCAACAAACTTTCCTGCTCTTCGTGGAATGCAGTGCATTAAAAGACATTATTGTTTCACTATATTAGAGGACCGGCGGCCCTTGTGGGCTGCGCGACCTGGGCCTCGAACTGGTTTTGCTCTGTTAATCTGGTCATGAGGCAGTTTCCCAGCATCCGGACAGCGAAAATGGTGGCTAGTGTGATGGGCGAGTCTCATCCGGCTGCTTCCGGGACCCCCCAGAGGCGACGGGCCCACTCCCAAAACCCATCTGCCCTCCTCGGGTTCCATAGTTAGCTGGGCCTGGCGCGAGCCGAGTTCCAGCCTCCCCAGCCGCTGTGAGACTCTGCATGCTGGCCCCGGGCAGCTCCTGGGCGGGGCCACCAGGCTCCACAAAATATAAAAAGTATTTTAAAAGGAGATCAGTAAAAGGGACAGCACTGAGATAGTAGAGTACTTATGAAGATAATAAGAGCATATTATGAACAGTTTTTGAAAATAGATCCAAAACCTTCAATAAGCCAGGCAAATAAAAATTTATAATTTTTTTTGCTTTTTGGGTCACACCCAGCGGTGTTCAGGGGTTACTCCTGGCTCTTTGCTCAGGAATTACTACTGGCAGTACTCGGGACTATATGGGATGCCGGGGAACTCAGGTAGGCCGCGTGCAAGGCAAATACCCTACCTGCTGTGCTATCTCTCCGACCCCAAATAAAAATTTATAAAAGAAGAAATAGAAGCCCCAAATAGCTCTATTCCAGGTAAAGAAATAGAATATATAACATGAAAACTCCAGAGTAGATGGCTTCATCTTTTAAATTCTAATAAACATTTAATGAAGAAATAATACCTGTCTTATACAAATTCTTCCAGATAGAAGGGTGAAAGACTTCTCAAGGCTATAATACCATTATAAGCTTTAAATAAAACTTAAAACAGATGTTAGAAAAAAGTAAACAGATTTAAATCAATCTAACCCAACAATATTGATGCAAAAATTAACACATATTGGCAAACTGAATAAAAATATGAAAATAATAATGTAAGATGTCCAAGTAGAGTTTATCTCAATAATTCAAGGTTGATTCAATATTTGAAAAAAGATCAATTATATTTGCCACAAATTTGCTCAATATTATAAGGGTATCTACTTAAAATCTATGGCTAAAATGCTGCTTAGAAATCAAAGTCTGAATACATAATCTTTATCAGAAACAATTCAGGAATGCTAACTCATGCCACTTCTAATAATATTTTTTATTAACTATTTTATTATACCACCGTGAGATATACAATTACAATGTTGTTCATGTTTAGAGGTTTCGGTCACATAGTGTTCCAGCACCCCGCCCTCCACCAGTGCCCATTTCCCACCACCAATGTCCCCAATTCCCTCCCCCTCCCATAGCCTGCCTAAATAATAGAGGTTATAGACACTTTAATAAAACAAAAAATATAAAAGACTTAAGAATTTTGAAATTAAAGTGGCACTGTCATGCCAAAACTACACAATTGTCTTTGAAGAAATCTTCAAGATTCTACAAGAAACTATAGAAGATATTTAACAAGTTTTCAGAATGCAATAAACAATGGCTAGACAAGATTATTAAAAATACTTGCTATCAATAGGAAATACTATATTTAGCAATGTTTATTTTTAAAATTTTTGTTTTGTTTTCTGGGGATTGAACCCTAGTGGGGTTGCTTGCAAGGCAAACACCTTACTCACTGTATTATCTCTCAGATCCCTTTAGTAACACTTTTCATGTGCAAGACTATTGCTGAGGACTGTAAAATGGTGAAGAGAGATTAGAGAAGACATAAAGTCAATACTGGTTTTTTGTTTGTTAGTTTGGTTGATTTTGGGGGAATTGAGGCACACCCATCAGTGTTTAGGAATTATTTAAGATTTTGTGCTCAGTTACTCATGACAGTGCTGGGAACCTATGTGTTGCTGGGGATCAAACCAGGATTTTCATGTGCAAGGCAGATACTTTATCTCCTGTTCAATCTCTCTAGCCTTAAGGGAGAATCAGTAGTGTTGAGATACAACTCTTTTCATTTTGATCCAGAGATTCAATATAAAAATCTAGCTTTTAGAATAAAATGGTTCATAAATTCATCACTGTATCACTGTCTTCCCGTTGTTCATCGATTTGCCTCGAGCGGGCCCCAGTAACATCTCCATATGTCCTGTCTCATGCTAGTAGGCCCAAGGGCATCTGCTTGCTCCAGGAACATAAAGAGCCACAATCCATTCCGGAATGAGGTCTATAATTGTTACTGGTATTTGGCATATCAAATACAACACGGGTAGCTTGCCAGGCTCTGCCGTTCAGGTAGCATACTCTTTGCAGTCATCTCTAAGTCCAGCATTTAATGATGAACCGCGCGGCCGCTTGCGACCGCGCAAGTCGGACTGTGATAGGCTGGTCTCCTGGGTGGAGTTCTGACGAGGGGGAAGTCCGGATGTGGAAAATGGAGGCCTTCATGGAGTGGGGGGTCATCTGGCTTGTTGCAAGGCTCTGCTGGGCTGGCGGGCCAGGGCTAGAACCCGCCATCTATCCTGGGCTCCTTGTGAGCGGCTGGGCACAGGGAGAGCAAGTAGCAGCTCTGCCCCATGTCTGTCTCTGGATCAGCATACCTGGGCCAGATTCAAAAAGACTGCAGCATAAAGGCATACATAAATGTAAAATACCTCTGAAATTTGAAAAGGCCTAAACTAATACCAAATTTAAAGGGCACAGACCACTTGACTTCAAGACTAATTGAAAAATTATTTTAGAAAAGACAGAATTAGAATGAACCAGTAGGTCCATAGAATAGAATAGAGACATCAGAAATAGATTCATACAAATCATCTATATTGGATAATTATTATAATGCGCAGAGACTCACAGACATGGGACAGAGCTACTACTGGCTCTCCTTGTGCCCATCTGCTCACGAGGCGCCCGGAGGGATGGCGGGTTCCTAGCCCTGGCCTGCCACCCCAGCAGAGCCTCGTAACAAGCCAGATGACCCCACACTCCATGAGGGCCTCCATTCTCCACATCCGAACTTTCCCCCTCGTCAGAACTCCACCCAGCAGACCAGCCTATCACAGCCCGGCTCTCGTGGCCATAAGTGGTTGCACAGTTCATCAATAAATGCTGGATTTAGAGATGACTATAAGAGTATGCTACCCGGATGGCAGAACCTGGCAAGCTACCCGTGTCATATTTGATATGCCAAATACTAGTAACAATTATAGACCTCATTCCCATGACCTGATGGGATGGTTTGAGGCTCTTTATGTTCCTGGAGCAAGCAGATGCCCATGGGCTCTACCTGCATGAGACAGGACATATGGAGATGCTACTGGTGCCTGCTCGAGCAAATTGATGATGAACGGGAAGACATTGATACAGTGATACAGTGATTACAATGCAGTTCAACAGAGGATTTCCAATAAATACTATTTTTTATCAATTGACTATTTAGAAAGATAATAGTCCAGAAATTTAGCTAATGCCATATTCACAAATTGATTTAAGTTGGAATATAAACCTTAAACTAAATATTAACATTGAAAGTCTTATTAATAAAAAACTGAACAAAATTTTTGAGATATTGGAGTTGGAAAAATAGAATAACAGAAAGGAATGAAAAAATAGACTTTATCAAGTGAGAAATGTTTACTGTTCAAAAGATACCACTGCAAAAATTAAAACACAAATCAAACTAGGAAGAAGTATTCACATTTATATAACAGACACAGAATTTCTATGTATATCACGTACAATCTACAAAGAACTTCTACAAATCAATAAAACACAAACAGCTCAATATAACATGGGTAAACCACCTGAATAGACATTTAACCGAAAAAGAGAGCTATTAATGGCCAATAAGCACAAGTAAAGATGACAATGGTGGAATTATCTGGGTTCTGTATGTTGAAAACATCATGTGAGACAGGGATGACTAAAATAAAGACGTTCAACAATACTTCTGTTGTCAGACATGAAGAAAGCACGGTTTCTTGGGCAATGTTTCTGGAGGGTTACGTGGTACAGCTATTTGAAAATAATTTGACAGTTTTTTATGTTTATTTAGTCTGAAGTTTTAATATCAAGGTGAGGTAACAGAATGATCCTTTCACAAAAAATAAGGTGACTTTATACTGAGAAATTCTTAGCTTTTGGTCAAAGGTTAATTTAGTCCATCCTCATCTTTAAAGATAAGTATTTTCTTTGAGACCCACTTTGGTGGAGCCCATTGGCTATCAAGGCATGGTTTACAGCTGAAATGTTTCACATTGACAGTTGCTTATAAATATACAACTGCCTTCTAGCCCAGCAGTTTTGATTCTAAAATGTTTCCCCCAAAGTGCTTTGAGAATTCATGTGCACAAATAGACTTAAAGATATTTTCACAGTGTTTTCATCTATCCATTCTCCACCGAAGGACAACTGAGTTCTTTCTAGGTCTGGACTGTCATAAATAAACTGTGGCATGTGCATAAAGTGAACAATTACTGAGTAGTAAAATAAGAACAAACTAGGAATAAAGATAGCAGTGCATGTAAATCTCAAAACACTGTAGAGAGCAAAAGAGCCAGCTGCTGCATGATTCCACCTATATGAGATTCTTGAATATATAAAAAAAATCTGCAGTAGTTGAAAGAAGAGTCATGATTTCCAGGAATGGTGGGAAGGGAGAATGGAATGCAATGAGGCACTAGGCACATTATTGCTGTCAAGAAATGCAGTTGATCTCAACGGGATGTTGGTTAGTGGATGTCTACAAAATCTATGTTCACGTATAAATTCTAGAAAGGAACACTCTCCACCTACCAACCCATCTGGGTCATGCTGACCTCTTTTCATTCCCCCATTCAGCCTTCCTGAATAACACCCAGGGCCTCCCCTCTGCTTCCCTTCCCGAGGTTGCTGTTTTGAAACGATCTAGTACTATCTGTATGTGGGGTCTTCTGCAAGTGCAGGTGGTGGTGATAAGGGAGGTGGTCCCTCGGAGGCCAGTGAGGAGGAGACCATAACATAAAGGAAGGAGAAAAACCCTAAAGACAGCATCTATCTCAGTCCTGCTGGAGACTTGGAGGACGTGTGTAAGAACAGAACTCAAATTTTCCCCTCAGAGTAACCTGAGCATCTCTAATACCCATTGCCATGTGCTATCAGGTTGAGGCATGTCTCTGGGGTAAGTCTCTGTCCATTTATAGGGATCTACAATGTCCCAGGAAGAGAATAAAGGGAAGCAGGACTTGACAGAAGGTGCTGATCTCTGAATCACCAGGTGGTCCTTCCAGCCTTCCCTCTTCTACCATGGTGCTTTTTGTGAATATGGCCCTTGTTGGCCCTTGCTTCTTAGCATCTACTTCCCTGAGTACTATTGGATGTAATTTAAGCAAACACAATATGGTAAAACTGATGGGCTGGACTTTCTGCTATTCCATCATAAAAATGATGTGTCTGCCATTGGGAGATTGGCTCATGCAATTGTTCACTCTGGGGAAACCAGTTGCCACTTGCTGAAGGCGCAGTTTGGAGCATCTCCAATGAGTGTGGCTGGGAAGGAGATCCTCCTATTGACTACAGCTCCACGAGTGCCCTGAGCCAGAACTGGCCAGCTGAATCACTCCTAGATTCTTGACAAACAGGAACTGTGAGCTGGGGGCTGAGAGATAGTTAAAGTGCTTGCTTTGTACACAGCCAACCCTGGTCTCGGGAATGACTGCTGAGAACTTCCAGGTGTGGCCCCCCAAAATCAAAAGAAAAATAAAGGGAAAATACTTATTGTTCATAGCTGCTAAAAGCTATTAAACAGCCATAGATAGTCCTGGGCAGGAAGGGCATTATGGAGCTCCAAGACCCTGAGTCTCTCCCTGTGAAGAATACCTTCTGTGAGAGGAACCCGTGCCACTAACCCAGCATTGTTGCTATGGCTCCCTGACAGACAGTCCAACACCATCTTTTCTCCATCCAGCACAGCAACCACAACTGCACATGAAATGTGTAATTTACTGCAAATTGAACTTAATGGGACTAGAGTAATTATGTTGACTTTTAGAAATACTTTTAGATAAATACATAATTAAATATTTCAGAATATAATCCTTTTGTAGTGTGTTTCTTAGGGGAACAGAGAGAGGCGGAGCTTGGTGGTGGTTTCGGGGGAGGCAGTCATCAGAGACCAGCTTATGGGAATGAGCAGGAGGCATCAGATAATCTTTGTGAAAACCTGCTTAGATCCTATTGGTAGTGGGACCTCCTGAAAACCCAGATTCCAAGGAGGGCAAGAGTACAACACATATCACAATTGTTAACAATGCTACTACTTTTGACTTGGTGAGGTCAGAGATGGCTCATAGGAAGTGATCGGTGACAGAGATGATCAGTGATGGAGATTCCAATACAGGGCCACTCCAGCATCACTTATAACAAACAGGCGCTGGGGACTGTCACATAGCTTAATAATGGTGAATTAGTTCAATCAATTAGAGACGAAAATAGTTGTGATGGATCATCATGCTGCCATTCAAAATAAAACCTTTGACATTAATTTTTCTTTGAGAATTGCTTCTAAAATAAAAGCTAGAAAAATAGCACATGATACAACACAAAGCCCATTCTAACTTTGCATAGATAAATGTCACTAACAAATCCCACCAGGAAGCATGTGAAAACACCAACAGTTGATATCTCAGGGGGGATTATTGTTGGGTGACTGTAGTGAATGTAGCTGGAAGCTAAATAGGGTGAAGCCTTCCAGCTACATTATCTTGCAGCTCCTCCCAGATCTGCTAGGAAGGCTTTGAATCAGCTCTGGGTGCTTGTAAACAGCCAGAAAGCCACCTGAAGTGCTGCATTTCAATAAAACTATTTACCTCTTTTCATCTCTAGATAGTTCAGCCCACAATGGGCCAGGCTGGGAAGTTTTGACAGGTTTCTATCTATAAAATAAGTTGCAAGAAAAAAAGCTCTCTCTTTTGCCATTTTGGCTTCCCTTGGCATTTTTCTTCTCCGTCCTCTCCATTCTCTGTTGGGCTTCAACACGTGGTGGCAGCCATCTTGGCCTACACGTGGCTGGGGCCTAGCTGGGAACCCAGAGTCTGGAATTTTCCCTGCTCTTGGATTGTATATCTGAACCTGTGATAGTAAAGCCCTTTTTAAAACTATGCCAGAGACCTGAGTTTTCATCCATTCCCCACCAGCTTCAGGAGGTAGAAGGGAACTCGCTTCCTGGTATAGTTGGGGACCCCAGCAGCTCTCCGACAGATTATAAGATATTTTATATTTCATTTTGATTTCCTATGCTTCCCAAATTTTCTGTAATGAACATTTACTACTATTACTATATTTTCACCTTTTAAATGGATATATGTATAAAAGAATATCTACCTATTCTGATTCCAAGAGAGCGCTTCCTAGATTAAATTTGGGCTTGAGCTCTGACAGTTGCATTTCTCAGCCTTTATTCTAGAACCCTGACTCTTGTTGGGGACCAGGATATAGTCATCCTCCAGGCTCCCATCTACTTACTATTTCCGTGGGTTGCAGGAAGCTAAAGTCCTGGTCCAAGTCAAGGTGCTCTATAACAGATAAACGTGTATGTCACCTCTGCATCTCTTCTCCATGCAAGGGAAGGACAAGCAACGGAGTCTGAATGGAAACTTTGGGGACTGTCCTTGCTTTACTGACAACTTGTGCAGCTGCTCCTTTTCTCCTCCTCTGGCTGGTTGTTGGCACTCTGGCAGTGGCATTGTGTCTATGAAATCATTTTTTGAATGAGTTTATGTGCTATGGATGGTGGAAGAAAACAAGGAGGGAGCCTGGAGTATTGACTAGATTGGGCAAAAGCTGTCGGAGAAGCCCTAGAATTCTATCACCAGACTTTTCTTACTCAGAGAAAAATAAATCTTCAATTTACTTTAGAGACTGTCTTTGAAATTCCAGTGACATCCTAATTTATTTCTTCACAGATACACTCAGCCAGGGTCAAAGTGAAGAAGATAAAGCAACCGTCCCCAAGAAAGCCACAGGAATCCTAATGAAACTTGGAAGAATTTTTTGTTTGTTTCTGAGGCAAGGGACAGAATCTGAGGTTGCATGATGCCAAGGATCTCTCTTCAAGGAAAACCCAGTCAGTTGGTTAAATGGCTCCAGCATGTCTTACCACAGGAACTATCAGCAGAGGTGAAAAAAATGTTTATTTTGGTGGGGAGGTGCCCAAGTTATGCTCAGGGTGCCCAAAGGCCACTCCCAGAAGTACTCAGTTCAATGGTTCAATGCAAGAGTCCAAGGGTATGGTGCTGCTCATGTCCTCATGCAGTGATGAAGACCACCAGGGTTGCCCCCCAGTGAGGCCTGGAAGTTTATGTGATGCTGGAGACCAAACATATAAACCTTAGCTGGAGACCAAACATATAAACCTTAACTACTGTTTTATCTTACCTTTTATTTTAACTTCTGGTCCCAGAGGTGAGATTCCTTAACAAACCAAGCTCTCCCCTCTTTCCTATCTCCTCCCACTTTCTTCAGCCTCCTCTTACTCTAAGGGGAGTAAGAAGGTGAAACTAAGGGGTGCAGCAAGAGATCCAGAGGAGCAGTCAACCAAGAAGTGGCGATAGCAAGAGATGGTGAGTCCTGGCAAGAAGGGAAGGGTCATTTCTTTTATCAAATTTTAAATTTCAAAGCAGTCTTGGTCTTATACCTCAGTCCTCTTAATGCTTAAGTTTATCTGGCAACCATCAATACGCCATCATGACTAGTAGCATCCCCATCAATGCCATCGCCATCTTTACACTTCATCACTACATCAATGTCATCATTTCTCCCATTCTTATTGAGCATCTGCTGAATACCAGGCATGGAGCTGATTACCTTACCTAGTGACTTTTCTTCTAGTTTTTACCAAAATTTACTGAAAGGTATGCATGTGTCTGTGTGTGTGTATGTGTGTGTGTGTGTGTGGAGAGAGAGAGAGGAGGGATGTAAACTACAACATATCAGGGGAAGTTGTCAGCTTCTTTACTTTTCTATCTTCAGAACCTAGAAGAGAAGAGGACATGGAATATAAGAGCAACGTAAGAAAACGTGATTGAATGAATTAATCCCGAGACCCTGTGACCTAGTTTTCATGCCTTTTCCTTTTCAGTCTAAACTGACTCTAGATTGAAAAAGCTGAAGTACAAACTCCAGTTTGTTCATTTGAGTAACAAGTAACAAGTACTGCTGACCCTCCCCACTGTCAGGACGCTCACCTTCCTCTTTCTAGTTTTCATATCTCTATCCACACAACGAGTCAGACTGAAATTCAAATCTCAGCTCTGTTATTATGAGCTCTGCACTACTGAGCTTCTCTAAGTTTCCATTTCCTCTTGTGAAAAATGATGCGACTATCACCAATCTGGCAGCCCGCTGAGGGGATGGAGAATGTGGCTGCAGTAACATTCTGAAGCAGCAGTGATTTTATCTGTTAATTAAGTTATTCCCCTTATCACCGGCATTATTACTGTCGTGTTCTGATTGAACTAAACAGCTTTGGGGACCCCTTGACGAGGAAAGGTCAGGATAGGGAGGCAGAGCAGTGAAGGGACAGGTGACACAGGAGACGCTTCACCTGGTGGTTCACACTCCTGTCATTCCCATGTCAGCCCAGACAGGGATGACATGTCACCTCCTGTCTGCACAGGAGCTGTGGGCTCAGCTCTCAGCTCAGCTCAGAACAATGTCAGTGCTGTCTGTGAGTTCATCTCTCAGCTCAGCAGGGAGAACATGCTAATTCACATTTACACAGAGACGGACCCAGCCTTCCTCTATAGATGCCAACCTCTGGGATTTTCTTGCTGCCCTGGGCACTGCCATCCAGAGGAACTTGTCTACCTGAAGTAACTTGTCACTTGACAACCGAAGAGCCCACCTTCCTGCTAAATTGGGCTGATTGGCTGAACCTTTTCTTCCCTGGAGCTGTGGTTTTTATTTTTAATTTAATTTTTATGGTGAAGCAGGATAGTTTTTATTGAAACTTATTTAGAAAACTCTGAGGGGAGCAAAAGAGAGAAAGAATATGTGTTAAAGAGAGAACACAGACTTTTCCAGAGTGAAAATAGCAGCAGAGAAACACAGACAAGTGAGCAAGATACGTGCTCAAGGGAGAGCATAGACTTGAAAAGCAAGCATGAAGCTGTGGATTGTAGTGGCAGGAATTACATCTGAGATTTGGCAGAAGAGTCCTGGACCAGTAGATCAAGCTGCTCGCTGGTAGGCAGTGAGAGCCTCAGAGGAAGGTATTGGGTGGGTGGGGACAGCAGGGGAGAGGCAGGGCTATCTGAAGTTAAATGCCCCATCAACCACCTTTGGGCATTGGCATTTCTCAGACTTGGGAGTAAATCCCACCTCACCAGTTTACTACCAATCAATTACTGGGAGCAAACCCTCCAAATTTAATTTTAAAAAGGCCGCTGACTTCAATCCCTGGCATTGCATATGACCTCCAGAGCACTGCCAGGAGTGATCCTTGAGCACAGAGTCAGGAGTAAGTCCTGATTACAGCCAGGTGTGGCCCAAAGTCCCCAAACTTTAAAAAAAAATAATTTAAAAAATCTATTGGAATTTTGATTGATATTGCAATGAATTCATAGATAGATTCTGGGAAGATTGACATGTTAACAATATTTAGCCTTCTCATCCATGAACCTCTTTCTTAGGTTTGAGCAATCTAAATCTTCAAAATTGCTTCATTACATCTTTTCTTATTTAATAGCATTAGAGTCTTTGTTATTAATTAGAATGGCGAAAATTTTTACAGGTTTAGAAAAAGGTTTATTGTATTATATTTTATAAACAGAAAAACTTACCTTTTCTTCAGTTTTATGGGTTTTGACAAGTGCATCTATTCATGATAGCATTACTGCAATCAGTATACAGATTGTCTTTTTTTCTTAACAAACGCATTTAAAAAAAAATTTTTTATTAAAACACTATGATTTACAAAGTTGTTCAAAATAGAGTTGTTTTAGGCATACAATGTTCCAACAATGTCCACCAATCACACCAACAATATTCCCTTTGTGACAATTGCCCCAGGGTCATTATATAATGTCCTCTATGGCCCTAGTCTACGCTACCCTTTGTGGACATATAACAAATTTATTTCATATTACCTGCTTCAACAAAACTTAAAGTATTAATAAATGGAGTTATTAGAAAATAAATCAATAAAAGTAAATTTGTGATGATTGATTGCTTTGTTTTTAATCTTTTAAAATATAGTAGAAGGCACACTACATGCTACTATGGTGAGTACCAGACTCTATACCACATGACCGGAAGTGATGCCAGAACTTAAAAGGAGCTTTTTTTAAGGCTTCTTACAAAATTGGTTTCATGGCTATGAATTCCCTAACCTATTGCCTGTCCATAAATCTCTGTATCATTCCTTCAAATGTAAACTATAATCTAGCTGGATAGAGTATTCTTTATGAGGTATTCATTTCATTGAGTTTTTATGCTATGTCTTTTTAATACTCTTCTGGCTCATATAGTCTCATTTGATAGATCTGCTGTACATCTCATTTGATAGATCTGCTGTACATGGGAGTGGGAGTGGAGTTTTGGGCCCTGCCCTTTCCTCCGCCTCCATGCCAGTTGCCCTGGAAGAGAGAGACCCACCCACGCCAGACTCAGCTTATTTGCAACCCCAGAAGAGATCCAGACCCATCCACTTCAGACCCACAGCTGCGCTGCTCGGCTGGCCCCCGTGGAAGCAACCCATGGAGCTGACCTCCTGGTAAGGGGCTCGGCCCGCCCTGGCTGAGTCCAACATTGCTCCAAGGGTTTGCTCTCATGAGCGGGGGAGAGACCATGCTGGCCGGACTGGAAGTGGAGTTTTGGGCCATGTCCTTTCCTCTGCCTCCATGCCAGTTGCCCCAGAAGAGAGAGATCCACCCACGCCAGACCCACAGGTCCCTTGGTGGCGTGACCACAAAGCGGCCGTGAGATATTTTTAAGAGGATGCTGATTTTAGCATAAGGTTCTTCCCAAGTTCTTCACATTTATACATAGTAAACAGTTCTAGACTGGTTTTAACTGATACCAGTAAGCCCTGCCAGAAGCCATAGCAAACCACACATCACGTAGTCAGTCATTCTAAACATCCAGACTCCATAGTTCCTCTGAGCTCCATCCAAGAGAAAAAACTGATCTTCCCCCCTTTAAGTTTCATCAGTAAATGCTCGAGCTGAGAGCCTTCTACTGAGTCTATACCACCTACACGGTAAAGCCTGGCAAGCTACCCATGTTTTAATTACCAGTTATGCCGAAAACTAGTAACAATCATGGACCTCAGTTCCATGACCTGAAGAATGGTTTCAGGCTCCTCCTGTCCCTGAAGCAAGTAGATGCCCTTGGGTTACACTTGCTTGTGACAGGACTAATGGAGATGTTACTAGTGCCCACTCAAGCAAATCAATGAACAATGGGAAGACAGTGATACAGTGATATAGTGCTGTACATCTTAGGAGAGCTTTGTATGCAAGTTCCTGTTTTGATCTTGCTGCTCTCAGACTGGAAAATCTTTGGATTTTGCCATTTTGAGTATACCATGTCTTGCACTTCTCCTAGTTGGTCTGTCTTTACTGGGACCCGTCGGACTTCTTGGATTTTGGCACCTGCAATCCTCAACAGTGGGAAATTCTTTTTTTTCATTTTTTGCTTTTTGGGTCACACCGGCAATGCTCAAGGGTTCTCCTGGCTCTGCACTCAGGAATTACTCCTGGCGGTGCTCTGGGGACCATATGGGATGCCGGGGATCGAACCGGGCAGGCATGGGCCAGCCCGCGTGCAAGGCAAATGCCCTACCCCTGGGCTATCGCTCTGGCCCAACAGTGGAAAATTCTTATCAATGATGGTTTCTTCATTACTTTTGCCTTTCTGTTCTTCCTGTTCCTCACTCCACGGGCACCGCCATTTTCCACTTCTGGACTTCCCTCTCGTCAGAACTCCACCCAGCAGACAAGCCCATCACAGCCCGGCTTGCGGCCACTTGCGGCCGCGCAGTTCATCAATAAATGCTTTATTTGGAGGTGTTTAAAAGAGTTTGCCTCCCGCTCGACAAGCCTGGCAAGCTTCTCGTGTTGTATATGATATGCCAAATTCCAGTAACAATTATATTAGGTCATTCCCATGACCTAATATAATGGTTTAAGGCTCTTTATGTTCCTGTAGCAAGCCGATGCCCCTGGCTCTACTGGCATGAGACAGGACATATGGAGATATTACTGGTGCCCGCTCTAGCAAATAGATGATCAACGGGAAGATCGTGATCGTGATCATTCTTCAGGGATTCCAGTGAGTCCTACATTGTTCATCTTGAACTCATCCCATAGTTCTCTGACATACTGCTCATTTCTTTTCAGACTACTTTGAATCTTCTGATGTTTCCTAGTGGTTTCCTCCTTATCATCTTGGACCTTCTTGATCTTTTGCTCAGCTACTGTTACTCTGCTCTTCATAGCTTCTTTGAGTTTTTGAAGTATCACTTACCATGCTCTTTGTTTCACTAAAGTCACTGTTTGAGGATTTACTGAGCTGTTGGTATTTATGCCTTTGGTAATACTGTTTTTGCTCATTGAGCTTAGTGGGGTGTTATGTGTTTTTCCCCCACTGTTTTTCTAGTGTTTTTGCTGTGCTGGGGGTAAGTCCTTGTAGGCAACCCCACCTCCTTGGAAGATGCTGAGTGATTAAGCTGGAAGTTTCTTTTATTCTTTGTCTGTCCTCACAAAATGACATGAAGCATAATGGTAGCATGTAATTTGCTGAGTAGATCTGCCGTGTGGACGCCTAGGCAGATAACAGGAGCTGGACCAAGCACACCAGCTCCACTAGCTTTGGTTCCCTTTTCCCACTCAAGACAGCTTAAGAATCCTGCTCAGACTCTCCCAGGGTGAGGCTCTATCCCAGCCTCACCAGGGGCATGTAGGGTCTGCCAGAGAGCGCACCCCAAGAAACTTCTCCTATTTCCTTCACTTTGACTTGTCTCTGTCTCTCCATCTGGGCCAGCTGAGGTTGCTAATTTATCAGTGTGTGCCCTTGATATGGCATGGGTCAGGTGTGGAGCTGCTGAAAGCTCGTCATAAGAGGGATTAAAAGTTTTCTCAAGCTCTTTTGTAGCCAGCTTCCTTCTTTAACTACTAGTCCATTTTCTAGTTTTCCTTTCTAGTTTTCCTTGGGAGATCATTTGAATTTGAAGGAATTATTTTGCAGGTTAAATATACCTATGTCATTTAGATATTTGTTTTCTTTTTGTTGTATTTATCTTGTTTCTCTTTCTCCATCTTATTTTGGATCGATCGGGTAGTTTTTATTATTCCATTTTATTTTTACTTATTAGTAATATGCTCCAGCATATCAGCAATAACACTTTTATTGTTTTACTGTGATTGCTCCAGCATTTATAATTCCCATATTTAATTTATTCTACTTTCATTCACTCTACTCCTTCACCTATAGTGAGTAATGTTTAATGAATTTCTTCCATTTTCTCCCTTTTATCCCTTGAGTTATCATTGTCATAGATTGTAGTTATACATGTTATAAATCTCCAATACATTGTCACTACTTTTTCTTTATAGCATCAATTGCCTTTTGTTGCAGGTAGGTAGACAAGAAAATGAGTTTTTCCTTTAGGAATAAAACCAAGATGTGCTTTAAAGAACTCACCTGGTCACTATCCTTGAGAAAAGCCCAAAGGTGTGAGGACCATTGTGATGCAAATCCCCAGCCCTTTAGATAGGGAGGACATACAGCACCACCCAGAGAAGTGTAGACCCCCTCAGAAAAGGAGATGCTTCAAAAACAACTAAAGGCCATGATAAGAATTTAAGACCATCAAGAATCCAAGGCTCTTCCCACTGACAATGCCTTTGCAACCAACATAGAAAGTCTCAGCAGGGTCAAGTTGGGAAAACCCTATCCAAAAGCCACCTTTGGAAAGGTAAGTAGTGCACAGACTCCATCTGGGGGACTGGGTGGGGTGGGAGAAGATGTGGGTGAGGGTCTGCTTCCTCAACCTGGAGACACCCCTTTCTGGGGAAGCCAGTGTTTTCTCTGGAACACCGCTGCCTGTCTGTCTACCTATCTCTTGCTTTATCTCTCCCCTCACACATTTATCTACATAAAATTATTTATTTCACTATTTCTTCCTACAATTCTTTTCTGCTAGAAGGAATTGGTCCTCGAAAACCGGGCAGAAATTGAAAATGATTTTCCTTTTTCTGCAAAGAGCAAAAAACTTGCTCCAGCTAGAATCCATGACTTCCTGAGAGCTTAGCGCTCTCTCTCCTGAAAATCAGTTTCAACCTCTGTTCAGTTTTCCAGGACCAATTCCTTCCCTAGCAGAAAAGAATTGTAGGAAGAAATAGTGAAATAAATAATTCTATGTAGATAAACGTGTGGGGAGAGAAAAAGCAGGAGACAGACAGTTCTCTCCCTAGGAGGACAGGTGTTGCGAGGGTTCAACTAGGGTCCTGGTGCCCTTAACCACAAAGATATGTCCTTGATCTCAAAATTCTTGTTTTTTGTCTGATTAGTTTTAGCAATGAGATTCACTCATTCATTTGCTGATTAATTTAGATTTTGGTGCTACACCTGGCAATGCTCAGGGGCTACTCCAGGTGCTAGAGGACTTGGTGGTGCTCAGGAGTCCATGTGGTACAAATGAGAAAACTTTACCTTAGACATGCACGGCAGGTGCTCAGCCCCACGGAGCTCTCTCCTGACCTATATTCTGTTTTTTTAAATATGATTATTTTAGGTATAGAAATATCACTTGACAGGTATAAAATTAGGCATAGAAATTTTATTTTCATTGATATTTAGGTATATGACATTGATATATATATATATATATATATATATATATGATATACTTATATAAGATATTTAGGTATATCCTTTTATTCCTAAAAAGAATGAGTTTTTCTTTTAGGAATAAAACCAAGATGTGCTTTAAAGAACTCATCTGGTCACTAGCCTTGAAGAATCCCAAAGGTGTGAGGACCACCCTCTCTGTGATGCAATCCCCAGCCCTTGAGGTGGGGGAGGACATGCAAAAGCCACTGGAGAAGTGTGGACCCCCTCACACTCTTCTCAGAAAAGAGCTTAAAAAAAACCAAAGGCAATGAAAAGAATTTAAGACCATCAAGAGTCCAATAAACGGATACACCTAAATATCATTATCTTTATCTTAGAGACTAGAGAGTTCTGATGAGAAGCTAGGAATGACCTGTCTCTGCTCCACTTTATGTAAGCTTGTTGTTTTCTCTGACTTCTTTCAATATTTTCTTAACACCTTGATTTTACAAAATTGATTATGTTTTATTGTGGTGATGTGTGTGTTTCATGCAGAGGCTATTCGGAGCTCTTCTTGGATTTATGACTTCTATTAAATTTGGTAAACTTTGGCGCTAGAGAGATAGTACAGCAGGTAGGTTGTTTGCTTTGACCCAGGTTCAATCTCTGGCATCCCATATGGACACTTTAGCCTGACCAAGAGTGATCGCTGAGAGCAGATCCAGGAGTAAGCTCTCAGCACTGCCAGATGTTGTCCCCAAACAAACGAAGAAAAATCAAAAACCCAAAATATATAAACCCAGAAACCTTCTTGGCTATCTTTTCGTGTATATCTTTTATCCTATTTCCATTTTACTTCTATATACTTCCTATTATATATATGTCAGACTATAGCTTTCAAATGCTCTGTTCTGCATTACACCTTTTGCTTTTTGTTTCTTAGATTGAATAATTGATATATTTTGAGTTCACTAATTTTTCTTGGTCACATAGTCTGCTGATAAGTCAATTTAAACAATCTCTTATCTCTGATAGCATTTGTTAGAGTGATTTCTTGAATTTCCGTGGGACTCCTCATAGTTCTCTATTTGCCATGAAATATTTTCTCTTTTGAAGAATTTCCACATATTTCTTAATACGTCTCAATATAGTTATTTTAACATATCTATTTAAATTATTATGCCTGAAAATTGGAACCTCAAGGTATGATCCTGTTATAGTGAGTGCAGCACTCAGGTTCTTGTCTTTAGGCAGTCAAGATTGAAATCAAGGGACTGGAAATAAAACGACCAAATTCAAAAAAGACTTTATTAAAGAAAAGGGAAAGGAAGATAGGGAGCTCCTAAGGCATGGGTGGGGTCTCCTAAAGAGGGATTCCAGAGAAATAAAGAAGCCTTTCCCCCTTTCGACCCCTTTAACTTAGGTGGGTGTGTCAATATTTATTATTTTCTTAGAATGTGGACTGTTAAAATGGGATAGAGGATGCTGAGATAATTGTTTTCTGTTGTTCTTATCCAGCAGGGCCTGGGTCGTCCAGATTAGCAGGCACCACCAAGGCCTCCCTCAGGACATTCCATCCAGTGATTCCCTTTCCTCAGGGCCATCACCCCAATCTCATCCTGCCTGTTCCCCTTTGTCCCTCTCAGTCCTGCTGAATGCTTCTTTTGTCAGTAAGTTATATAAAAATTGCTCCATGAAAATATTGTTTATATAATCATAATTATACAAATATATGAATAATACTATTATATAACAATAAGTTATACAATAAGTGCATCAGAGTTCAAATTCCTTCACTGTTGGCCTTGCCTGACTATATGTAAACTTAGGTCTGGGGCCGCTAACTTAACTTCGTACTAACCCATATGCCAACATGAAGAACTCATTTTTAAAAAAAGAAATCAGCTCTTTTTCTTCCTTCCTGTTTTTATTGTGCCTGCCTTTTCATTCATTCTTTCCCCAGGGAAAAACCTTTCATGTACATCTCTCATCTCACATAACTAGCTGCCCTATGGATTTGCATTCACTTGTTTATATTGTACTTCTAACACTTTCCATTACTGCTATACACATTAGCACAAATCTAATGACTTAAGTCAACATTCATTTATTATTTCACACTCTGAGGGTCAGAATTTGGCGCTGTGTAGCTCAGCTATTCTCGAGTCTGAGTTTTAACAGCCATAATGTGAGTCAGGACTGAGTTTTGTGTTCAAGGTTCTGCAGATGAACTGTCCCAAATTCTTTCAAAGAGCTGATCATATTATTTGTATGTGGCAGGTAGAACTGAGATCCCCATTGCCTTGATGGTGCTCAGCTAGAAAAGGCCATTGCTCCTGGAGATTGCCCACTTCCTCCCCATGTTCACTTGCAGGAAACATTTTCTGTTTCTTCTCCTTTTCCTAGTTGTCCTCCTGCCTGTTTTCCTGACACCCCTGCCTTTTTGTCCTGCCTGGTCTTCTGCTTTCTAGGGCTCAAGACGTTGGTCTGACCTGGATAATTCAAGAGAATCTATTAATAAGTCAGATGCTTATGCTGCAGGCAGGCAGAGAGACAGCCCACTGGCTATGAGTTTCTCAGAAGACTAGGGTTGTAGCCCAAAGGCACAAAGGCGGCACCCCTTTACAGATGCAAAAACTGAGGCATTGCTGGAGATGGATGGACTCCCTCAGGAAAGGAGAAACTTAAAAGGAACAAAAAACTGATAAGAAGTGAGAAGATCATCAAAAATGCAAAGCTGTTCCACAACTGACAATAGCCTAGCAATAGATTTTTTCCTCATAGAAAGCCCCAGTCCTGGAAAGTTTGGGAAAGGCCCTATAGAAGTAAAGGCAAGCACAGTGTGTTTTCCATTCCAAGGGTTGCCTGTGTCTCAAGCTGAGTGTGTAATTCCCTTCTTTTCCTCTTCTCTCTTGACTCTAGAGAAGCCTGTCTCTCTCTCTCTCTCTCTCTCTCTCTCTCTCTCTCTCTCTCTCTCTTTTCCTCTTCTCCATCTTTCTCTCACATTCTTTGAATAGCTGTTTTCCTTCATTATTATTTTAGAATGTCTCCTGAAGCACTCTTCTGTAGGTGACAGACCAGAAGCCTGAGGAGTAGGTTCCTTTTCCTGCAGAGAGCAATCCTGCTCTTCAGCCTGAGGCCACAGCTCCCCCAAGACCTTGGATGGCGGGGATAACTTCCTTAGACACACATAAATCAACAGGATTTCATGTTGATTTATGAACACGAGGGGCTGGCAGATCACCAGTGAGTCTTGAGTCTGACTTTACCAGTCCATGTCCCCCCAGGCACTTACCGAGACCCTCACTCTGACTTCTCCCATCAACATAATGAATCTTCTACCTCACATGGCGAGAGAGCCAGGAGTCAGTGACCTACATTAGTTAGTGACTTTAATTTCATGTGCAAAGAAAACCTTCACAATATTCTCTAGCTGAGTGACCCGAAGTAAGAAACTTGTGATCTATGTTGTGGACTCTGTCTCCCTTACCTGGACAAGTCAAATCTATGTTGAGCTGAAAAAGTCACGATTTTGTGAATTAACTGGAGTTTGAAGTCACTGTTGGTGTGGGAGTTGTATTCTTTTGTGTATTTTGATCACTTTCACTTGATCACTTGAATCCGTTATTCATCGATTTGCTTGAGCGGGCACCAGTAACATTTCCATTGGACCCTATCATGTGCCTATGTAGTTCAATGGCATCTGGTTCGAATCAGGAATATGAACAGCCTCAAATCGCCTCCTTCAGGGTCTTGACAAGGAAGTCTGACCATCTTGTAGGTGGGCAGCCACGTGATCTTTTGACATCCCATGGGATCCAGTCAGTAACGGCTCTAGTCCAGTGGTCATCTTCAAATAGCATTACATGTCCAGCCCATCTGATTTTTTGATGCCTTGGCAAAGGAGACAGCATCCCTGATTCTGGAATAGTGACAGAGGCTGGAACTCTGGATTTCTTCTCTCACTTGAGTGAGGCTTGAAATTCCAAGAATAACTCTTTCGATTCCTCTCTGGGAGACCCGAATAGCATTCTCATCCTGCTTTCGTAGGGCCCAGGTCTCTGAGGCGTATGTTAATGCAGGGAGAACGGTGGAGTAAAAGAGATGTGCCTGGAGCCGGAGGTTCTTTTGTCCTTTTAGCTATTTCTTCGATGCCTTTGAAGGCATTCCATGCCACTCTCTTCCTCCTACGCAGCTCAGGTTTTAGGTCGTTCATCATGTTGACTTCTCGACCTAGGTACACATAACTGCTGCATTCAGAGATGTCTGTTCCATTGAGAGTGAATGGGGCCTCTGGAACTAGTTCATTTTTCATAAACATGGATTTCTTTAGATTCAGCTGTAGACCTATCTTTCCACATTCTCGGTCGAGGTCAGCCAGCATTTGTGCCTCTTGGCTAATGTTTGGTGTTATTAGAACGATGTCATCAGTGAAGTGGAGGTGGTGTAGTTGCAGACTGTCTATCTTCGCTCCCATTCCTTCACATTCTAATTGTTGCATGATGTTCTTGAGGGTGGCGCTGAAGAGTTTTTGGTGAAATGGTATCACCCCTGCCCAACCCCTCTTTTGACATCAATGATCACTTCCTTGTAGAATGGTGAGATACTGGTGGTGAATCCGTAATACAGCTCACGAAGGATCTTGATGTATTGGGTTTGAACACCCTGTTTGGCTAGGGCTTCGATGACCACCTCAGTCTCCCCAGAATCAAAGGCTTTCTGTAAATCAATGAACGTGAGACAGAGTAGCATCTTGTACTCCCTACAAACCTCAATGAGCTTGGTTACCGTGTGGGTATAGTCGATTGTGCTGAATACTTTCCAGAAGCCAGCTTGCTCGCATGGTCCGCCCTTCATCTAGTGTTCTGCCAATCCTGTTCAGGATGATTCTTGTAAACAACTTGTAGATGACGGACAACAGGCAGATGGGGCGATAGTTGCCGATGTCGTGAATGTCTCCCTTCTTGAACAGTAGAACTGTACTGCTGGTTTTCCATTGGGAGGGTACCTTGCATTCGGACAGGTAGCGTGTGAAGAGCCTAGCTAGTGTATTGATGAGTATTGATGGCAGATTTGTGTATTTTACTCTATGTAAATAAAGCAGAGCTTCCCATTGAATGGAGGCAAAGGATTTACATGATAATCCCTAAATGTACGTAGTGCAAGCCACAATGTGTAAGAGAAGGGAAAAGAGAGTGTGAGACAGAGTGAGAATGAGAGAGCAAGAGAGAGTGAGTGAGAGAGAGAAAGAGAGTGAGAGAGAGAGAAGAGAAATGCCTGCCATAGAGAATCTGGGGATATTGGTGGTGGGAAATGCACTGGTGGTGGGATGGGTGCTGAAACACTGTACCGACTGAAACCCAATCATGAATATCTTTGTAATTCTTTAACTCACAGTGGTCTAATAAAATAAAAATTAATAATTAAAAAAAACCCAGAGCTTCCAATAGTTTATCTTGGTTTACTAGTTCTGGCTCGATAGACACCTTTGTGTGGTTTTTTTTTTCTTTTTGGGGTCACACCCGACAATGCTCAGGGGTTACTCCTGGCTCTTTGCTCAGGAACTACTCCTGGCAGTGCACAGGGGACCATATGGGATACCCGGGATTGAACCTAGGTGGGCCACGTGCAAAGCAAACGCCCTACCCTCTATGCTATCACTTCGCCCATGTGTGGGGTTTTCATCTGCCATAATTTTCTTTCAGTCTGGAGACCTTTCTTTAGCATTTAATGTAGTCCAGATCTGCTGGTATTGAATTCTCCCCCAACTTTCATTTACCTGAAAGAAGTCTTTAATTTGTCCACACAGAGGGTAAGATATTTGCTTCTTATAGAATTCTAGATTTACCTTTTTCCTTCCCAACATTGAAATGTCATTCCATTGTTCTAGTCCCTGACAAAATATTTCTACTCATTCTAATCATGTTCTTTTACATAAGACGAGTGTTTTTTTTGCTCTTGTTGCTTTAGTATTTTTCAATGAACTTTTTCTAAAAGTAATCTGAAGAAGCTACTGTTTGTGCTTGTTGGCTTTGTGTTTGGACTTTTCTTGGGATGTGTTGAACTTCTTTTTTATTTGTTTTTTGGGCAACACCCTGTGATGCTGAATGGCTGCTCCTAACTCCATGCTCAAAGATCTCTTCCAGAGGTGCTGGAGATCACGGACTCCAGGACTCTATACTATCTCTCAGTCTGTATTGATGTGCTTATCTCTAAGATTGATGCTTTTCATATAATTTGCAAATGTTGAGGCTTTCCCCTTTCAAACACTCCACAGAGGTTCCCATCACCTCCGCCCTTCCCCAAGACTTCAATTTCAAGTGTATTAGATCTCTTGACATTATTAGTTGAGTTTCATACTTTTAGACCTTTTGTTTTGTTTTGTTTTGGGGGTCACACCAGCAGTGCATAGTACTACTCCAAGTTCATTAATGGGGATGGAGGTTCCTCCTCAGTGTTGTACAGGCTACTATGTAGTGCCAAGGATCAAACCCAGGCCTCTTGGATACTAAGCATCCACTCTGACCCTCGAACCATCTCCTGGCACACTTGTCACCATTTCTAAATCTTTTAAAAAAAAATTCTTGATTTTTATTTGGGTATTTTAACTCTACTATGTCAAGTGTATTCCTCTGATATTTTGCACTTAAATCGATTATAAATATTATTCTATGACGTTTCTGTATCACAGATTGTATTTTTGGACTGTTAGAATTTCTTTAATTTCTTTCATCATCGTTTGCAAGTTCTCTGAATGTAGAACTTGTGCATTTTAAAAAAAATATCTTCTTATACCACCATGAGATACACAATTACAAAGATGTTCATTTTTGGGTTTTGGTCGTACAGTGTTCCAGCACCCATCCCTTCACCAGTGCCAATTTCCCACCACAAATGTGCCTGATTCCCTCCCCACTCCCGTAGCCTGCCTCTATGGCAGGTTCTTTATCTCTTTTCTCTCTTTTCTTTCTCTCTTTCTCTCTTCCTTCTCTTACACATTGTGGATTGTAATACATACATTTAGAGGTTACCATGTGTATCTTTTTTGCCTGTACTTAATGCTCAGTTCTAGGTTGATATTAGCACTTTTGACAATTATTAGCACACTGTCCCTTCTCTGTCTTACCGAACCTCTGACTCCCACAGGTTTGTGGTAATTTTCACCTTTGACAAGACCTCCTGATCCATGTTTTACCTGACCTTGGATATTGGTGTCATAATATATATATGTATATGTATATGTATATGTATATGTGTATGTATATGTATATGTATATGTTATGTGTATGTGTATGTATATGTATGTGTATGTGTATGTGTATGTGTATGTATGTGTATATGTATATGTATATGTATATGTATATGTATATATATTTATGCCATGCAAATAAATGCAGTCATTCTATATCTGTCTTTTTCCTTCTAGCTAATTTCACTCAACATGATTCTCTCCATGTCCATCCATTTATACGAAAATTTCATAATAACTTCTGAATTTTTTGTATAATTATAATAACATTATTTAACTAGGCTTTTTTTTCCTTTTTTGGGTCATACCGGCAATGCTCAGGAGTTATTCCTGGCTCTTTGCTCAGGAATTACTCCTGGCGGTGCTCGGGGACCCATATGAAATACTGGGGATAGAACCTGGGTTGGCCACATGCGAGGCAAATGCCCTACCTGCTAGACTATAGCTTCAGTCTCTATTTTCCCAATTTAAATGTCACTAGTCATTGCTATTGCATAGGAAAGTCATTGATTTTTGTATATTGAGCTTGTGTCCTGAAACTGCTGTATTACTCAGTAGTTTTGAGATTCATTATTATTATTATTATTATTATTATTATTATTATTATTATTATTTTGCTTTTTTGGGTCACACCCGGCAATGCTCAGGGGTTTCTCCTGGCTCTGCACTCAGGAATCACTCCTGGCGGTGCTCAGGGGACCATATGGGATGCCGGGGATCAAACCTGGGCCAGCATGGGCCTGCCACGCAAGGCAAACGCCCTACCCGCTGGACTATCACTTCAGCCCCTCATTATTATTTTTAAAAAATATTTTTTTCTGGGTTACTGTACATAAGAAGCTATATCATTTGCAAATAAAGTTTTATGTCTTCCTTTCCACATTGTATTTCTTTCATTTCTTTCACTTGTTTTATTGGACTATCTAGGACTTTGAGGCCGAAACAAATAGAAGATATTCTTGTTTCCAGTCTGAGGAGGAAAATGTCTAGGCTTTCACTATTAAGAAGATAGGATCTGCAGGGTCCTTATTGTCTTCCATAAGTAGATGTTCTTTATTCGGCTGAATTAGTTCCTCTCTGTTACTGGATTTCTGAGAGCTTTACAAAAAATAATGAATGGATTTTCGATTTTGTCATATATCGCATCAGATTTTTATATTTCTGATCATATTATTTTTCTTCTTTAGCTTATTCATAGGGTATATATTGCATTGATGTTTGAAAATTGAGCTAGAATTGCATTCCTGGAATAATTCTCAATTGGTTGTGGTGTTCATTTTATACATTTTTTGGGCTTGATTTCTGATTTAAAGATATATTGGGGAGTCTTGGAGCTATACCTGGCTGTACTCTGGGCTTCCTCTTGAGAGTGTGCTCAGGGATCATTCCTAGTGGTGCTCAGAAACTTCAGTGCTGAGCACTGAGCTCGGATCAGCCACACACAAAGCAAGTGCCTCACCACATTTCTGTCTTTGAATCCCTGACTTCTAATTTTTTTGAGAATTTTTAGGACTAATTGATTAGAGATATTGATCCAGTTTATAACAGGATATTGATCCTGTTTTTAAAAATATTTTTGATCCAGTTTTTATTTCTTGCAATGACTTTGCCTACGTGTGATCACTTGTATCACTTGTATCACTTGTCTTTCTGTTGTTCATTGATTTGCTCAAGCGGGCACCAGCAACATCTCCATTCATTGGGAATGAGGTCCATTATTGTTACTTTTTGGCATATCAAATACACCACGGATAGCTTGCCAGGCTCTGCAGTGGCTCTGGATTTCTGGATTTCCAGAAATCCAGAGCCAGAGTGTCCAGAAATGTTACAATTTTTAATCTTTTATTCTTTTTTAATGAGTGAAACGTGTAATACTAGAGTAATATTGGTTTCATTAAGTTACTTAATATTTAAGATTATGATAAGTTAGAAAAAAATCAGTTATTAACATAAGCTCTTACTGTTTACATTGATATTGCATGCTGTCAGTTTTGAATGAAAATACAAAAACATTTAATCATATGTAGGATTTTAAAAATCACAATGTGCATCTTGTAACTCATCATTTCCTTTTTACCAAAATGATGCAAATGCCACACAAAACGCTCTCAGCTGTGTTTCCTTCACTTCTTATGTGTACACATCCGACCAACATTCTTTACGCTCAGCTTACTAATGAGGACTGGAAGACACAGGAACTGTGAGCTACCTTATATATCCCTGTGCTTTTAAGTCACCATTTTAAGAAACAGTTGGCTTATAACAGGAGTCAGTGAGTAAGGGTGGCTATAAGATTACTTGACCATTCATAGTTCTCAGAAAACTTATTGACTGTGAGTTGACATACCTCACATGCTACAAAACCCACTTTGCTTCTGCTTGGAGGAAAAGAAGGAGACAGAGGCTGGGCCAGTGGGTGATGCTGAGGCTCTGTCTGGTCTCCTAAATCCTTCTTGATTTCCACCCACATCACCTTTCTTCATGACCTGCATGTAACCTGTCTACAGTACAGCGATTGCCTCTTTAAAAAGTAAAAACACTTTCAGGCTCTGTTCAAAAACTGTTCATTAGTGGTCTTCTCTGACTATCCAAAGACCTCCCTCTCCTAACTGTGATGGTACTAATTGATCATGTACCCTGGGTGAACATTAACTCTGTCCCAACTCCCCTAGCCAAGTCATGTCTCTCCAACTAGATGCAGAGACTCTGAGGGCAAAATGTACTTTTTTGGATTCATCACTACGACCCAACAGTAATGCTTGTCCTGCTTTTCCCTGATGCTCCCTTCTCCTTACCTGTCTGGGAATCTAGCTCTCTATGTCTTCATCATTTGTTCATTTACATGCTCTCAATTTTCTTCAGCCTTAAATGCATTTCCTTCTCATATGTGTTCTCATATGTGTCTATCTATGTCCTATTTATTTTCCACAGCTTAATATGCTGCCGTGGAAAGGACCTGCAAATGACAAGAATCTTGTAAGAATCTCTTTCTCTCTCTGGGTCTGTGGACTGACAGTTCCCTAATTCCTTTTCACTGAGTCTTTGCTGCCTTATTTTTAAATTGAGCACTTGGTAATAATTACTGTGAAGGGCTATTCAAAAACTTAATGTGGGGGAGGTAATTAAAATAGATTATGGTATAATGAATTAGTGTATGCCATTAGCTTCCAAATCTAGATTAAATGCATAGCTTGCAAGTAAAATATAACTTACTAACAGTGACTAAAAAGAAACAAAAGTATGTTTAGCCTTATGCTAACTTAAATAAATCGAATCAGAAGTTTCAAATGGCCTCATAGAAACTAATGCCAAGCTTGGACTGTTTCGCAGATGACTTCCCAAACTTTCAGGGAATATATTGCAACATTCCCCGAAATAAGAAAAAAAGGGAACAGTTCCAAATGAATTTTATAAAACTGCTCTGATCTTAATGGCAAAAAATAAGATAAGGGCATTCCAAGAAAAGATTACAATTCATATACTTTTCATGACCATAGTTATAAAAGTTATAAATACTAATAAGTTACTGGGAAAAAATAATCATGCATCATGACTGAGCTGAGTTTATCTTAGGAATATGGGGATCAATTAACATTAGAAAAATATATAAATAATGTTTACCATAATAACAGATTAATTTCAACACATGCCTCTGGGAAATTTAACACCCATTAAAAAGCAATTATTAACAAACTGGAAGCAGAAGGGAGCTCTTTAAAAACCTGATGAAATGTTTCTATCAAAAGCCAACAGCACATATTGAAATGCAGGATTACTTTTAAAATCAGGAAAATAGGGCTGGAAAGATAGTACAGGGGTTGGCACTTGCCTTGAAAGCAGCTGACCCAGTCCAATGCCCTACACAGCATATGGTCTCTAAAGCACCACCAGAAGTGATCCCTGAACATAAGTCAGGAATAAGCCTCTAGCACTTCTGGGTGTGGCACTAAAAAAAAAAACCTAAATGAAGTAAAATATGAAAAACAATGCACTATTTGCTATCAGCTCTTTCAGTCAGCACTGTATTACAAGTTCTAACCTATCACCCAGAACCAGCACAATAAGACGAGGAAATGACAGGAAGTTGAATAAATAAGAACAAAAAAGAAAATGTTACTATTCTCAGACTCTTTGACTCTATTCATATAAAATATAAAAAGAAGTAGCAGGAAAGTATTATAAGTAATGAGAAAAAACAGCACATAGATCAATCTAAGAACACCATTTATATATCTGTTTATCAGCAATCATTAGAAATAATAGAAAAATATCACTTAGAATATTACAATAACAATAGAAATGTAAGGAATACAAGGCCATATCTAACAAAAAAATAGAAGACTTTCTGGAGAAAATTGTTGAAGGATATTTAAGACCTAAATGTGGAGGGAGAGAGAGAGAGAAAAAAAGGAAGAAAGAAATCATATTCATAGATAAAAAACTTAATATTACAAAGATGACAATGCTCCTGAAAGAATTCTACAGATTTAACAAAATTCCAATCAGAATTCCAAGGCATATTGCAAGGAACTTGACAAGTTGATTATAAGATCTATAAGAAAAAGAATAATGGGGAAACTAGCTAGGACACTCTTGAACAAGACAGGGACTTGCGTGTCAGACACAAAGACAGACAGGAAGCTGAGCTCTGCCAGCCATGTGGTCACAGGCCTGAGGGAAGGGAGGAATTATGCACCCGCCATTGGTTATCCAGATGGGGAAAGAAAATCAAATTCTGAACTCAGCTTTCTATGACAATCCACTCCAGATGAATAAAGAGTTTGAATGTAAAATTCACAGCTTTAAATATTTTAGAAGAAAAATATAGGTGATTTTTGTGACTGTGGATTAAGGAAGGTTTTCTTTCCTGAAGCATGAATAGTACAAACCACAAAAGGAAAAAATTGTAAAATCAGACTACATTATAATGAAGACCTTCTATCATCCAAAGACTACAAATAAAGTAAAAAGACAAATTCTCAAGAAAAGGAAGCAGATATTTTCCCCATGAAATCCATGAATGGTCATTACCTGAAATAGATAAAAGACTGCTCAGATTTACTAGGATGGCAACTAACAATAGACCCTTAGGTGAAAGCAGGAACAGGCATCTCGCAGAAGATGCTTGGAGGCCAATAACCTTTTGAAAGCCTGTTTAGTTTCACTGGAAATCAGGCAAATGAAAACTGTGTGCACAGGAAGTCACCATTTCCTACCCACCACTACAGCAGAGCTCTTGAATCTAGTCCTTTTGGTTGGGAACGTGGACTGTGGATCTTACTCAGGCAGATGGGCATAGGAGTGGCGATAGACACAGTGAACAGTTTGGTGGATCTTAGATATTGGAACCTTCCATTCTCACACACACGACACCCACACACACACACACACACACACACACACGGCAATTCCCCTTCTAGTATATAACCCCTAATGTCCTGTGCACACATACCAGAGACATGTACACAAATGTGTAGCACCTTGTTCAGAAAACAAACAAGATGAACACTAGCAACAACTGTCTCAGGGAGTGGAAATTGGCTGGAGAGACTGATTCATTCACAAGGTGAAATGCATGCATTTCAGCTCTCCTCCTCCAGGGACACACCAGGAATGAAAACTCACCACAGGAAACACTAGGAGTGAAAGACTCAAGCACACAAAGACTCGTACTCCAAGAGCCCGGGCCTAAACAGTTAAAGAGAGCTGGGTTGGAGGACACAGATAAAGCCAACAAACAGTTAAAACTTGAGAAGCAGGGCAGGAGCCACCCCCAGGTGGGTGCTGCTGGGGAGTGCCACCCCCAGTCTCTGTGCTCTTGAAAATTTACCTCCCAAGCTCTGAATCACAGCGGCTTGGCCTATTTTGTTGATAGGGTTCATAATTTGCATATGTGTTACTGAGAATTTAATGCATGACGCCATAAAAAGAATCGCCTTTGCATATAGGACCAGGATGCGCCCTCGCAGGACAGACAGGACATCATAGGGCCCTGCCCCTGTGGACCCTCCTGGGAGGCCCCGCCCTTTTTGCACATGATTGCGCGCCAGCTCAGTCTTCATAAACTGTGACCTCATTTTACCCATGAGGACACAGATCCCCCAGAGAGGTTAGGGGGACTGGTCTTAGGCCACACAACTGAGGAGTGTGAGGGGCCCAGGTCCCCCTCTCTGCACTTGTCTGACTCCTGCACAGCTGGAGCTTGGCAGAGTGGGAACAGCCCCCTCAAGTTCCGACATCATCGCCTTGGGGCCCAGAACAGTCAAAGAAACCTTTGGGCACTGCTGCAAAGAAACTTCTGTGGCTGAGCCCTTGACCATCAATGTGAGAGAAGCTGGAGGGAGGGGGAGTGGGGAGAGAATTAGAGTATAGAGGGGGAGTGGGGAGAGAATAAGGGCACAGAGGGGAAGAGGAGGGTGGGGAGAGAATAAGGCTACAGAGGGGAAGAGGAGGGTGGGGAGAGAATTAGGGTAGAGAGGGAGAGTGAAGGGGTTCAGTGGGAGCCAGAGGGAGCTCTTTGGGGTCTCCAGCCTCCATCTTCTTCCACAAGCCCAGGCCTGAGTCAGGTGTCCTGTGGGGTCAGCTTTCCTGCTGGGGCATTCAGTACCTAGAGGGCAAGTGAGGTCTGGTCACTGCTCACTGCCTGCCCCTTCTGTCCTGCATGGAGTCCCCAGGCTCTGGGGCAGAGACTTTACTGTGCAGACCTTTCCTCACTGCAGTCTCAGCTTCCTCAAATGAGGCTGCTTCATTATTTAAGGCCCGAAACCATCCCAGAGGAGAAGGAGCCTAGGGGAAAAGGGGCTGTCCCAGGGCCCATCTACAGAACCCCAGTCAGTATGGGGGGTCAGTAAGAGAGAAGGGGTGTCCCAGCCTGACCTCACTGAGAAGCCTCCGTGGTCACAGGTGTGGAATGCAGTGAGGGGAAACTACTGCTCACTGGCCTCTGTTTTGTTAATATCAACACCCTCAATTTTGTCCTGGAGTTCCTGCAAAAGACCCTGAGAAGCCCCCCAGGATCACTCTCTGGCTCTGCCTCTCCACTGCAAGGGAGCCCACCAATATGGGTTGATGCAGGCCCTTTCACCTGCCTCTGTCCTCCGGTGGGGCCTGTTGGTTTCTGTGCTCAGTCGCCTCTACTTTCCCACAGTGTAGTGTTGCTGGACACCTCAGTGGGCATTTGCTGAGACTCACTATGCTGGGACTGTGTT
This sequence comes from Cryptotis parvus, assembly GCA_021461705.1. NCBI lineage: Eukaryota > Metazoa > Chordata > Mammalia > Eulipotyphla > Soricidae > Cryptotis > Cryptotis parvus. The sequence continues at coordinate 69,705 of JAJIBD010024103.1, forward strand.
CAGTCCTTTCCAGGCACGAATTCATGAGTCTTCAAGGTCATTTTCCAGGGCATGTAGAGTCAGGACACCCTTGGGCCTGGGAGCACCAATAACTCGGCCTTGACTGGGTGAGCTACAGATGCTTTCTGAGCCTCAGTTTCTACATGCAAATTAGCAATGACAGCAACTGCTTCTGGGGTGGCTCCAAGCATTAAGCAAGGGTGTGGCTGGAAGACAGTGTCCGCGTGTACCAGGACTGTCTAATGTCATCACTGAGCATCACCCTCACAGTCAGGTGAGGGCACTAACTGCTCTCTTCATTCTCTGCCTGCCCCGGATCCCAGCAGTGACTTCAGTGTCATCCATTGTAGGTGTCTGTCTATGCCAGAGGTTAGTTTGCTAACATGTACATCGCTTATGACTCTGTACTAATAACACTTGGTAAATCAGAATAAAAATAACTACTTGCTATTAGTCCAGAAAAAAATGAGAATTGTCCCAGTTTTCCCTATCAAATAAATAAATAAATAAATGAACTAATTAATTGACTAATTAATTAAGAGTCAGGAATACTCCAAGGGCCACTTGGGCACAGGTTTATATGAAACACATGGAACGATGGACACAATTACTAGCAACCAGGGAAATGCAAAACACCTCATCAGACTCTGCACCCACTGTGGCTAAATGACTACCCTGACTATCATAGGCAGTGAGAGTTGGGGGCCCAGCCTGCCACCCACTGTTGGGGGGTCTGGGCCTGCCCCCCACTGCTGGTACCAGCACTTTGCAAAACACCTTGGCAGCTTCCCATAAAGTTGAGCATGTCCCTGATCTGTGACTTAGTGGTTCCACCCGAGCTATTTGCCTTAGGGAAATGAAAACATATGTCCCCCACGAAGTCTATTACAAGCGCGTTGGTGGCAGCTTTATTTGTATGAGCCAAAAAATTGGAAACCACTCAAGTGCTCGTTTCATCCAGTCTTTCCTAGACGCTCCCTCATTAAATAGCTTGCACAAAAGTCAGCTTCTTAGCTGCCGCCCCATCTCAGGGCCTCTCCTGAACCTAATGCAAACTGAGGTTCGTAGGCCTGGGCTTATGTGTACCCTCTGAATCCGGGAGCAGTGAAAGAAGGGGGACAGCTGAAATTGACACTGAGTGGGCAAAGTTTTCACCAGGTGCTGAGTATCGGGCCTGAGATGGGGTGAGGGGTATGCTTCACAAATCAGCTCATTCATCCAACCAGTGCCAGAACTGAACCCTCCCTCGCCTGCAGGCTCCACTCGGGCCTGCCCCTCCTGGGTCCTTTCCTGGTGGATGTGAGGGGACAGTTCCACTCCAGGCCGCCTCCCACTAAACCTCTGCCCTAACCTCATCTCAATTCTCCCCACATCTGCTCCAGGTCCTTTGAGACTCCACGTCCAAATTCTCTTCCAGCTCTCGATTTGATTAAAGAAGGTTATAAACAAGCCCAGAAATAAGGAAACCAGCCTTCCCGAGCAGCTGATCTTTTGGCAAAGGCCATGTTCCTGTGCAACCGATATAGGACATGTGTTTCTTTTCTTTTGCTAGAGATAAATGGAACCAAGCTAATTAATATATTTTTCTTTCCCTTTCAGATCTCAGATGACAATGGGGAATCTTTTAGCCCCATGGTGAACTGGTTACCAGGTTTCATTAAGGGCTTACTTAATCTTTGCAATTAGTCCATTAATAGATTTACACACAGGGAGGATGGCAAGGGCTGTCTAAGAGAATTGCTTTGCATTTCTCCCCATTTAATTACACAGCTGTTTCCTGGACCAAAGCTCTTTGAAAAGTAGGCAGGGAGGGCGTGCAGGAACAACCCAGCAACCCCTTTTGTCCTATATATGAATCAAGACTCACCTCAGAATTTGCAAGTTTGGCTCAGACACCCCAATAAAGTGAGTCATATGACTTTTTGTGGTTTGAAATGCACAGAAAAGCTGTGTTTACACTATGCGGTAATCTATTAGGCATGCAGTCGTATTATGTCTATTAAATAGTGTGCACCCCTTAATTAAACCTGACATGGGAAGTGAGGGCAGGCTTTTGTAAACATGATGCTACAGGCTTGCTGGAGGCAGGTCGCCACAGAGCTGCAATTTGTAAGACTTGAGCAGGAATGTTTGGTAGGTTCAGAGGAGCCTCAGCCCTGCAGGACTGAGCTGGGCTTGGAAGTGCATTTTGCTCAGTTTCTGCCACCTCTACTGCCTCTTTGCTGCCATCTGGTGGTCTATTTTCTGCCTCAGTTTCCACATCTGTGAATGGGCCCTAGATGCAGAGCAAGAGGGGTAAAGACAGCTTAGTTTCAGGGGCAAGTAGGGAGGTCCTCGCACCAGGGGTTTCTATGGCCTATAGATGGGGGTGGGCTCTGGCCAGGGCCCCAGGAATGGGCTCAGAGCTGGAGTAGAGCTATTTTTATCCCTGACCGTAAGGCTAGGGCAATTTTGGAGACCTGTAATCTCAATCCACTGCTCCTAAGGGGGTGCAACTTGTGTGGGGCAACCTGATGAAAGAATATTGAACCCCCAAAGAGGACTGAACCTGAAGAGACACTGCACCCCCTTTCCCAGTCAGGTGCCCTTGCTGGAACTTTCGCACACTGAGTTCATATGAGGTTCTCAAGGGGACCCTCTCTCCTCCTTGACTGAGCTTCCCTGAGAGGGCAGGTAGCACTGATTGTTGCCAGGGAAGGAATTTTTTGGGGGAGATTGTGATCAAGGGAGTTGGCAGTGATGCATTTATTGCAGGAGTGGTCAAACTTTTTCTGAAAAGCCAGCTAGAAAAGAATATAGAATCAGAGGGTCCAGATTACAGTGCTTCCCAAGGCAGGTATTCCCACAACCAGAGAGGAAACAAATCCCACAATTTTTGAGTAGATATAATTCACATCTCTCCTAGGACACTGGCATTTGAATTTTATATTATTCATATCATGAAATAACTTTCTTTTCTTGACCTTCTTTTCATTACAGAAAAATAATAGAACAGACAAACAGTGGTAGTCGGTAGTATAGCATGTCCGTTGCATGTGTGAGGTCCTGAATTCAATCATTCTGGCAATTCCCCGAATAAGTCAAAACATTCCCGAGCACTGACAGGGACGCAGGCTAGCACCCATGGACCTTTTGCAGAGCTCCGAGTTAGCGTCTATGGCCTCACTGTGCTCAGCTTCGCCGTTAGAGGGCGCTGGAGGGACACTGCCGGGACGGGAAGGGCGGCCCCCAGGTCAGCCCTGCTCTTTAGCTCTTTCAAGCTAAGCGGCACCTTGTGTGAGCAGGGGCTCCATGGGGGCGCTCCAGGGCTGCTTCCCCAGCGGTACACCTACATGCTCCTTGTGGCGATCAGGGTCTGCCTGCCAGAGCAGTGGGTCCCTTACTGTGGGTCCCTGGTAACTTGGTCCTGTGCCCCAACCTGTGTCCCAATGTGCTGGGGCGCTTCCTGCCCATGGCCGAACCTTCAAACCCCTCTGCCATCACACCTTCCTCATTCAGGAGCAACTGGTTCTCTCTCGATTTCTCCTTACAGCTTTAATGACTTCCTCTACTGCTCCCTTACTCTTGAGCACCCCCAACCCATCACCGTGGCTTCCATCTCCTGTGTCTTCCATCTTCCATCTACCCTGACCTGCAGAGACCCCAAAAGGCCCCTCAGCCCCTACCCTGGGTGGGAGCTGGGTGCCCCACTCTCAGAGCTGGGCTGTGTCACAGCTGCCCTCCGTGGGTATGACTTGAAGCTTCAGGGGGGCACCTCTGGGCCTCAGTTCTCATGGGACCCCTCCCTCCACCCTCCCAGCTGGCCCCCTGCAGCCCCAGACCAACTGCCTGCCAGGAGCTTATGATCTCTGTAGTGATCTGGACTGCTGGGGCACCAGCACCCGTGTCCTGTGGAAGCCCCTTGTTGCCAGGGTCAGAGGTGAGCAGAGGTCCCTAGACGCTGCCCTGTGAGCCCCTTCTCAGGGCTGGTGATGGAGCACGAGGCTTTTATGTTGACAAACCTGGGCTCCAGTTTCTCTCTGCCGCTCCTCTCCTTGCCCCTGGGCTCATGTCCTTATGGTCACATGGGCCAAGAAAGGACAAACGTCCCAGACTCTGTGTTGGTGCAAAAACTATGAGGCTTGAAATGTGGCAGAGCCAACAGAAGTCCCGTCTGTCCTGTGCTGTGTGACGCTGGGCACTGGGCCGACCTCTCTGAGTCTGTTTCCTCAACATGTTGTGCAGATGAAGTCTGACCGACCCTGACCCCCTCAGGGGGCTTCCCTGACACTTGACTTAATTCTGCTGCCCCCTCACTGCTCTGTTGCTTATTTGATATGCCGTGGTTTAAGGTTTCAGCCCCTCTAGCCTGAGGATTGGGGTTCAGATAGAGGTGAGTGGTCTCCTTCCTTCTTACCACAGTCCCATGCATGGAGCTGGGGTGCATGGAAGATCTCCTCACAGATGGGCAGAAGGTGGGTCCTGGATGAGGAACACCTGCCTGCCAACGTGGGCATCCCAGAACATGCTGGAACCCCTGATCCAACGGCTGGGTCTGTGCCTCAGAGTGGTGAAACCTTAGGCCCATCTTGGGAGATGAGGGCCTGAACCGCCCTGCGACCCACAGGGCTCAAGCAGCAACCACCCCTTTCCTGCTGAGATCCCCTGAACACCTGAGTGCAGGCACCCCTGCAGCGCCCAGCCCCTCCGCCTCACCCCCACTTCTCCCCAGTGCAGTTTCTTTGCAGTTTCTTCCCAGGAGGGCGAGAGCCGCAGCAAGGACAGGGTCACTATGAGAGGGCCAAGATTTGGGGCTGAAATGAAGGCGGTGACCGGCCCCACTGCCCTGCTGCTGCCCCACATAGACCACATGGAAAATTTGCACCCCAAACCCCTCCTAGTTGGGGCTCAGAGCTACTGGGAGCAGGCCTTTGGGTGGGCACTTTGTCACTTCAGGCCTGTGAGGGTGCCTCAAAATACCCTGGGGCCAGGTTGAGCCGGGGCTTTACAGCACGGTGCCCAGGGGCTCCCAGCACCCTGCAATAGATGTGGCGGTGCAGGGAGCAGGTGCAGAGAGGGCTCAGCCCTGTTTGAGGGTGCACTGGGAAGTTATAGGGGTCACATAAAGGCAGTCTAGAGGTGTCAAGAAGAGGGTCATCCTGGGGAAGGCCCCTTGCTGGTAGAGGTGGGGAGTCACTCACTCCTGGGCATGGCTCCTTGGCTGGGGACACTGGGTGGACCAGGGGAGGATGAGGAGGAGAGTGTGGGATCAGGCCCAGGCCCTGCATGCTAGCACTGAGTGGAGCCGCGTGTGCTCAGACACAGGGAGCAGGGGCGGGGGGCTACCTGGAAACTTCCTCTCTCCCTGTGGCTCCGAGCTGTCTGGTCCTTCTTCATAGAACAGAGACTTAGCCACCTCCGTGGGAGCCAGGGTCAGGGTTCATGAGAGCCTTGTGCCTCTCACCAAACCCTGGAATTAGAGGGTCCCAGCTACGCTCACGGCATGGTAGACCCCAAGAACCTCAGAAAGGAGTCGATTGGCCATGAGATACGGATGGATTTGGACAGAAGAGGCTTAACTCCAGTCTCCTGCAGTGACACCCTTGCTCTTCTCTCCTGCCACTCCAGAGCTTGGACCTTCAGGGGAGGGGGCTCAGCCCTAAATCGGGGAACCTGCCCGACTGTGGGCAGATCCTCCCTCCTCAGACCCTCACAAATCTCCCTCCTCCCTCTAACACTCCTCCTAAATCACACTCCTCCCTCTCTTCACCCCCTCTCTGTCTCTGTCTCTATCTCTCTGTCTCTCTCGCTCTCCCCTCTCCCCTCTTGGAGACTGCACTGTCATGACGAGGCCAGGCTGCCTCAAGTCTGAGCATTGGGTCTCCCTAAAGCTCTGAATTATTTGCTTGGCAACCCCCTCCCCCCTTTGCTCTGAGTTCTTACTTTGCTTGGTGGGGCATCTGCTAATCCATAGGTTGGCCTCCCAGTGACGTGATCCAGGCTAAAGCTTCTTAAAAGAAATCCACACCCCGGAATAATTCCTGTTTTCCAGAGAGCAGGGGAATGTTAATTATGACCAGCACCTTGTCTCCTGTGAAAACCTCCGTCTCAGAGCACTTCAATAAAGGCGCTAAATCCTAATTAATAACAGACAACTCCATCCCGAGATTGTGTTTTCCATTCTCAGACATCAGGCCCAGCGCTGGAACCAGAGCAGAGGAAGCTGGGGAGGGAAAGGACGGGGAGAGCACAGAGAGAACACAAGCTCAGCTGGGGGAGGGACACAAGCTGGGCCTTTGAGCAGTTTCCAGGGAAGGGAAAGCAGGTGACCTTATGTGGAGCCAGGAAGATCTGAAAAGGTAGAGACCCTTCAAGACACACACACTGTGGTGCGGAGTTGATCTGCTCAATGAAACTAAAGAACACAGCTGTGTGATCTCCTGTCCTGGGCACACATATGAGCAGTGTGGCTGTTTCCACGCCGAGGGTGCCCATGCCAGCTGCCCGGCTGCTGCTTGGAGAGCCGGAACTTTCACAGTGCCCAGCCTTGTCCTCCATTGGGAACCTCCTGTCTGTGTGAGCTGTGGGGGTCCCCACCGGAGGGTTCTGGAGGAGGGTCTCACTGCCAGGATCCCTGGCCCATGGACAGAAGTACTGGCTGGAATTGAGGCCATCTGATCTCATCACCTTCAGAGGGCTATGTGGTATCTTATGATCTCCATCTACCAAGTCCACAGAGTCTTGAGGACACTCAGAAACCCGAGCGGCCCAGTCCCCAGGAGAGGCTGGTCTGCCTTCCACTTCCACTTCCTACCCACCAATCCATGCCTGGGGAGCCCCTCAAGGTCACGCTCCTTTGAGGATGCTTAAGCCAAGGTGCTACCACTCCATCTTCCTTTTGTGGGGTGAGGGGGACATACACCCAGCTGTGCTCAGGGCTCACTCCTGGTGTGGCTCAGGGCACCACGTGGCATGATAGGGATTGAACAGGGTTGGCTGTGCAAGGCAAGTGCCCTTGAGCCTGGCCTGACTCACACTCTGGGCAGGGCTTTTCCCTCCTCAAGTCATGGCATGTCTTGCCTTGTGGGCCTGCACATGTGCCAGATCCTCCTGGCGACTTGGCATCACAGTTAATCAAGTAGTGCTCCTGTTCAGAGCCCCGAACTTGACCCTCCCCTCAACCCCAGCTTCCATGCTCCTAGGAACAGCCATATCTTTGAGGGTACTAATGGTTCTATATTCCAATTCTGACCAGTGCTGTGACAGACTGGGAAGGCACAGACAAGAATCACAGATAAATTCTGGAGGTGGAAGTTAAGTGTTCCAGAGTCAGGCAGCAAAGCTCTACGGGTCTGGAAGAGCAGGAGGATGGTGCAGGGAAGGAGACCTCTGCTCGGGTCTGAGATGCGAAGTGTTTGCCAAATGGGCAGATAGGAATGCTCCTCTCTATATTGTGATGCCAGGCAGAGGAAATGGACACAGGAGCAGGCAGAGAGGGACACCCAGCTCAGAACCTGCGTCCTCAGGTCCTCTGCTCTTTTGGAGAGGTAAAGACAGAGTTCTTGGCTGAGAGTGGATGTGGGGGGGTGGTGGGAGGTACTAGGGAGGAAGATGAGCGAGAGGAGGGACTTCCCAGAGCTGGGTGGTCGTAAGCGAGGCCCTCTGTCAGGCTGGCAGGTCCTGGCCAATGTGCACATCTGCTGGTCAGGGACTCTGAGACAGGTGCCATTAGTCAGGCCCTGTCTGTGACAAATTCTTCATCTGTGCTTTTTTCATTCATCTCTTGATGCAGGTTTTTGCTTTTATTTGTGAGGTGACAAAAAATTGCCTTTACACGAAATTGCTCTTCCAGAAGAGCTCCAGGGGATGAGCACCAGGTGGCAGGAAGGGAACCCAATAGAAAGGGCGGCAGCCACCAGCACTGCTGTCTGGCTCCTCTGTTGAGTGGCCCTGAGCAGGCGGTTTCCATTTCTGAGTCTAGGTGTCATGACACCGAAGGGTTCTGGATGTCACCCAGTCGAGTCTTTACAGAGGGCTAGGATGAAGCCACCCATAGAGGTCCTGAGGCTTTGGGATACTCTTGGTGTACCCCTGATTTATGGTAGGTCTCAGAGCCAAGGAGTGCACTACACGGGCATGCCAGCGCCTCCATCTGCTGTAACTCAGTCCCGTCCTTGGCTTTCTGGGGCCTAGACCTCTGCCTCAGGAAACATTTCCCAGTGAAGCAGCCCCACGCCACCCTCACTTGGGCTGCTGGCGCGCAGTGTTTGTAACTGAAGCTCCTGGCTGCACAGAGCCATCATTTCTGCCTCCCGGGAAGACTGTGGCACTCCTGGCGCAGACCAGGTCTCAGCGCCTGCCTGTCCCAGCACCTCACACGCTTCATCAGGCAAATGGAGTTCAGCAAGTTGGTTGCTTGATGAATTGACTATTTACAAAATGGATTTTCGGCAAATTAACACAGAATCTTTACTTCTTGGGACTGCTCAAGAGATATCAATAAGATAATGCATGAAAGCGTGGAAAGCATGAACTCTAGGAAACGTTTCCACTGCTCTTGCTGCTGCTGCAGTTCCGATGAGCTCCAGGGCTGCTCAAGGCCTGAGCCTGGTGGAGGCAGCAGGGAATCTGGGCTGGCTGTGGGTACAGGGCTGCAGAGGTAGAGGGGCCCTGAACTCTTGGCCATGCTCTGGCTCTCAGAGCAGGACACAGGCATGGGAACAGTGCCTCTAGCTACAGCATGGGCCAGATGGACAATTGGGGGCCAGACAGCTGAGTCCAGCTCAGGGTCCTGGTCCCCTTCTGTCTTAGCTACTGTGATCTTCAGTGCTGCAGCCCCAGTCCAGCTTACCTGCAAACACAGGAACCTCCTAGTCCCTGAGAGCACAGCGTGCTCTGCACTCATTTCGGATGGAGTCAGCACTGCTATCCCACAACCTCAGAAGGGGGCCCTGACACCCCCCCCCCCCAGGGCTGGCTGTGAGCCCTCACAGGGACCCTTTCCACCCTAGGACACATCTGCCCATCAAACACAAGGTTCCCTGTGGTGACCCTCCCCATCGACAAAGGGCATCATGGGGCTTTCAGCCGGATTCCCCAAAGCTTGGAATGTGCTCTTGAGTCTCCAGTGCTGAGCCTGAGGGTGGGACTTCCTCTATGTCTCTCACTCATGGTCTGCGTCTGATTCCACAGCCTTCTCAGTGACCATGGACCCAACCAACATGTCTCACATACTTGTGGAGAAGGTCCTCATGCTCCATGCTCAGCCCTGGAGGAATGTTTGGGGGTTAGCAGGAGTGGGGTCTGCCCAGGCTGCCAGGTCTTCTTCACATGACCTCATCACCCACTACAACCCTTGGGGAGTCATCGATCCCACTTTACCTGGGGGAATCTGAGACCCAAGGAGTTGGGCACGTGCCTGCAGCACCCTAGTTGGGCTAGAGGACTCCTGCACCCCAGTGTTCCCCCCGCTCAGCACTCAGACTTCAGGGCCCATGAGGCACCATTTAGCCACTGTCCACCTGGCACGGTGACCACACTAGATCGAATTTGGGGTAGGGCTGGTACAAAATGGGGGAGGTTGTGGTGATATATGAGCATCAGAAATGTTCAGGTTTGACCCATAGGAAAACAAAATAAAATAGTTGAAAAAACTCTCAAGTTGATGAGCTGCTGCAGGAGCTTGGAGATGGACCCTCCACCTGCAGACATGAGCATCCGCCTGTCCCTCTTGTCACCTGCTCATCCCTCCAAGGCTGGCATCCCCCCTTCCCTTTCTCTCCCCTCTGGGATAGCAACTAATGAGGTTCCCTTGCAGGCTGAGACCTTGGGTGGGGGCAATCCCTCGCAGGTGCTAATGCTTCCCCTGGCCTTCACTTGTTCCATCATAAAGTCCTGGCTGAGCTGAGCCCTCATGGACATCTAGGGGCAAATGTCTAGGGAGCCCCTACTCCCAGCCCCGCTCCTGACAGAGGTGATGGAGGTGATAGCTCTGGCCTTCCTACCATGAGTAATTGCACCCATAACAATCCCCAATCAAGCAGCTTCCTCCACCTGCCCTTGGCTGTGCCCAGGCCACCCCTCTGCCAGTGGACAGGGACAGGGGCGGCAATCCTCACAGAATGCTCTGGGTTGGCCAGTTACTTAGGAGAAGGCAGCTGAGGCCCCAGCTTCAACCTTGCACCAAGGAGAAAGAAGATGTCTCCAGGTTGGGCCCAACAGCCGTGAGAGTTGACCCTGCTGGTGTCTCTGTAGGCCGGTGCCCTCCCCCATCTCACTTGTCAAACTCTGCACTCCCCTCAGGCTACAGGCGGAGGTGGGGAACCCAGCGAGGCCAGGAGCAGCAGAGCCAGAATCACACCCAGGCCTTTGCACCCCAATCTTGTCCTTCCCCTGGGGTACAGGCCGATTATTGGGCTCTGTCTCTGCTTCGGTCACTTATTCTCTCACTCATTCACTCATACTTTCAGCAAACCGGTGAAGGAAACTGTTAGGGCCAAACCTTTGGAAATCTTGGGCTCCATCACTGATCTTCCTCAGCCTAGGAAAGGAAAGTTTGGGGAGAGGGGTCCAGAGGAGATCCAGCGAGGGTGAGGAACAGGAGCACCAGGGAAAGTGGGTTGGTCTCTCTTCTCAGTGCACCCCAGAGGGCTTGCTTAAGGCAGAGCCAGGACCTGAGTACAGGAATGGGGAAGAAGGTGAGTGCAGAACTAAGGGGGAAGGAGGGAAGCTGGGCCTGAGAGGGAAAGATCACTCAGCCCCTCTTGCCTGGCCCTGCGATATCTCTCCTTTGCAACCCACCTTCTCTCTTCTCTGTTCATGGGCCACCTTGAACCAGGGTCTGTCTCTGCCACTGCCACTGTGAGACGGATCAGTGGCCTCCAAGCCTGACTGTTCTGGCCTAAGTCAGGAGACCAGCCCTGATCCAATCAGCAGAGGCCAAGGCACTTGGTGGTCCAATCTCAGGGTACTAGAGAGGAGCCAGAGCCGGTGAGCAGGTGGCCATCTGGGCTCCATAGAACCATGGAACCTTGCAGATTCCAGAAAGGATTTTGCAAATGCAACATGTGCCTATGCTGTACCTTTCCTCCTGTTCTAAACACTTGTGCGGGGTGTCAACCCGAAATCACAATGACCCAAAGCCCTGGTCTGACAAGAATGTGGTGGTCACTGGCCCATAGGCCCCTTGGCATTATCTGCACGCAGGGTTCCACCTCCTGAGGGGTGGACAGTCTTTTATCATCTTTCCAACACATGATTTCTAGTTTGGTTGGGACCTCCAGGTGTTGGACATCTGGATGGTTAGAGCTGGATCCACCTGAACTTACTGTAAATGCATTTCTGAGAAAAGCCTGGACAGGCCATGTCAGAAGCCTGAGTACCTTGTCTCTGTAACTTGCCACAAGTCAGAAACTTTACTTAACTGGGCTTGACTGTGTTTATCGTCTAGTGACACTCATCATGGGGCAAAGCTCCAAGTTTGGGTAACAGCTGGAGTTGGAGGAATGAGAGTGGGGCCAGTGCAGGAGACACAGGAAAGGCTAATCCCAGGTATCCTCGGACACCAGGAGCAGTCCCGCTCCGCCCGTGGAGTCGGGCAGGGGTCCCTGCACACTACTGCATGGACCTGATAGCCAAGCACAGAGCACTGAGTCACGGCTTGCTCGGAGCACTGGAACTGCCTTCACCTCTGTCCTCATCCAGCTGGTTATCTGAGATGGGGTTCTCCTATCCTGTTGCTGAGTCCCTGGAGGCAGCAGTTACCCAGAATCCACTGTCTGTGCACAGAAAGGGGGTCTGCTCTGCACTCCTGGGGGATCTCCCTGACTCCTGCCTAGAAACACTAGAGATCGGTGGACTCTCAGAGCAGGAGCAAGCTCTGGAATTCCCAGTGTCTCTGTTCTCCTTGCATTCATTCTCAGCCATCCTGCCAGTGGGACTCTGGCAGAACCCACAGGAAAACCACAAGGAAACCAAGGTCCCCATGCCTTTTGCTCTGGTTTTTACCCCCAAATCTTACTCAACCGAGACCTGGCTGCTGTTCTTCTGGGGAAGTATCAAAATTAGATGAAATCAGAGACATGAGTACACACTAAGGGAATGGTTGTCACCCACCTCTTGCTGTTCTCTGGGGCTCCCACCAGCTCCCAATCCCTTATACCTTTGCCCTGGAGCCCAGAGAGTCTTGCTCATGTGCCCCCTTCCCTGCCACTGCAGGAGAGCATTCAGAAGGGGCTGCCAGGCAATGAGATCTGAGGGGGACGGTGTGCTTGTTCGTAAGCTGCAGCAAGAAATGGCAGCTCACCAGTTCAGGAGTCCCAGTCAGGGAGAAACAGTGGTGCAGAGCACCCTAGAATCCATTCACTGAATAGTGAATGGCTGGAGCTGCTTTGCCCCCTTTCCTTTTTCAATAAATATATTTCAACCATTTTATTGAGTGTAATTGGTATGTTCCCATCTTTTAATTGTGTGTGTGTGTGTGTGTGTGTGTGTGTGTGGTGCTAGGATATGGTGCTAGCTCAATGGCCCAGGCCCGGCTCACCCAGCTCATCTAGCAGCCCCTTACCATAGAGTCTCCCATTGGTGGGGAGGCAGGTGCTTTGTTCTAAGCCACACTGGCAACAGCAGCTTCCCTTTCTAGGTGTGTTGAGTTTGACATGTGCACACACACAAAACCAGCCTTCAGTCAAGCCATGAGCAAACCCATGGCCCCTCCCCTTTCCTCCTGTCCTCTTCTCTCCTCTGCCCCTTCACTGCTTCTTGTTTCTCACCCTGCAGAGTAGAGAGTATTTTCTGCAATTTTGTACCCATGTGATAATACCATGCACTCAGCACATTTATCTTGAGATTCATCTGTGTGGTTGTATGAGCATTTCATCTCTTTCTCTTTAAATATAGTTAGTTTTTGTTTATCTTCTTTATTCCTGCAGAACCAGGGATGGAATCCAGGGCTTCACACCTGCTGGACTGCCTTCTTTGGAGTCATAGCCCTGAACGCAGGTTGATTTCTTTGTAATACCAAGTGGTATCCAACATATGGACTTGTTAGTGGACAGTGGGGTTCTCCTAAGTTTTGTTTTTTTTTAATGTGACATATATGTCAAAGAAAATATAGGAAAAGCCCTACATGACGTTGAAGCTAAAGGTATCTTCAAAGATGAAACACCACTAACAAAGCAACTAGAAGCAAAGATAAACATATGAGACTACATGAAACTAAAAAGCTTCTTCACCTCAAAAGAAACAGCGACCAAGATACAAAGAGAGTCCACAGAATGGGAAAGAATAGTCACCCATACCCATCCGATAAGAGGTTGATATCCAGGATATAGCAGGCACTGTAAGAACTTTACAAGAAGAAAACAATCAACCCCATCAAAAAAACGGGGAGAAGAAATGAACAGAAACTTCGACAAGAAAGATTCGAAAAAAAAAAAAGAAAGAAATTCAAATGGCCAAAAGACATGAAAAATGCTCATCATCATTAATCATCAGAGAAATGCAAATCAAAACAATGAGATATCATCTCACACCACAGAGACTGGCACATATCCAAAAGAGCAAGAACAACAAGTGCTGGTGTGGATGCAGGGAAAATGGGACTCTCATCCATTGTTGGTGGGAATGTCGACTGGTACAGTCTTTTTGGAAAACAATATGGACATTCCTCCAAAGACTAGAAATTGAGCTCCCATCTGACGCAGCCATATCACTCCTGGGAAAATACCCTGGGAGGCCAAAAACACACAGCAGAGACAACATCTGCACTTTTATTTTCATAGCAGCATTATTCACAATAGCCAGAACCTGGAAACAAACAGAGTGCCTGAGAACTGATGACTGAATAAAGAAACTTTGGTATATCTACACAATGGAATACTATGCAGCTGTTAGGAAAAGTGAAGTTATGAAATTTGCCTATAAATGGATGGACACGGAGAGGATCGTGCTGAGTGGAATTAGCCAGAGGGAAAAGGACAGATATAGAATGACTGCATTTATTTGCAGGATATTAAAAGATAGCATGACACCAATATCCAAGGCCAGAAAAAACATGGATCAGGAGGTTTTGTCAGTGGGTACAGCCTACGGCAAATGTGTGGGAGTCAGAGGTTAGGCAATACAGAAAAGGAACAGTGTGCTAATAATCATTGGAAATGATAATAGCAGCATAGAACTGAGCATTGAAAGTAGGCAAAAGGATATACATGATAACCTCTAACTGTATGTATTGCAAGCCACAGTGTGTAAAAGAAGGGAGGGAGAGAGAGAGAAAGAGAGAGAGAGAGAGAGAGAGAGAAGTGAAAAATGCCTGCCATAGACGTAAACTGTGGGGGAGGGGAATCATGGGACATTGGTGGAGGGGAAATGGGCACTAGTGGAGGGATGGGTGCTGGAACACTATTACTGAAACCCAAATATGAACACTTTTGTAACTGTATATCTCATGATGGTATAATAAAAATTAAAAAAAATTAATAAAATATCCAGCTACCAAAAAATGCAGCATATAGGGACATATTTGCCAAGAATTTATATGGGAATAGGAGTTTCTGTTGTAAGAATAACTAATGTGAGGAGTGAATGGGTCATGTGGTAGGTATGTGTTTACATTTCTAAGAAATGAATAGGATATCTTCCAAAGTAGCATGTGGCACTAGAGATAACATTTTGATTTCTGTACAAGCTCACAATTACTTGGTCTGGTCAGGTCTTTCAACTTCTGCTCCTTTAATTAGGTGTGGAGTAGTATCTCATCGTGGCGGCTTTAATTTGTGTTTCCCTAGTGACTAATGATGTTTAACACTTTTCATTCTCTTAATTTCCATCTTTATTGTATTTCTGTGTGAAATTTTTGTTCAAATCATTGGACATTTTTTATTGAGTTGTTACTTTTATTATTGACTTCAGGATTTAATTAGATGTTCTGAGCACAACTCTTCTCTAAGTATATGATTTGCAAATATTTTCTCTTCATTTATGGCTTATCTTTCTATTCAGTTTTTGAAGAACAGAAGTGAAAAAATTTCTTTTATATGTGTCATGCCACAATTTGTTTATTCTTTTATCTCTGATCAGTATTTGGGTTGTTATCCCCACTTGGCTACTGAGGAAAACGCTGCTGTGAATACTAAGGCTGAACTGTCGATTTGAATTACTGACTTCAGCTCTCTGGGACATGTAGTTTAGAGATGGAGTTGCTGGATTATAGATGGTGATTCTATTTAATTTTTTGATGTGTGATGCTGGGGATTGAACCCAGATCGTCCTATGTACGAGGCACCTAGTGAACCACCATATGATAGATTCAGCATATACAAGAATGTAGTCTCAAAAAGACAATTATTCTTTTTAGTTCAAATAACCATGCCAGCAACCTCTCTTCTCTGTAAATGAAACTGAAAACGGCCTCTGTTTTAGAGAGTGAGCACTGTGCAGTTTTTCGCTTCTGGAAGAGAACAGACATTGATAGATGTACATTCTAGCAAGTGCCTGGTGTGATTTAGCTAAACTGGCTAATTTATCTCATTAGTTCCTATAGCAATGCAGCACGTGCTTCATTTTAGTAAATCTACTACTGAGAACTGATCTTTTTTATCCTCTGGGAATTAAATATATATTTAATTAGATTTTTTTTAAACAGAGATCGGTTTCTGTTTGTTTTTGACATGTAAAGAAAATGACTATTTAATGAAAAGAACCTTGTAAGTGAATAGTTAGAATAAGAAATATCAGGGGAAAAGAAAAACAAGCAAATTTACAATATAGAAGAAGTTATTGAGAATGTTTATGAAAGGTCAGTGTAGCTAGTCACTTGTGAGTGAAAGAAAGAGGGAACATGATGTGGCATGGGGTAGAGAGTATGATGTGATGTTGGTAGACAGTATGATATTACATGAGGTAGACAGTATGATGTGACATGGGGTAGACATGACTCTGATCTAAGTCTTCATTCTAAGTCTTTAAAGTGAAGGTTCTGCTTGTGTGGTGAGTTAAGATCATATTGCATTGACACACAAAGAACTAAGAACTGTACAAAACATAAATAAAGAAAAAATCAGGGCAGAGAGATCGCTCTGTGGTCTGGAGTGCATGCTTTGCAGACAAGAGTCCATTTCAACCATTAGCACCACATAGTCTCCTGTGGTCCAAAAACAAAACAAAACAAAACAAGAAATAAAAACTGTTCTTAGATGAAGTCATGGGGAGTATAGAAATCCAGGCAGGTTTCATAAAAATCGCAACTTGAGAGGAGAAAGTGATACAGGTTTTCCATTTTATAGTTTCAGGACTGGTATATAGGAATACAATTGATTTTCTTGTATTGATCTTTCATGCTGCAACCTTGCTAGATCCAATTATTTTAGTATTGCAGATTCCATTATATTTTCAGAATGGGCAATCATGGCATCTATGAATAAAGACTGCTTTAGCTGGTCTTTTCCAATATGGTTGCTTTAATTTCTTTTTCTTGACTCATTATATAAGCTGAAACCTCTCAAACAAAGTATAGTTAACTGCAAGAAGGTCCACATTGTTGTACTCACTTGCAGAATTCTACTCTTGTCAGTTCTAGAGAGCATGGCCTCTCACTGACTTCCTTCCAAATTTACCCTGGTCTGGCTCCCCAGCCACTGCCTGTGTCTTCAAGACCATGGCAGAATCATAGCTGAATAATATAGGTAACCTTGAACCACAGATAACTTCCCAGGCTTTCTTGAATTGGACACATAGACATCCACAGGTATTCACCATCTGAACCATTAACTTTTACCAGACCCACTAGAACATAGGTCTCTGACCTCCACCCAGGGCCCCACGGCATATATGTTTGTGGATGATGGAGGAACTCATCCACTTTGATGGATCAAGACAACAGTCTGAAAGAACTCCAAATCCAACAGTTATGTAAGCTACCTGAAGACAATTTCAAAGAAACAGTTCTAATGAATCTTTATGAAATGAGATCAACAGAGCAGAATTTCAGCAAAGACAGAAAAAACATGAGGAAAAGTTTAAGACAAGTCCACACAGAAATCAGAGAGCCAAGCAACTAAAAATAATAATAGTAGAGGTAATTAGTAGCGTAATGAAAGAAGTCAAATATAGAATCAATGAACTTGAAGTCCAAGTAGTTAATACATGCAGAACTAGAGTGCAGACACCACCACTAACTTGCTCTCCTGAGCATCTCCCAGGTGTCGCTCTGGAGGCATCTAGTATTGTTAGATTAACCCTGGTGATTCTAGAACTACAGGACCCTAGCACTGAACTAGCTTACCTGGTTGGTTATCTCCAGGACTGGCGCCTGGGCTCCCAGGGTCCCCTGAGGACTGCTTGGGAACCCTCATGAAAACATTCAGAGAATAATAAAGAAATTTGTTTCTTTATTACTCTATTCCTTATTTTCTTTACTACTTCAGTACTTAAGGCAATGAAGATAATATATAAGCTATAAGAAGACAGTATCCAGTGGAAGAATGTTCGCTCATAGGGGTTCCAGAAGTGAGAAAAGGGGCTACAGAATTCCTATTGGATAAATAATAGTTATCAACTACCCCAAGCTGAGAAAGCAGTTGAGTCTCCAATCCAGGAAGCTGAAAGAGTTCCAAACAAACTAAACCCAAACAGATGTATACCAAGACACATTCTAACTGAAATAGCAAAATTAAATCTAAAGGGTTAGATAGCACAGTGGGTAAGGACACTTGCCTTGCATGCAGTCAACCTGGATTTTATCCCAGCATCCTAAAACCAGAGCTCCAGCAGGAGTAATTCTTGAGTACAGAGTAAGGAGTAAACACTGAGCACTTCTAGGTATGGCCAAAAACATCTTTCCCCCAAAAGTAGAAAATCATAAATAAGAAGAGAAAATCAAAGCATTGTTCATCTTTTCTACAAAAACAATTTACTATATATGTTTTCATCTATTTTTATCACCTGATGCTTGTCTTTTTTATTTTCTTGACAGTATTTTGTCAGAATCAAAGTCAAAAATTGTGTGGTCCAATTTATGATTTTTCTCTTTATGGACTACACTGTAATATCATTTCTAAGAACTTTTCGTCTAAATCTAGATCATGAATATTTTATCCTAAAAGTTTTGAATTTTCATTATTTTCTTTCTTATGATCTCCATTTAAGTTAATCTTGTACAGAGTGGTAAAATTTAAGTTTCAGGTAAGGTATTTTGGTTTGTTTTGCCATGAGTGATCAATTGATATTGTGCCATTTGTTGAGAGACATCCTTTCTACATTTGAATTGTTTTTACATTTTTGTCAAATGTCAAATGTCAAATATCAAATGGCTGATTTGAATCAATCTTTTGTGTACTATTCAGTTTTGTTCCTCTGCCACAAAAACCTGCATTGTTTTGACCTTAACTTTATAATAAACTTCAAAATCAAGGTATATGTTTTCTTCAATTTTGTTTTACCTTTAAACAGTTGTTTGTTTATTCTTGCTTCTTTTCTCTTTTTGATACATTTTAGAATCAACTTCTCTTTACATATGAGAAAATTCTGCCAAACTTTCACATTGTGGTTTAAGTCAATAGATTCTGTTTCCATAACATTATTGAATAATCTGATTCATAAAGTGTTTTAATTTACTGAAGTTCTTTTTTCTTAAAAAATTTTATAGTTTATTAAACGTATATTCTACATATTTTATAATGTATACCTAGATTTTTTCATTTCTGTCGAACTAATGCAAATGAAATTGTGTTTTAAAAAGATTTTTGATGAGTATAAAGTTATTGACTTACCATTTAAGTGCATATTTGGAAGATATTTAAATAAGAAGAAAAGATTTTACATTCCTAGGGTTCTCAATTCCTTTATGATGATCCGTCTTTTCATCTGGTACGATTTTCCTCTTCCTGAAGACTATCTGTAACATCTTGTAGTGAAAATCACTACATGCCTGGAAAAGTTTTATCCCACTTTCATTTGAAAGCTATTTACTGCTGATAGAATTACAGGTTTACAGTTTTGTTTCCTTTTTACCTTTTCAGTGTTTTTAGGATGCTGTGTCTTGGTCTTCCTGCCTTTCTGGTTGCTGGCGAGAAGTCTGCTGTTCCTGTTACCTTTGTTCTGTAGTACTTGAGTTCTTTTATTTTTTTTTTATTTTCCTGTTAGCTTTTAAGATCTTCTTTTTTATCCCTGGCCTTAAGAAATTTGATTATAGTATATCTGGGTATAGTTCTCTTCTTGCTTTTTGTGATTGGAATTTGACACTCTTAGATTACTGGGAGATTTTATTATATTTAGAAAATTTTCTGCTATTATTTCTTGAAGTATTTTTCTGCTCCCACTGTCATTCCGTGCTCTCCTTTAAGGGCCTAAATTGCATACATACCAGCTTTCTGAACGTCGTCGCCTAGCTCATGGGCTTTCATTTTATTTTTGTAAAAGCATCTTCTTTCTGTGTTTCATTTTCTCTTACGATGTCTTTGTGCTCGCCATTCTTTCCTTCAGCAATTTCTAATTACTCATATTATCTGGAATGCTTTTCATCTCAAATATTACTGTTTTTGTTTCTGGAATATTGACTTGACACTTTTTTTAGTATTTTCTCTATATAGCTTTTTGAACATTCAAGCAACAGAGAAAAATAGCAGTTTTAATGTCTTTATCTAAAAGGTCTGGCATCTCTGTCAGTTTAGGGCTTGTTTTAAAGGATCACTTATCTCCTTATGTCTTTGTTTTGTGTGTCTAGTAACCTTTAATTAGATACCAGATATTTAAATTTTGCCTTGTAGGGTGGTGGGTGTTTTAGCATCCTCATAAATACTCTTAAGCTTTGTTCTGGAACTTGCCTGGAAAGATTTTGATCTTATTTTGGGGTCTTGATTTTAAGTATTGTTAAGTGAACCAAGAGCTAATTTTCTCCAGAGGAGAGGTGAAATTACTCTCTACAAAACAGGCTTTTCTGGTACTGGTGATCCAACCTCTCCTTTGAAGGTCTCCCCTGCCCCCTCAGTTAATATTTGCTGAAGGTCTGAGTTCAGGCTTCTGTAACAATATCCCTCTGCCTGGGTAGTTTATCACCACAATCACTTATTTTTCTCAGCTCTGGGAGGCTGAGTCTGAGCTCAGGGTGCAGTGAACTCCTGCTTTGCCAAGTGTCTCTCGCTCTTACACTCTGGACTTCTCCACTGACCTGGTGGACAGAGCTGGAGAGACCTCTGGGCTCTCCTTCATCAGGACCCTGCCCTGTGAGCTCATCTAATCAGCCTCCCTAAGGCCCCCCTTCTCACAGGTCACTTGGAGGATAGCTTTCTTTTCTTTTACAGGTTCTCCCCGTAAACCTTGGGAGAACACAGACACCAGCACATACACAAAGTAATTTAAGAATGGACATCAGGGCAGTTTTTGTTGTGTTTTTTGTGGGGGTCACATTATCTGTCTCTGACACTATTTTCCCACCACTCCCTCACTCCCTCCAGAGGCAAGAACTCTAGGTGTCCTGGCTGTGAGGCTGGGCAGTTAGTGACCAGGAAGTTAAGGGTCCTTTTCTAATCTTAGCTGCCTGAGAAACACTTTCACTCCCCACTGCTCAGAGAATGGAAGAGACTGTCCTGGGGCCCAGGCATGCACCTTCCACATCCCTGGCCAGCCGTGTCCACCGAGAGGGACTCAGGGATTGTCCTGTCCTTGGGTGGGGTGTGAAGAAGGTACTGGAGCAGAGGTAGAGCACTGGGTCCCGTTCTTGTTCCCAAAGGGCTGAAGTGGGATGACAACTCCTGACATCCCTGCTTTCCTGCTCCCTGTGGTTCCTGACGTTCTATACTTCCCTCTGCCTAAAGGGCTTCTAGGTCAGATCTCTTCTCTCCCGAGAGGTTCGTTTCAGAGAGGAGCAGTCACTGCTCCCAAAGTCACAGAAGGTGGATCAGGTGACCCACAGCATCTGGTTCTGGATCTGGGCCAGTTCTGGGCGGGCCTTGGTTGCTGCTTTTGTCTCAGGTCTGACTTTTATTTCTCTCTTAATGATTCCAGTTTCAGGAGCAGTTTTTGTCTGTTTTATTCCCCCGTCTTTTCATTGTGCTTTCTCTGCGGGTAACCCGAGGTTTGCAGGCAGCTAAGTACAAAGTGTACATCCCAATGAAATGCAATAAAATATAATTGAATGTATTTCTTTTATGTCTGAGCGGTGGATTAATCTCTCTGGCACATCCCATTTCCTCTCCACTCCCTCCACTTTCTCTCTGAGGCTTTCCCTCCTCCCCAGATCACAGGGATCTCAATGGCCCTGTGGCTTCTGGGCATCGAGACACAAGCCCTCAGGGGTCCAGTGATGATGGCCCTGGGATAAGGGTGGGGGGTAGTCTGGGGGTTGGGGGAGAGGTGCAGAGTAGTGGAATCCAGACCTTGAAGAGCTGGAGCTTGTGTGGAGGTGGGGTTGGGGGATGCAGGAGTCACAGGGTAGCAGGGAGGGTGCTTACCTTGCATGTAGCCAATACAGGTTTTATCACCAACACCCAAGATGGTCCCTGGAGCCCATCAGCAATGGTCCCTGAGTGCAGAGACAGGAGCAACCCCAGAGCACCACCTCATTAGCCTTGAGCAGAGCCAGCGGTGGCCACACAACAAACAAAAGAGCTGAAATGTGCCACGTCCCTGGGCAGAACTGGGGTCTCCCTGTGGATGCTGCTGGCACCTATGCAAGCCCTCAACACACTGGCCCCCTGCATGTCCCTTGGAAAGGGACAGGTCCTTTCTGTGGCTCATATAGAAGAGGCTAATGTTGTGATCATGGCTTTCAGTCAAAGCTGTGGTATGGGTCTCCAGTGAGGGGTCAGTGCTAAAGCAAGTGCAGACATAACTGAATGGGGGCCCAAGTGAACAAGAGAGGAAGAAGCATGGGACGGAGATTGGCAGGAAGGTCTCTGTTGTCTCAGCCTACTCACAGGGTGGTCTAGGGATGAGCGCAGCTTCAGCCTCAGTTTTACCATCTGCAACATGGGCATATATCAGTATACAGGATAGGGAGGGCAAGGGGGAGTACATAAAGATGATTGTAAAGTGCCAACACGGCCTGTGCAAACAGGTTCTGACTCAATGCAGGCTAGTAACACGTGTGTTTGCTCGTCATCCATTCACTCATTGTCCATTTATTTCTTCATCCATTTATCCCTCACACATGCCTACCCCCTCTGGGAACAAATGCATGGCTCACCACATGCCCAGCCCTGAGAGAAGAAGTTACACCTGCCTGTCCCTGCCAGGGCCTTCAGTGGACCTGTGAGAGGGAAGGGAACTGGCCCTGAAAGGGGCAGGGCAGTCGAAGGTGGTACCAAAGGGCCCAGGGGCCTCCTGGAAGAGGTGAGCTTCAGCTGAGTCTTGAAGCAAACTTGTGTTTCAGAAGCCAGGGACGGGGAGACCATCCCAAGAGAGGGGCCACTGGACAGAGACACTTGCTAGTGGCTGGGGGTGGGGGCTGAACAGTGGTCCTGGTACAGAGTAGAGGCCTGTGGGAGAGGGAGGAGCCTGGGAGAATGAGGCCTGTTGAGGGAACCCCTGGTTTCCCTGATGCAGTTGGGGCGTCCAGCAGATCAGCACCAGGGGACCCACCTGTGGGTGGCGTTCATGGCCACTGGAACTGCCCCAGCTCTTCCCGGGGTTATTGGGGTCCCCCTCTATTCCCTGCTTCCCTAGGGTGCTCCTAAAGGGCCAGGAGGAGAGAAAGCCAGAGGGCCAGGATTCAGGCAGCTGGCATCCTCATAGGACCAGGGGCGTCCCCCGTGTTGCCTCCTCTGTCGTCACCTGAGTCAGTAATGCTGGGGCTACAACAGTGTGTTTGCAGTGTGAGCTCTGCAGACGACAGCCTGGCCTTTCCCAGGGGAGCAGAGACTCCCCAGGGCTGTGACCAGGATGTAGTCTATGCGTGTTCCTCACCCCATGCCTGGTGGAGTTGGGGGAGGTCAGGGAGGTGGGAGACCGGAGGACGAGCAGGGAGACAAGTGGAAGTGCTGAATGGTCACTTTAAGGTCTGACTTGTTCCCTCCTCCCCCAGCCGCTGCCCTAAGCCCCTCCAGTTTGTCATGCTGTTTTCCACCTCCCTGAAAGGGGAACCAGGACTCAGAGATTAAACTAGTGACTCCTGAAATCTGGGTTTGAAGCAGGTTCTTCTCACTCTCCCTGAAGGCCTCCTTGCTTCCCAGGGAGCCAAGGCTGCTCTGAAGTGAAGTGAGCCGGCAGGCGGGCTGGGCAGCAGAAGACTGGGCAGCAGGTGGGCTGGGCAGGCAGATTGGGGGTGAGCTGAGACTTGGGGGTAGGAAGGCAAGAGCTAGTGGGGCTGTACCCCACAGCATGTCACATGTGCTCATGGGCACCCCACAGGCATGTCACATGTGTTTGTGGTCTCTGTGGACAGTGCACAGCCGCTATGTGCACCTTCAGTAGCCAGTGTCCACACAGCACCAGTCCCCCAGACCCAGGGCAGTGCAGGAAATTTCCCTGCTCTGGTGCTAGGAAACTGAGACATGAGGCTGGGAATTTGGCTTAGAGGGCTGACGCCATGCCTTCCATGCGAGAGGCCCCGGGTCCCACCCAGCACCTCGTGACTCCCCAGTAATGCCAGTTATATGCACTGACCCCCACCTGGGCTTAATATTGGCCGGCAGTGCTCCTGAGCCGTAACTACTGCTAGGGAGCTCCCAGAAGTAAAAATCAAACCAAATCAAGGCTTTTCTACAGCAGAGTGAGAGACTCTGGTGACACTGGAGTGTAACGTCAATGTTCCTGGGTACAAAGGGAGCCTTACAGCTCACTGTCCAGGGCACTTGACCATGCACTTCACTGGCCACATAAAGACACCCCTTCCCACTGCAGCAGCGTGTGTGTCCCAGGAAGTATCTCCTGTTCTCACCCCTGGTGTTGTATCCTTGTGACTGTGGGGATCCTTTCAGAGATAGTCCTGGAGGGTCTATTGAAGACTTCACATACTTTCAGGTACATCCATCCCTGGGGCCATGATCACACACATGCACACATATGCATCACACCCTGCATGTGTGCACACACGGTATATCCATGCTGACACACACATAACACATGCACAACACACAGGGAATGCCCATAGAGGCATACACCCACACAGGCACACCCTAGCTGGGACACAGTGACACGCGCTGCATGTTCCAGCATGTGTGCACACTACCATACATGCACACACACTTGTGCTGACACACAATTGTGTCTGTCTCAGTGGGCTGGAGGGCTGGGCTGGATTGGCAGGGCCCGGACAACTTTGTCAGCTCCTGTTCTGTTCTCTTCACAGGAGGCGCAGCACCAGAAAGACCAGACGTCTGTGGGAAAGGGGGCAGAGTATAAATGGTTTTGCCAAAACAAAAACAAAAATCCAACTGATCCCTCCCTGGATGACCCACAATTATGCCGAGCACTGACAGAATTCTCATGATCGAAGAGAGCCTTGCTTCATACCTTCATTGTATTTGCTGGAAAAATGATCCTGTCAAACCTCTTGAAGCCAACTGTCAAAGGAAGGCATTTGGGGGGGAGACAGGATATCTCACTCTTATGGAAAATTCATTTGATTTGGTTCTTTAATCCAGCCTCCCTGCAAAACCTGGAGCTGAGATTGTAAGGCCCATTCGCCCTAAACAGTTTCTTCCTGTACCCGCTGCCTCCTCCTCTCCCGGTGCCGCCCTCCGTCTCTTACAGTGCAGCGGGAGTCATGACCAGTGGTTCCTCAGAGCAATTTCATAGGGGAAATGGCAGAGTGCAAAGCCGTCTCCTGAGTCTGAGACGGGCTCACTGCCAAGGACTCCTGCAGCCCAGGGGAGGACTTGGGGCGGCTGAGGATGTGGTGGGTGTTCAGTGACAGAAAACAGTTGAGATAGCCAATGATCTTGCACAAAAAGATATCTGCAAGGAAGTAATTGGAGGGTTGGTCAGATGCTGAGTGATACCAGCAGAGACACAGGACTGTACTTGGCCATGTTGTCAGTTTTCTTTCACAAATTCCCTCATGTCTGTAAAATGGTTGCCACGGTCCCCTACATCACATTTCAGGCCAGAACATTTAAGTGGACAGGACGAGTGGTTGAGGCAGAAGAATTTCCCAGAGCACTTCCTCCATCAGCACTTTCTTCTTGCACCTCAGCGGCCAGAGATGTTCACATGGCCGCCATGTAAAGCACCGCTAGGGAGAGCTACAGTGCCAGAGACTCTGGAGCGGAAGGAACCTCTAGGTCTGAGCTAGGCTCTGAGAGGAAGCGGGAGCTGCTGGGGTCACCTCCTCAGAGCCTGTGACCGAGTGCCGAGCAGTGTGGGGCAGGCTGTGGCCAAGATGGGACCCCCCCAACTCACTGTGCTTCTCTGAGTGTCTGATCTGGGGTGAGTGTGTCTGGAGAAGGGTTTGGCCCTTCCTAGGCCATTCTGTAGGTGCTGTGCCAGTCTGAGGAGGGCGCCTGGGGTCGTGTGTGAGGTAGTGAGAGCAGAGGTAGTCACAGCTGCCTGGGGGCACTTTGACACACTACTGCATAGTTGCACGGGACTGCACACCCCTGTGTGTATTAAATGAATGCATCCAGGTGCATGTAACAGGCATTCCTCCGCCGTTACTATCATCATTACTCAGCCTCCAGCCAAGCTCCCGTCCTAACGTTGGGCATCGTGCCCCCTGGTCCAGAGGCACAGGTGCAGAGAAAGCCGAGGCTCAGTAGAGCAAAAGAGCAGGACTGCCTGGGCTCAAGGGCAGGCTCCAGCTCCTCCAGGCTGTGTGACCTTGCATAAGTTTCCAGACCTCTCTGACATTCAGTGCTTTCAGCTGTACACTGGGGTGGGGTAGGGAGAGGGAGACTGCCAGCTCATAGCACCAGCCTGCCCCCCCCCCAGCCTCACTTTCTTTTCCAGGGGTGAGGGGAGGGTCTGTATGACCACACTCAGGGGTGCTTGGGAGTCATTTCTTGCTGATTGCTCAGAGGATAGTATGTGGTACCAGATGAGTTCCAGTGTTGGCTGCATCAAGGCAGGCTCCTTACCCTTTGTACCGCCTGTCTGGTCCCCCTGCACCTCATTTTCCTGTCTGGGACCCAGGGAATGTTGCCCCCCCACTGTGGGCCTCTGAAAACCTCCTCTTTCACTCCTTTTCTCTACAAGAGGAGAAACTGAGGCTGAGGCACTAAATTAGACATTTGAGAACAAAGCAGTGTATGACTGTGCTAAATTATGCAGAGCAGATAATTAGGGAACAAAATTATCTATAATAAAGAACTAATTGGCGGGACAGATGCTGAGTGTGCCCGGGGACAAGAGGAGGCTTGAACGTGCAGCCAGCAGGCCAGGGCGCCTCAGGCGGCCACACAGACAACGGGTGTCGCCCAGCACAAGCAGCATCTGCTAAGCCCTTGTTCTAGAATATGCCAAAGGGAGAGAAAGCGCTGGCCTCCACTTCCGGCACAGGGCCTGTGTCCACCTTCATTCTGTTTGGGTTTCTGCTGAAGGACTTATTTCCCTCCCTGATTTCCTGTTGGCACCACTCTGCTTTGGTCATCCAGCGTCGTGGCTGAGCAGGTGTCCCCTCCTACATGGGGGAAGCCACTGGCCCCCAAGTAGAGGTGGTGTGGCGTCTGTTTGCTGCCCACAGAGAACTTGCCAGGCTGCTGTCGAGGTAACTGTGTAGCCACGACAGAGCCAGGGATATAGCCTAGATTTTCTTACGATTGTCACCACTGCCTGGTCACTTGAGCAAACCTCTTCAGGTGGCTGAAGGCCTCTAGGTGAAGCCGGGTGTGAGTGCAGTTCCGTGATTCTGGATCCTGGGCTGGGGCGCCAGGAAACAGGTCTGGTAGGCGGGTCGTTTCTGGGGTGGAGGTGGTGGGTGCATTTCTGGAGTGGGTGGAGCCCTCTCGGTGGGTGGGGTCATTATGGGGTGGACCGCCCCTTCCTGGGTGGGGTGGGGCCTTTCTGGCAGTACTCAGGTGCTCTTGGTCCAGACCTCTGCGAGCCTGTGATTGTCACAGAGGTGAAAAGTTAGGACTTACAGCACGGGTGGTGGATGTTACATGGCTGGTGTACACGTCAGCTTCCTTCTGCTCTGGAAGCAACAAGCGCTCTTTCCCCTCATGACGACAAGTTCTCTGAGGTCAGCAGTAGGTACCAAGCACCCTGAGGTGCTGAATGCTGGCGGCCCCAGTGTTTCAGCAGAAAAGGCTGGAATACGCCTCTCCCCTCAACTCCCACCCCACTATAGGATGGAAAAGATCTCACCTGGGAAGGAGGGCTGCTTCCCAACTCTGCTTGTCCTGGCCAGAGCAAGTCTTTGGGTCACCCAGTTATCAGGGAATAATCTTTTTTCCTTGTGGTGGCAGGAGGGGAACATTGGTTGTTGGAGGCCCAGAATCACACCTGCCACACACACTCTAATTCTTCCTCTAAATATTCCCTCATTTCGTCTCTACCACATCCTGGCAGCTCCTGTCACTGCTCATGTGGGCCCTCTGTGGCCTCTACCCTCGTCCCACAGTGTCCACTCTCCCCATGGTCACCACTGGGAATGACAAAAAGTTTAACTCAGCACTTCTGGTTTCCAGTGGGCCTTGTCCAAAGGTCCTACCTGACCGTGACGTGCTGCAGAGTGAGGCCCTGCCCACCTCTCTCCCTCTCCCAACTCCTATCACTGAAGCACTTGCACCTTGCCCCCACCCCCCATGAGATGGCCCCTATCCTACTGGCCTTTCTTCTAGCCCCTCACACAAGCTGTTCCCTCTGCCTAGATCACCCACTTGGGCATCCCACTGGCTGACTCAGCTCACCTTTTCGTCTTGGCATGGAAGTGCCACTTCCTCCAGGAAGCCCACCTAACCACTTCCACTCGGGTTCCCCCTCCCAGCAGGAGACTCTCCTCAGAGGATGTTCCCTCCCCCATTTCTCTTGCTCTGGGCCTAGGGTCATCTAGTTTCTGTCTGATAGATGGCATTATTTCTTTCATCCACCTCCATGCCACCTGGAGGGATAGCATCGAAGATTGCTGCTCTTGCTATGGCTGTAATAACCTCACTGCAGCCAGGAGTGTCTGCTCCTGGGGTACCTGAGACACGAGTAGCATGTAAGGCCTTGGTGCTGGCAGAGAGGCTCAGGGTCTACGGGGCACCAGCCAGCAGGCCTGCCTTTACCTTTTCAATGCTTAGACATAAAGGTGCAGGGTTTCAAGAAGGTCTTGTCCAGTGAGGGGAGGGGATGAGGGTGTCCAGCTGCAGATAGGGGCAAGGCGGAGCACAGAGACTTTAAATAAAACCTGTCAGAAATGGGGGTGCATAGGATGTGTGGGTCCTTTTGTGGGTCCCAGTCAACGTTCAGTTCTTTATGTCCTAGTAGAGAAATAGTAGAGTGGATAAGATGCTTGTCTTGCACATGGCCAACCCCAGTTCCATCTCCGGCACACCATATGGTTCCTAGAAACGCCAGGAGTGGTTCCTGAGTGCAGAGCCGGGGAGAAGAACTGAGCACTGCCAGGTGTGGCTGCAAAACAAAAAGAGAGCCACGTTCTTCTTGTTGCACAGGACACTTGCAGAGCCACTGTCTTCCCCTCCCCCTTTCTCTTTCTTTTCCTAAACTAGACAAGAGTGTTTTTTCTGTTTTAAGGAGCCCTGACTCAATGCCAAGAAAATCTGTTTATTTTTAAATCTGCATTTTAAAAGCTCCATTTCTAGCAGTGCGTCTCTCTCCCTGAGAGCCCTCATAAATAAGAGAAAGGAAGGGTTTTTTGCAAACCTTTATGGGAATTAAAGTCGCAATCTGGGCACACACTTGTTTAACAAGTGATAATTAACTGCTGACAATATAATTTCAGCTGGTTTTTCATTAAGCAGTAATCAAAGAGATCTCCACGTTGGGGAGTCCAGTCTCGTCCGTGCTGCTCTGTCCTTCTGCTTGGGGCTGCTGTGTTGGCAGGAATGTGCCCTGCTCCCTGCCAGGGGGACTTGGATCCCAGCAGGGCCACCAGGATGGTTTCTGGGCTTGGGGCAAGCCCAGAAGCAGCTCAGCCAGCGTCTCTTCTACTTCATGACCTCCCTATCCCCTCCAGGTGTTCCAGAACCCCTGGGGATCAGAGCAGGGACTTGGCATGCTCATAGCCTCCAGAGACCAGGCTCTCTTCTCTGCAACCTCTGCCATCCCCAGGCCCTACCCCACATGGCAGAGGAGGAAACTGAGGCACAGAAATGTAGAGACCTGAGGACATGATGTCACAGCTGCCCAGCTGGAGGGAGGCAGAATGAGATGTGAACTCTGACCTGTTTCTTCCCAGTCGGCATCCCTCTCCCACTCCCTTTCTCCAGTGACCCCACCTACCAAGCCTCAGTGCCCCCTCTGTAAGATGTATTAGTTTCCCTATGGGTCACTTGAGGAGAAAAGAAAGATATAGATGTATAACATGTGTGTATTATACATGTGTACCTATAATGCATGTATATAATCATAAAGGGCTTAGACTAGTGTCAACCTGTGTTAGTTATAAAATTATTAATTGCTATTTTAGCATTAATTTACAAATATTTCGTTCAAATTATTAACATAATTGATAATACTATGGACGAAATGTTGATGGTATCATTTATGAATTATAGTTGAGCTGATTAGTAGTGATTCTAATGCCAGCAGCTGTTCTTTAAGTCAAATTTTCATCTTTTAATCAAGGGTCAGTGGGCTCTGATTGCCCTTTTGAGGCACCATCTGGACTATCCATTTCAGAGGGAAGCAGAGAGGGAGCTGTGAAGTGGGTGTGGGGTGAGGACTAGCTCCCCGGCCTTGTGGCTGCCTCTCTGAAGGCAGTGTTGGCGCACCTGCTTGCTGAAGTCACAAAAGTTGCGCTCTTCTGACCCATGCTCATCAGGGGTGAACGGTGACCAGTTTTTGTCTTCATTTTCATTCCCTGGGGGCTTTCTATAACCAGTATTTATACACTCACCCCTTCTTCACCATCACAGCAGCTGTGCAGAACCACTCACAACTTCAGAGCGCTTTTGGAATATGCAGCCATGTCCACTATCTTCTGGTCAATGGCAGATCGCAGCTAGAGCCTGGTTTCCAAGTCCCCGGTGCCTCATGATGTTAGTGTTTGACGCTGTCAGCAGCAGCACACACCTGTGTTTACCACATCTCCCGAGAGCATCATTTTCCCTTGTGCTTGATTTAATCTCGTGTTGTTTGGCTCATCATGCCCCCCTAAGCATAGAAAATCAACTGTGAATATTGCCAGTGAGAGACTACGTCAAGTGATTGACCTGGAAACAAAATTAAAAGTGATTAAGGACTGCCAACATGGAAAATCAGTGCAGGCGACTGTGGCCACTAGGGCAGGTCCCAATCCCCAATAGCTGCGATCTGGAGGAACACAAACAGACTGATGGCAGCTGGGAAAGGATATGCTTTGCTGAAAGCAATGAGACTAACAAAAAATTCAAGAAGGGCCTAGAAGGAGATCTGGAGAAACCTCTCATGGTCGGGGCTGGCAGCTGACACAGGCATGGCCATCGGAACCAAAAAGCAAATGCTGTGTTCTCAGATAAAAAGGCTGAATTTGATGTTGATGTTGTGTCTTGAGAGTGTGATTCCAGAATCCTTGTTCATTACAGAATGGGGAAATAAAAGGGTAAGTCTGTGAGTGCCAATGGAAAGGTAACTGGAATATCCCTAAAAAGTCCAGATGAACTCAAAAAGCAACTAGAAGAAAAGATAAACATATGGGACTACATGAAACTAAAAAAGCTTCTGCACCTCAAAAGAAACAGTGACTAAGATACAAAGGCAGTCCACAGAATGGGAAAGAATATTCACCCAATACCCATCTGATAAGGGGTTAATATCCAGGATATATCAGGCACTGGTAGAACTTTACAAGAAGAAAACAAACAACCCCATCAAAAAAATGGGGAGAAGAAATGAACAGAAACTTCAACAAGGAAGAAATTTGAATGGCCAAAAAACATATGGAAATATGCTCATCATCACTAATCATCAGAGAGATGCAAATCAAAACAACAATGAGATATCATTTTACATCACAGAGACTGGCACATATTCAAAAGAGCAACAACAACAAGTGCTGGCGTGGATGTGGGGAAAAGGGGACACTCATCCGTTGTTGGTGGGAATGCCGGCTGGTACAGCTATTCTGGAAAACAATATGGACATTCCTCCAAAGACTAGAAATTGAACTCCCATTTGACCCAGCCATACCACTCCTGGGAATCTACTCTGGGAAACCAAAAATACGTAGCAGAAACACCATCCCTACTTTTATGTTCATAGCAGCATTATTCACAATAGCCAGAATCTGGGAACAACCAGAGTGCCCTAGAATCGATGACTGGATAAAGAAGCTTTGGTACATCTACACAATAGAATACTATGCAGTTGTTAGGAAAAATGAAGTTATAAAATTTGCCTATAAATGGATGGACATGGAGAAGATTATGTTGAGTGAAATTAGCCAGAGGAGACAGACAGATACAGAATGACTGCATTTATTTGCATGACATAAATATATATGTACATATTATGATACCAATATCCAAGGTCAAGTGAAACATGACCTTGTATCAGGAGGTCTTGTTAAAGGTGGAAATTATCACAAATGTGTGGGAGTCAGAGGCTAGGTAAGACAGAAAATGGAACAGTCTGCTAACAATTGTCGAGGGTACTAATACCAACCTTCATGAAGAATGAACTAGTTCCCTGAGGCCCCATTCACTCTCAATGGAACAAATATCTCTGAATGCAGCAGTTATGTGTACCTAGGTTGAGAAGTCAACATGATGAACGACCTAAAACCTGAGCTGTGCAGGAGGAAGAGAGCTGCATGGAATGCCTTCAAAGGCATCGAAGAAATAGCTAAAAAGGACAAAGAACCTTCGGCTCCGGGCACATCTCTTTGACTCCACCGTTCTCCCTGCATTAACATACGGCTCAGAGACCTGGGCCCTACAAAAGCAGGATGAGAATGCTATTCGGGTCTCCCAGAGAGGAATTGAAAGAGCTATGCTTGGAATATCATGTCTCACTCAAGTGAGAGAAGGAATCCGGAGTTCTGACCTCCATCGCTATTCCAGAATCAGGGATGCTGTCTCGTTTGCCAAGGCATCGAAAATCAGATGGGCTGGACATGTAATGCGATTTGGAGACAACATCTGGACTAGAGCTGTTACAGACTGGATCCCATGGGATTTCAAAAGATCGCGTGGCCGCCCACCTACAAGATGGTCTGACTTCCTTGTAAAGACACTGAAGGAATGGTTTGAGGCTCTTCGTATTCCTGAATCAGCCAGATGCCATTGGGCTACATTGGCACGTGATAGGGTCCAATGGAAATGTTACTGGCGCCCGCTCGAGCAAATCGATGAATAACGGGATTCAAGTGATCAAGTGAAGTGACTAATACCAACCTAGAACTGAGCATTAAATACAGGCAAAAGATACACATGACAACCCTTTAATGTATGTTCTATAATCCATAGTCTGGAAGGGAAGGAAAAGAGAAAGAGAGAGAAAGGGAAAGAAATAAAGAACCTGCCATGGAGGTGGGCTGGGAGAGGGGAGAGGGAACTGGGTAGTTGGTGGTGGGAGATCGGCACTGGTGGAGGGATGGGTACTGGAACACTGTATGACCAAAACTCAATATGAACTTTTTAATTGTATATCTTTGTAATTGCATATCTCACAGTGGTATAATAAAATACTTTAAAAAAAAGAAATAAAGAATCTGCCATGGAGGCGGGCTGGGGGAGTGGGGAGGGAACTGGGGACATTGGTGGTGGGAGATGGGCACTGGTGGAGGGATGGGTGCCTGAACACTGTATGACCAAAACCCAAATATAAACTTTTTAATTGTATCACTGTCACTGTATCACTGTATCACTGTCTTCCCATTGTTCATCGATTTGCTCAAGTGGGCACTAGTAACATCTCCATTAGTCCTGTCACAAGCAAGTGCAGCCCAAGGGCATCTACTTGCTCCAGAGACAGGAGGAGCCCGAAACCATTCTTCAGGTCATGGAACTGAGGCCCACAATAATTACTAGTCTTTGGCATAAAAAGTAAATAAAACATGGGTAGCTTGCCAGGTTTACCGTGTAGGTGGTATAGTCTCAGTAGAAGGCTCTCAACCCGAGCATTTACTGATGAAACTTAAAGGGTTTTCTCTTGGATGGAGCTCTGAGAAACTATGGAGTCTGGATGTTGAGAATGACTAACTGCTAGATGTGTGGTTTGCTCTGGCTTCTTGCCAGGCTTACTGGTATCAGTCAAAACATGTCTAGAACTGTTTACTATGTATAAATGTGAAAGAACTAGGGGAAGAACCTTATGCTAAATATAGTATCCTATAAAAATATCCTTGGCCGCAAAGCGGCTGCACCAAGAGACATGTGGGTCTGGTGTGGGTGGGTCTCTCTCTTCTGGGGCAACTAGCATGGAGGCGGAGGAAAGGGCAGGGCCCAAAACTCCACTCTGAGTCCGGCCAGCATGGTCTCTCCCCGCTCGTGAGAGCAAACCCTTGGAGCAATGTTGGATTTGGCCAGGGGATGGCCGAGCCCCTTACCGGGAGGTCAGCTCCATGGGTTGCTTCCACATGGGGCCGGCCCAGCAGCACAGCTGTGGGTCTGAAGTGGATGGGTCTGGATCTCTTCCGGATCTCTTTTAAAAAAATCCAGATGAAATTATTGTGGAGGAGTCACTTGCCAGAGCAATATAGATGAAACCTTCCTATTCTGGGATTAAATTTTTTAAAATGACTTCCATCCATTGGAAGTTCGGGTCTATGTATCAAGAGTCTCTAAGAGGGGAAGGGTCCCCCTGGGTGCCACAGGGCCATAGGTCCATTCCCAGTGGTGCTTGGGGAGCCATATGATACCACGTGATACCAAGGATTGAATGGATCCTGTGTCTCCCACATACGAAACATGCACTCCAGCCCTTTGGGCTCCTGCTCCCCGACAAACACACCATATACACCACTACATTCATGCTTTCATAGCACAAGATAGCAGTCTTGTTCAAGTCTTGTGATAGTACTGGGTTTGGCATTCAACAGGATATCTGTGCCAGTTTTTACCAGGGAGCAGAAGTGGCTGACATCAGCAAGGCCATGTCTGAGTAGTCTGGCAGGTCTAGCCTGAGAGCTGTGTAATGAGAACTTTCGCCTGACATAGACCAAGAGTAGGCACAGAGGCCTTGGGGCCCTGGCTGGAGGCCGCACTCCAGGAAGGGGCCTTGCCAGCCTACCTTCTATATGGTGCCACAGGCTGATCAAGGTAAAAATGAGTGAATGGATAAAGGAAGGGTTCTTGGTCCAGCTTCATGGATCTGTTATTCCCTTAAGAATGATAGAGAAGCATACAAAGGAATTGACAATATTGTATGATGACAAACCCTCGGCCTGGGATTAGAGAAATGAGAATGTCAAAGAAGGGAAGTGGTCTAGGAAGAGGGCCTGAAAGTGAAACAGGGCCATTGTTGGTGGTGGTGGGGCTGCTGGTTTCTTGGGCATTTTGGAGAGAGTGAGGTGAGCGAATTGTGCCCGAACCATGAATGTTAATATTGCTACGCTGTTATGATATAAACTATGAAAATTAAATTTAAGCTAACAAAACTAAAATAAATGTCCTTGAGCACTGGGGCTGTGGCTCAGGGGCAGGGGGCCTGCTTTGTGCACAAGGAGCCATAAGTTGGGGGTCACACTATGTTGCTTAGTGTGACGCCTGGCTGTGCTAGTTTAGTGAACCCCAGCCTTAACCATATGGCCACTGACAGAGCACCACAGCAAAGATAACCAAGACAATCACAATGGCCAACAGAAGGGCAAGGGAGACAGTATCATGCCTGGAGTCTTTGCCAACAGTGCAAAGACTGTGGGCTGCATGTCTCAGGCCAACCTGTCCCCGGGACAAACGAGGTGATGAATCTCTCATCTCTCTTTTTCTCCTTTGTGCTCTCACTGCCTGGCTGCTTCCATGTGCAACCCCCTGTGCCCTGTGCATAGAGCAGGGACTGGGTCTCCCCCTCTGCTCTGGGCAGTGGGGAGAGGAGCTGCTGTAGTTGAAAGTATGCAACAGCTCTGAGCCTGGATTTCCTCTGTGCCCTGCGTGAGGAGGGCTCCCAAGCAGAGTTGTTGTAAGGACACTGTGAGAAATGCCTGCCAGTGCTCCATTCAGGGGACTCAAGCGGGGCATGGCTGTCCTATCCACTCAGCACCCAGGGACTGTGTATAAGGGGACGGTATCTCCCTGGCCTGGTGGTGAGAGGCTTCACTGTCAAGCTTAGTTTCTGAGGACGGTCGAGATGATGCTGCTGCCTCAAGCTGCATGTCCAGGGACTGGTGCCTGGGCCAGAGGCAGCACTGTCTCTCCCAGATCCCTGGCTATGTGTGTGCCCTCGTAGAGAAGGTTCCTGGGTGAGGCAGTGATCGTGAGTCAGTGTCTGGAGATGATTCAAGTCCTGCTCTGGATTGGGTGGGAGGTTATCTGTGGCCTGATTGGGACAGCAGCGTGGTCAGCTCCATCTTGCTCTCCCACACCCAGCATGGGCCTCGGCGAGTAACCACCCTCGGGGTCATAGGTATTTGTCATTCAAGTTCTTACTCCATCAGAAGCAAGTCTGTTTGGGAAGCTTGGGAGCACCCTGACTTGCCAGGCCCTGGCTGCAGGGGTGGGATGGAAACCCCAACCTAAGAGAGCTTCTGCCCCTGAAGGTGTCTCCCTCAAGGCAGCCAGAACCAGGGAACTACCATCCACTCATGCCTTTCTGCACTCACTCAGGCTTGACATCTCCTTATTTATTCTTGTACTCACTTCTTTAATTTTTCCAAGGATTGTTATTTCTCTGATCCATATCTTCAGATCCACCCAGATGCTCCATCCCGCACAGGCCCACTCGCTGGACTTCCCTTCTTTGCCCTCCACCCCTTGGCTATTCTTCCCTTCCTAACCCTTTCCTGTGCCTGGTCAGTGCTTCCCTTGAGCCCCAGGAGTTCCCCTTTAACTTAATTCACACATCCCTTCCAACTCTCTACAGCTCCTTCATTGCCCTCATTTGTGTGTTTATGCATTAGCCTTTGCTTTGTTAGTTTGCAGAACGGTTCAGGTCATTCTTCATTCACTCACTCATTCATTTCATCCATTCATTCATTCATTCATTCACTCATTCAGTTTATTTGACTTAACTTCTTAGTGTACTCTTGGTGTTGGGGGTCTGTCTGGAGTGATTCCCTGCCACTCCCATCCCCCAATATATTCTAGATGTGTTTGTTTGAAAAGGCCAAATTCTTAGTATAAATAAACATTGTCTTACTGTCTCAAGTGAAGGGCCTGGGGGATTGGGGCAGCACCCTCCTAGGTGGTCAGCTCAGAAAATTCCTGGCGGCTCAGCATCCCAGGCACTTCCTATCTCTCCATCTCAGCTATTATCTTTGTTTTGGATCCCTGGTTGGCAGAACTTAAAACACTTATTCAATGCCTGCAATTAAGGGAGATGACAGAAGGTAGGGAGCTTCCCGACCTGTAAGTGCTGAGTTGTCCACACCTTTTCCTCTCTGTGCAAGCCAAGCAGTCACAGAACCCCAGGAGGCAGTGCTGAGTGCACTTGGAGCCACCAGTCACCCCATCACGTGACGGCTCTTCCCTGGACATTTATGCCCACACAGATATGCTCTGCTCCTTCAGGTGTCAAAGTGTTTTCTGCTGGGCAGAGGATGCCCCCTGGAGACTGGTGGTTGAAGATTGGTATTGAACTAAGAAGGTAAAGGTATGAAGGGCAGCTCACGGGAGTCATCTTTCTCGCTGCTCTCATTTCCTGCTCTCATCAAACCCTCACCTGGCTTCTGCTCATACCATGTTCACCTAAAGAACTTTAGACCTGTTGTTTCTCCATCCAAACCAAGTCTGTTTGTGAAGGTTGTGTTGAAATAACACACTGACTTGTCAAGCTTTGGACTTCAGGGGCAGGATAGAAACCCCAACTTCAGAGTAGAGTGCTTCTGCCCCTATGAAGACACCCCCTTCCAATGCAGCCAAGACCAGGGTACCACCATCCACTCCAATGTCTGGCCCAGAAAGAGAAAGAAAAAATGTCAGTCATTGGAGAGGGAGCAGGAGCAGACTAGCAGAGTTTCCTAGTAACTAATGAGTCTTGTGGGTGACAGTTAGGAATCAGCAAATGCAGCCTGTGAACTCCTGTGAAGTTTTTCTTCTGTTCCAGAAACTTCTGCATGGTGCCAACCCAATGTCGCAGTATCTGAATGCCCCATCTGACATGACTGTGCACTGGCTTTCTAAGTGCCCTGCAGTCATTTTGGTGTCACCTGTATGTGGATCTCTGCCTCCTGCAGGGAGTTTCCAACTATTTCCCCCACATGTGCTGTCTAGCATGTTGAAACCTGCATAGAAACAAGTTTCAGCATATGGATGGGCCAGAGCTGGACCTGCTCATTGGCAGCTGGCCTTGTTGCATGCAGTACCTGGACTTCTGTAAATGAGTATTTAAACAAAGCCTGGGGAGGCTGTGCCTAA
The DNA here is from genome assembly GCA_021461705.1 of Cryptotis parvus. Lineage (NCBI taxonomy): Eukaryota > Metazoa > Chordata > Mammalia > Eulipotyphla > Soricidae > Cryptotis > Cryptotis parvus. The sequence continues at coordinate 107,213 of JAJIBD010024103.1, forward strand.
AAAACCCAAGTTTCCTGTTGCCAGACACAAGTTACGAACTTTTCACTATGATACAGAGCTTAGCAGTATCAACTGACTCCACCCACCCTCCCCAAGAGGGTCTGTGAAACTTCCCAAATCAGGATCACAGAAGGGGGTCATGCCTTATGCAGGGGGAACACTTTGTGCAGGGGCGTATCTCTTGGGCAAGGTGACGTCCCTTGGGCAGAGGGAATTCCTTGGGCAGGTGTCCTTTGTGTTAGGAGGTTAAGGTTTTTGTACGAGTGTAGGAACGCAGTCATGCCTAGACAAATGAAAAACAAATCTTTCACGATTTGAACAAGCACCTTTGATGCACATTCAGACCAAGTCAAAGGGAAAGGTAAGCCCCAAGTTCTCTTTCTTGATTCAGATCAAGTACGGCATCCAAGTACCCGTGCGGTGCTGTGCTTGTTCCGCAGCTGAGCCCTGTGCTCGACTCCAGATGGGAGTCTAACGGGCTGTAATTGCGTCAATAGCACGCCGCGGCCACACGGGTGGGAGATCACACACCTTTCTTTGGGAGTGAAATTGACAGCCACTCTGGCTCAGAAAATGTGGCTTTTAAGTATGTGTGTTGTGGGGAGATGGTTCTGAAAAGCAAAACAGCCCCAGAGCAAATCAGCCTCTTTTCAAAGGCAGCTTTCATGATTGCTGGCTTTGTTCTTCAAGCCTGTTTCTGGCAGGAATTCAGAGACAAGGTCAGATACCACCCCCAGAGAGTGATGAGTGTGAGCTGCATCTGAGCGGGGACTGGGGCTGGTCGGACTCCTCCATCAGGGTGGCCTCTCCCTAAACCCCAGGGTGACCTCAGGCCTGCTGCTTCCCTCTTCTGCCCCAATCCCCCACTCTATGGAACAGAGTCATTGTATTATCTGGATCTGGGTGCCCTCTCCTAAGGAGCACCAAGCCAACTGACATGACTAAGCAGAGCTAATCAAATTTATTGTTTGTGTTACTGAATCCAAGATCCAGCTGCTCACTGCTCAAAGGCCAGTACTCTGGAGACAAGGGCCAGTGTGAGAAAAACAGGTTTATCAGGAGCTAGAAAACTTCCTAGGAAACCATCTTATATCCCGGGGCTTAGGGTATATATAAGAAAACCAAGGGTTTATAGAAGGGGGCCGAAAGAACAATGGATGAGTTCCACGGCCTTGTGGCTAGCGACAGTGGGTTAATGGTAGCAATCTTCAAATACAAAATCTGTGGGAACACTATTATCAAATAGCTTCTATCTCCTGGAGCCTGCAGGCAGCCTTCACGAACCCTTTCTGGAACCCTGGGGACTATTCTTGCCCATCTGTCTGTAGCTGATTTCTGGTCTGAAGATGCACCTCTAAACTAAGACATAGGCAATGGTCAAAGGGAGTGAAAGGCTGGAATAGAAAGTGTGTGGAGAACAAGAAGGCACGTCCAGAGTCTGCTTCCCCAAAGCTGGGATCAGTGATGGAGACAAAATGTTCAGGATTGTAGGCACGACCTCCCAGGCTTTGCTTGGAAACACGTTTATTGAAGCTCTGGGGCTGCACTCAGGAAGACCAGCTGCCTAGGAGCAGGTACAGCTCTCACCATCCATATGGTGAAAATCGTTTCTGTGCCTGTGCGGTTCCCAATTACACTGATGGCACATATAAGGGAAATGATGGGAGACTCGCCCCTAGGAGGTGTCCTTGTATGTCGAGATGCCAAGGTGACTGAGGGTCACTTGGAAGGCAACTATGCAGTCTTGTCCGAACGGAGCTTTAAGGTCACTGTGACACTGGATAGGCACTGTGCAGAAGTGTCTAGAACAAAAGAAAAGCTGCACAGTGGATCACAGGCTGCATTTGCAGATTTTTTTTACTACAAGAGTCTGGTTCATCAGTGACTAGGAAGTCCAGGTGCTCCCTGCTCATCAGCCCCTACTCCCTCTTGAACACGCAAGATATGGTTCAAACTTAGACCTCTACACTGGCCGTTCCTTGCTCTGGGGCTTCCCTGGCAAGTCATTATTGAATGTTTTTAGTGACCGGAGAGTTACGTTTTCATGTTCTTGAAAACTGGACTCAACTATGACGTAGGGACAGGACTGCGCCGTGAAGGTCTCCCCACTTCACACCTCTCGGCTTCCTCCTCTGAAGGGCATGCAGTGTGCTGGGCACTGCATCTGGGCCCTTAGCAAACGTTCACGGCAGCCCTGTGGAGCAGACATTTAGATGACTGCCTCGACATCTTCTTTGTGCCTGCATTGTTGGGGAAGTTGCTTGATGGGTCTCTGATTCCAGCGCTCGGCCTTTACATCCCAAGTCTCCTGGCTCTGCACACAGGATACCAGGCTAAAGATGACTGTTGGTCACTGAGCAAGCAGGCTGGGTGCGGAGGGGTACTGAGCCTCTCGTTGGTCCCTGATTTACTGAGGTGGGCAGCGGGATGACAGGGGTGTTGTATAGCTCATCCTGGAAGGGAAGCACACACTGGCTGGCATCTCATGACTGCCAGGGCTCTCAGCGCCCGTGACAGGAGGACTCTCCAGAGGTCAAGTCATCAAAACGAGAGATTACAGGGCCAGAGAGGAAACGTGTCTGAACACTTTGGGCTCTTCTTGGACTGGTTGAGCCATTAAATTAACATAAAGCCGATTAGAAGAAAAGAACATGCTTAAATTACCTATCTTTGGAGAAGCAATGTGGATGGGAATTCAAAATCGCATAAATGGGGGATACCCATGAGCTCAGGAATGGAGCAGAGATCTGGGCCTGCAAGGTGAGACTAGGGGCCCCAAAACAGACCACGTGTCCCAGGACTAGGGGCTTGGCTACTACCCAGTGAGGCTTCTCAGGTAAAAGTGTTATTTCTGGGCAATACTGGGATTCTCAGTAATGCCAGTGATTTTTTTTTTGTTCTGTTAGGTAGTTAGGTGCATGGCAGAAGTTTCTTGGTGCCTGCTGTTCCTTGGTGGATCTCAGCTCCAAATAATTCACATGCCAAACTGATACATTTGGAGAGACCAATGCTGAATGCCTTGGAAAGGCCTCTCCTTCGGTCATCCTGGGCCTCGGGGCCTCACCCACCAGCTGTGTCTGGGATAACACACATCAACTCTCTCTTGAAGTCTTGTGATTCCTGGAATGCAAACCTATCCACTAAGTGCCTCCTCACTCACTAACAAAGACCCTTTTAGTGCCCACAGGGAGCCCTGCAAAGCTGGCAATGACAGACAGCAATGATAGTGCCCACCAGACCCCCTGCCCTGCCTACTGTGGCTCTGTCTGTCCCCACGGGAGGACCCCTTCCTGCTCAATCCCTCCTGCTGCCCATTTCTGCATTCCCCTCCCCTGGCACCTCCCCCCCACCTCCACTTAGCCTGTGGAGGACAATCACAGAGGCAGTGAGGCGGCTCCTCCCTGCAACTCCCCTAAGAAACAAGCCTTTTGATGTAGATTCTTCCTAGGGCAGCCCATCACAAAGAAGAAAAGAGAGATGGGTTAGATGCATTTCCTTAGTCAGCTTGTTCAAATCTAGGATTAATCTACTCATCAGCTTAGTTCATCGGGAGAAAACATGCTTCTTTGGGAGTTTTCTAACTGAAAATAAATGCCTCATTAGGGTGAAACATATTAACCTGAGAACAGAAATGCTGTCGGACAGACTAATGAACGCCATTAGAAGGAAACACAGCCATCCTCCGAGGGAGCCTTCAGGGTTCTCTGCAGTACTAGGTATTGTCACCTGTGTCCAGGGCAGGAGAGCTACAGGGATGGAGTGGGGGGGCAGGGGAAAGGAGCTGGTGGTCACTGCAAGAAGCAGAGCCTGGAGGAATTCCAGTGTCTTTGGAAGCTGAAGTCTGACTCTGGGGGGCAGGTGGTCAGGGAACTGCAGGCTATGGCGTGACTCAGTGCTGGGCCGTGGAGGGCGGCTGTCTCAGCTCCGCCTCAGGAGGGGCCCGAGGGCCAGAGCGGGGTGCATTGGGATTCGGTTCTCCCCAGGATGCTCCCTGTCACCGCAGTTGAGGCCCTTTCAGCAGCCGAATGAGCTTCACAGGGCACGTGAAGGCAGCTCACGGGGCTCAGAGCCAGACCATCAACTGTGACTGAAGAATGGCCCAGAATCACCCCAGACCCATATTTGGGCCACATGGGGTCTGCTTCTTCAGCAGCCATGTGGGAATAGACACTCCCCACCCCTTCCCTTGGGCTTGGTGAGGTCCTGGCACACAGAAGGTGCTGATGTGAGAGTCACCAGGGAGGTGAGGAAGCCATGGCCTTAAGAACCAGGAAGCCCTTGCTGCTTCAGAAGCAAGGGAGACCTCACCAACTTCTCAGAGCTCCGTCTCCTATCACAGGCCGTGGTACTCACCTCAGGCTAGTTCCCAGGACACAAATTAGATCCCATAGGCTGAGCTAGATGAGCACTTGACATATTCCCATCCCTGGTAAGCCAGTGGTAAGGAGAATATGGAAGTGGCTGGGAATCTGAGAGACTAGGTGGCTGTGAATATAACGTTTGGAGTCCTTGATCTAGAACGTTGCTCAGGCCAAGCCGCTCCTCCATTCCCATCCAGATTCTTGCCATCCCCAGTGGCAGTCTTCCTGACTCCACAGGCTCTCACCTCTCCCCCCGCACACACCTTTGTCTCTAGATGCCTTTCTGAGCCCCAGGTTCATTGCTGCCTCTAGATCATGAGCTCCATGGGGGGGAAACCATGACGGGGACAGCCTCTATCTTAAATCCTGCCCGTGCCAGGCCCCCAGGGAGTGTGTAGGGATGAGGGCTTTGGGTGGACTGACAGAAGAGCTCTCTGCTCTGTGTTCCCAGTTCTTGGCTCTCATCTGCTATGCGTTACAGGAAGGCAACTCCTGTCTTTACTCTGGCTCCCCGTGTGATCTGCCAAAGGTGGGGTCCCTCAGCACATGCTGAGCCCAGAGCTCAGGGCTTTGGTTCCTGAGACATTCTCAGCCATCATCTCTATCAGCCTCAAAAGCCATCAGCATCTCATACCCCTCAAGTCTAACTGTAGGGAGGTTCCCCCGCCTACAGTTAGGCTTCCCAGTTCACTGAAATGCTCATATTTTGTGGTCCGATGAACCTGAGTCTTTTCCTCCCCTTCCCAGCACTCAGATGAACTATAGCTCTCACAGAGCACCTCCTTTACTCACTCAACAAACAACCCCTTAGTACCCATAAGGGACCCTGAAAGCTGGCAATGACACATGTTGCGCACTAAGCCGCTAGTCTTAGAGCCTGGCTCTTTTCCACCATAAGGCCCTAGGGCGGGCTCAGAAGTGGGCTCTGATTGTTTTTTTTTCTTTTTGGGTCACACCCAGCAATGCTCAGGGGGTTACTCTTGGCTCTGCACTCAGGAATTGTTCCTGGCGGTGCTCAGGGGACTATATGGGATGCCGGAGATTGAACCTGGGTCGGCGTGTGCAAGGCAAAAGTCCCATCCACTGGACTATTACTCTGGCCCCTGGGCTCTGTTTTTAAGACGATAAAACTTCCGAAAGCCCAAATGTTGACGTCCACAAGGAAAACACCTGTTTTACAGGACAGGATGTACCTGGCCTTCTGAATGCTTTGTTGCAATGGCTTAGGAAGCTACTTGTGCTTTGTATTCTCACTAAGCAGAAAAAAGGCCTAAGGTATGCTCAGTAAACCAGGAACCGCTTCCAGAATCCCCTGCTGTGTTGGTGTCTTTCTTTTTTTCTGTGGCAGTGGCGAGGCAGAAGCTTCTCCCAAGTCCTTCCCTCTCTTTTCGCAGGGATGAAGTATGGCAAGATCTAAGTCTCCCTCCTTCATGTCAGGAGCTACTGGCCAGGGCTCCCGACAACACAAGGGCCCACCAGACCCCCTGCCCTGCTCACTGTGGCTGTGTCTGTCCCCACGTGAGGACCCCTTCATGCTCTGGCCCCCTTGCTGCCCATTTCTGCATTCCCCTGTCCCCACAGCTTTGGTATTTATAGTTTTCTGGGTCCCACGGCCCTGTGCTGTGAGGGAGCCCCATGCCCAGGCCTGGGTTGGTGGGGGAACATGAGAACCAGAGGCTGTTCCCAGACATAATCACTGGGTTTGAGGAACACAGACCCTTCTGGGGATGATCTGAGAGCGGCCCCTCCATTCAACACATGGGGCTAACTTTCTCTCTGATTAGTCTCCCTGTCTTCTCTGGATTCTGAAATTAAGTTTAATTTCCGACACCAGGGAAAACCAAGATACTAAGGCTCTGAAACCCTGGAGCTGTTTCACCTCATTCTCAGCGCAGAACTGCCAGTCTGCACATTTCTGGGTCTTAGTCAAAGGCCCTCCTCCAGCAACAGGCCACTTATCACTTGTTAATTGATTTAATTTCCACAGACTGTAGGTGTTTTCTTAGAATTGATCTTCCCACGAAAAATATGCTTTGGAGACATGAAATAACCAGGAGAGCTTCAGATGAATTACACTTTAATCAAGCGGAGAGAACAATGAGCTTGAAATGGGCACAGTGAGAGGAATAAGGGCTGTCCTGCTTCCAGATGGGGCCAGCGGGAGTGGGCTGGGGTGGGGGGCATGTGCTGTGGGCTGGTTCTTTCTATATCGCTTGTCCCCAGGGAACCTTGCATCTAGGATCATGTCCTCAGTCCAGGGAGGTGGGTCCTACTCCCACCCCTGGTCACCACAGGAGGGGTGTCTGAGTCACTCTCCTTTGTGGGTGGGAGGGTCAAGGCTTTGCCTGGAGGAGAATGGGAGGGTTCTGTTCCCACTGGAGCTATTCCTTCCTTTCCTGGTCGTTTCTCTGCTTTCCTGGGCCCCATCTGAGGAGAGAGCCCTAGAGATCCTCAGAAAAAAGGGGTCCGGGGGCTCAGTTTTCTGGGAATGAGGTTGTGTGGAGGAATGTCATGTGAGATGGGGGAGCTGAGATGATCCTGATCCCTTTCCTAGGGATGGGACCTAATTCACCAAGGCTCAGGGAGCAAACCTCGGCTTGTTGGACCTGCTGGTTGTGCCGGAGGAGCTGTTGGTTCCTACACTCTGCCGTGTACTGTGCTGGGAATGTTTTGAGCCAGGGAGATTGTTGTGCGGTATATTGTGTTATTAAGAAAACAGAGTAAATGGACACCAGCGTCTGGCACCCCAGTGTCTACATCTCTTATGCCTACATGTTGCCTCATTGGATTATTCACCGTGAACAAGAATGAGAAGCGGATGTTGCTTGGGACCCCGCATGAGCTGTCTGCAGAGCTCTGGCTTTCTGCCTCCAACACAAATGCTCCCCAAATCTGTACTCGTGTTTCCCATATTCTCTGCCTCTGGGCCATCCCTCTCCCGCATGGTGGAGATGCGGGGGTGGGGTACAGTGGTCTATCAGTTTTGGTGCTAACACCACTTTAAAGTGAAGCCACTTGAAACAGACCTATTATTGAACTTGTCACACGCCTCTGCAGTCCTAGTGATGGTCTTTGAAGAAGCCCCACTGGAGTCTCATCCATCACAATTCAAAAGGCGCCTCTTTTGACCCAGCACTTTTACCTCTGGGCATTACAAGTTCTGAAAAGCTCAAGGATAAGCATTTATGCAAAGAATTTCCCCACAACAATGTTTGTCAAAGCAATAAAACATTGGAAACAGCCTAAATGTCCGTCAGTAGGAGATTGGTTAAATAAATAGTGGTGCCTTCATACCTCTGAATACTAAGTAGCCCATTTAAAAGATGGAGCGCAGGCTCTATGGGCGAACAGGGGAGGCTCTTCACAATGTATTTTTCGAATAAGGAAAACAAGTGGCAGAGAAATATGAGCAGCCTGATGCAAACACGTTCTTTTCATCTTGGTGTGCTCACAGACAAGCATCTGGAAGATTGTACCTTGGCTCTGACTTGGGTGAGAGCCACACACCCCTTTCCAAGGTCACTGAGCACTTTCTTCCTCTCTGGCTTTTGGAGAGCTTCTCCCAGGTTCACTCCCTTCCTTCCTGCATTAGCAAAGTCCCCACCCCACTGAATCACTGACAGTGAGGGCACACATACCAGTATCTTTATTTTGCAACCCAAAACAATAACATGTGTATTTGTATACATGTATATGTATATATTTATATATTTTAAAAAAAACCTTTCTTTCTGCAAGTGCCTTTCTTTGCTTTGTTTTCATGTCAAAGTTCTTGAAAGCAATATCTTTACTCACCGCTTCCTACAGCTCTCCAATTTTCTTTTGAACACTGACATCAATGTTGCATCCTTGTCTCCCTCCGTCCAAAGCTGCTTTTGTGGGAGTGGAGGGACCTGAGCACTGCCACATGCAATGGTGGGTTTTCATTGTGCTCTGGCACGAGCCTCACACCCTCCTCCTCCATACCCACTCCCTCTGCTCCCCTCTGCTTTCTGGTTTTCCTTTTTCCTTTTCACACCCTGGTATCTGTCTCTGAGCTGATTTGGCTTGGCTCAACCTGCAAATTGGTTCTGTCCCTGGGCTCCTATCTCACTCTTTTTTCCTTGCCCCCCCACTTTCTTAGGACCCTCCCCAGACTCATCCTTATCAGCCCTCCTGTGTCTCCACGTGCCCTTCTGGTGTCTGTGGCTCCCAAAGTCGAATCTCAACCTGAACCTCTTCCTCAAATGTCTCCCATTTCTCCACCTCAGTGACCAACAGGTACCCAGTGTATTCAAATTCCCACCTGAAATCCTGTTTCCCTCCTGCCTGCTGCACTCTACACCCCTTGACTACTCCCCATTTGTAGATGACAGACAACAGGCAGATGGGGCGATAGTTTCCAATGTCGTGAATGACTCCCTTCTTGAATAGTAGAACTGTCCTGCTGGTTTTCCACTGGGAGAGAACCTTGCATTCAGACAGGTAGCGTGTGAAGAGCCGAGCCAGTGTATTAATGAGTATTGACAGCAGATTCTTCAGGTATTTGGGTCTGACTTTGTCTGGGCCTGGTGCTATTTGCTTCTTTACCGATGAAATGGCATGTCGATTTCAGAAGGGAGAACGTTAGAACGACATATCCATCCTGTGGAATTTGGTATGTGGGCAGGTGAACATGGCTATCAAAGAGATCTGAGTAGAAGTCATGGATAATCTCCATTGCCTTTCTGGAAGATGTGATAGATCCAGCAGGACGTCGGAGGGCATTCATCTTGGTCTTATAATTGGCGAAGGACAGGCGGGCGGTGCGAATGCTTTTCCTGGCTTCTGCTGCATCGGCCAGTATTGCTGCTCTTCTCTCTTTGAGGTCTTCCTTTATAGCTTCTCTGTACTTCTTGTGAGCTTAGACGTTAGTTTATAGTTGCCTGCGGCTTGGGCCTTGCCACATTGGTGAACAAACTCCAGAGTTTTGAAGACAGGCATCCTTTTGTGGCTTTCACTCTCTCGGCATTCCTCGCACAATCATGGAAGTGCTGAACCAGTTTGTTGTATTCTTCATCGATGTTGTCAATAATGGCATCTTCCCATGTTGCCGCAATGGTGCCAAAGAACTCCCAGTTGGTGGTCATTCTGGGAGTTCTCTTCTTAAACTTTGCAGCCCTTTTTTCCCATTCTGTAAAGTAAAATTTTGCACCGAAGGAGACGATGTTCCGATCCTATTTGGAATTTTGGGACAACAGAGATATCGGTCAGGCAAAACCGTCGATTGAATATGATGTGGTCAATTTCATTGCGGAACTGTCCTCCAGGAGATTCCCATGTCCAGTGTTTAGATTCAGCCTTCTGGAACTGTGAGTTCCCATGAATGGTCTTGGTGGACATGATGAACTCAAATATCTCTCACCCTGTTCGTTCCATTCTAGGCCATGGGTCCCAATGTGGAGTTCTTCGGCAATCTTCTTGATCCTATCTAGCATGAAAATCACCAACTATGATCTTGTAGAAGGTGTGGTCTTCTTTATATAACTCCTCCAGTTCCATGTAGAATTTCTCAATTTCTTCTTCCTTGTTTGTGGATGTTGGTGCATAGATAACGATTTTAATAATGCTGATTAAAATCAATTAATATATCCTGTTACAACAGAGCCTGGCAAGCTGTCCGATGCATATTCAATATGCCAAAACTAGTAATAAAAATGTGTATCTTCCCGACTCTGAAAGAGCCCTTAATACAGCAGCACTAAGAAGGACGAACAAGGGAGCACCTGATAAAATTTCAGGGCCGAACTAGGCTGCCAAAACGAAGAAGGACTAAAATGACTGTCTGTACTTTCAATGCACATACGCTGGCATCGGAAGCATATATTGAGGACCTAATGGTGCAAGCAAAAGATCAAGTATGACATCATTGGTCTGACTGAGACGAGGAGGCATCAATTGCATCATGCCATTTTTGACACCAGAGAAGAACTCTTCCTAGGAACATGCAACAAAAAGAGGCATCGGTGGCATTAGTGTTCTTGTCAACACGAACGTGGCCATGAACATTGATTCATTTGAATGCCTAACAAACCGAATCGGACGATTACACTTGAAGAGATGTGGCCCACTGCCAGCAATTTCTATCTTCATTGTCTAAGCACCAACATCCACATACAAGGAAGATGAAATTGAAAAATTATACATGAAACTGGAGGAGTTCTATAAAAAGATCACACCTTCTATAAGATCATAGTCAGGGATTTTAATGCCAAGATAGGACCGAGAAGATTGGCTGAAGAACTCCACATTGGGACCCATGGCCTAGAATGGAACGAACAGGGTGAGAGACTTTCTGAGTTCATCATGTCCACCAAGACCATTCATGGGAACTCACAGTTCCAGAAGGCTGAAGTGAAACGTTGGACATGGGAATCTCCCGGTGGACAGTTCCCCAATGAAATTGACCGCATCATCTTCAATCGAAGGCGATGTCGCTGTCGTCCCAAAATTCCAAACAGGATCAGACCACGGTCTCCTTCGTGCAAAAATTCTACTTCATGCAATGGGGAGAAAAGGCTGCAAAGTTTAAGAAGAGAACTCCCAGAATGGCCACCAAATGGGAACTCTTTGGCACCATTGAGGCAACATGGGAAGATACCATCATTAACGACATTGTCGAAGAATACAACAGACTGGTTCAGCACCTCCATGATGGTGTGAAGAATGCCGAGAAAGAGAAAGACACAAAAGGATGCCTGTCTTCAAAAACTCTCGAGCTCATTTGCCAACGTGGCAAGGTGCGAGCCTCAGGCGACCAAATGCTAACATCCAAGCTTGCAAAGCTGTGCAGAGAAGCCATAAAGAAAGACCTCAAAGAGAGAAGAGCAGAAATACTGGAAGATGCAGCAGGGAAAAGCATTCCGCAATGCCCGCCTGTCCTTCACCAACTGTAAGACCAAGATGACTGCCCTCCGACGCCCTGATGGATCTATCACATCTTCCAGGAAGGCAATGGAGAAGATTATCCATGACTTCTACTCAGATCTCTTTGATAGCCATGTCCACCTGCCCACATACCAAATTCCGCAGGATGGATATGTCGATTCTCAATGTTCCCCCTTCTGAAATCCGACATGCCATCTCGTCGGTAAAGAAAAGGAACAGCACCAGGCCCAGACAAAGTCAGACCCGAACACCTGAAGAATCTGCCATCAGTACTCATCAATACACTGGCTTGGCTCTTCACACACTACCTGTCTGAATACAAGGTGCCCTCCCAATGGATAACCAGCAGGACAGTTCTACTGTTCAAGAAGGGAGACATTCATGACATTGGGAACTATCGCCCCATCTGCCTGTTGTCCGTCATCTATAAGCTGTTCACTCAAGTCATCCTGAACAGGATTGGCAGAACATTAGATGAAAGACAACCATGCGAGCAAGCTGGCTTCTGGAAAGGATTCAGCACTATCGACCATATCCACACAGTAACCAAGCTCATTGAGGTTTGTAGGGAGTACAAGATGCCGCTCTGTCTCATGTTCATTGATTTACAGAAAGCCTTTGATTCTGTGGAGACTGAAGCGATCATTGAAGCCTTAGCCAAACAGGGTGTTCAAACCCAATACATCAAGATCCTTCGTGAGCTGTATTACGGGTTCACCACCAGGATCTCACCATTCTACAAGGAAGTGATCATTGATGTCAAAAGAGGTCTGACACCACCCAACTCTAAGGCTTGCCATAAAGCGATAGCAATCCAATGCAGTGTGGCTTTAGTGAAAGAATCAACAGTAACCAATAAGCAGAGTTGCAAGCCCAGTAACAGCCCTTGTACATAAAATCAACTAGCTTTGACAACAAAAAGATGATACAATGAAGAAAGGATAGTTTGCAACAACAAATGTTGCTGGAACAACTGAATACTCACATGCAAAAAGATTTTAAAATTAACGTAGACACAGATCTTAAATCTTTCACAAGAATTTAAGTGAATCACAGACCCAAGTATGCATTAAACTCTTCGATTGTGTTATGGTTAAAATTTAGATGTTCTTTAAATTGGCAGCGACTTTTTAGATATTTTTCCCATTAACAAAAACCTGATTCATGAAAGAACTGATAAGCTTGTATTTCCTTGACTTTCTCTCTTCTCTGAAAAATAAATTGTCAGGAGAATGGAAAGATATCCTATAGACTCAGAGAAAGTATTTGCAAAGACGTCTGTGAAAGGATTGCTACTTTCAAATATGTGGGACTCTCTTAAAACCCAAAATAAGAAAGCAAAGAACCTGATTTAAAAACATGTTGAAGATCTTAACAAATTTTCATTCAAAGAAGATATCTAGATGGAAAATAAGCATAGGGTAAGATGGTCAGTATTATATGCTTTCAGAAAAACATAAATGGAAACAAGTCAAATGCCACTACTCCTCATTTCAATGACCCAAATCTACAGTGAAGAGGTTGGCAAGGAAGAACGAGGCCACAGAACAACAGTAATGCTCACTGCTGATCTGAAGGCAAAAGGCTACAGTTACTTTGAAAGATAGTTTCATGGTTTCTCATAAACCTAAACAAATTCTCAGTGGTGCTCAGCATTGCATTTCATGTTATTTGCCAACGGAGTTGAAATGTATAGCTACATAAAAACCTTCATGTATATATGTATATACATATATATGTATATATATGTATATATATATATACATGTATATATACATATATATACATATATACATTCATAGCAACTGTATTCCTAATTGTCAAAAATTGGAAGCAACCAAGATCCCTTTCAGGAAGTTAATGGACAAATAAAAAGTGTTGTTTACTATTCAGCACTAAAAGAAATGAGTTATCCAGCCCTGAGAGGCATGGAGGAGTTCTAAATCCATATGATTGAGTAAAAGAGCCCATCTGAAAACGCTGCATCTGTATAAACCCAACAGGCTGTAGAAGTGAGACATCAGAAAGCTAAATGGGAGAAAGCATCAGTTGTTAGTGGGTTCAGAAGAAAGAGAGAGGTGAATAGTTGGAGCACAGATACATTTCAGAGCAGACACTAAAATAACTGGTAATTGGATGTCATTATACATCTGCCCAAAACTCTAGAATGAGTGCTCAGGCCATGAGGGGATACAGATTCAAACCCTGGGCTCTGGGCAATAGTGATGTGTCCATCAGTTGTAAGAAATGTAGAGCCCTGGTAAAAAATGTTGACAGTGAAGGAGATGTACACATGTGGGTGGGGGGTAGTATATGGGGAAACCTCTATACTTCTTTTTTTTAATTTTTTGATTTTTTTTTTTTTTTTTTTTTGCTTTTTGGGTCATACCCGGCAATGCTCAGGGGTTACTCCTGGCTCTGCACTCAGGAATTACTCCTGGCGGTGCTCGGGGGACCATATGGGACGCCAGCGGATTGAACCCAGGCCGGCACAGGCCGGCCACGTGCAAGGCAAACGCCCTACCCGCTGGGCTATTGCTCCGGCCCAATATACTTCTTAATTTTACTATAAACCTAGAATTAATTGCTCTTTAGAGTCTAATGAATTCGAAATGATCACTCTGGACAAAAACTGAGTGGTGAAAGTAGGTAAAGAGATATATACATGCTAACCTCCTTTAAGTACCTGTATTGCAAGCCATAATGGAGAGAGAGAGAGAGAGAGAGAGAGAGAGAGAGAGAGAGAGAGAGAAGAAAAGTGCTTGCCATAGAAGCAGACAGGGGTGGGTGTGGGTAAAGAACCAATGAAGAGGACATTGGTGGTGGGAAATGCACACTGGTGACAGTTGAGGGTGTTAGGACATTGCATGATTGAAACCAATCATGAACAACTTTGTAACTGTATCTCACAGGTGTTCAATAAAAAAGAAGTCTCTTAAAATGTCTATGACTCATAAGTGAGTTCAACAAGGCCACAATGTTTAAAACTTGATTCCTTTTTACAGACACATGAATTCATAGAGAGCTCTGAAGATGGCTCAAAGGACATGGAGCACACATGTGGGAACACTGTATTTAACCCCTGCTGCCACATGCTTCCTGGAGCACCAGCGCCACCTGCAGCAACCCCCAAGAATCATTCCAGAAGTAGCTCTGAGCTCTGCCTGGGGTGGGTCCTAAAACAAGAACTAAACAAACAGATGGAAAATATGAAACCTGAAACACATTTTTATTCACAATTGTCTGAATAAAGGAACTTTCCTGGTTTATAATATAACTTAACAGGTATATGGCTTGGCTTCTGAAAATTACAAGAGGTTGATGAAAGGAATAAAACAAGAGACCCAATAAATGGAAGCATTCAATATTTAGATTGAGATTCAATGTAGTCAAGGTGCCTATTATCACCATCTTGATTTAATGGGTTAATGCAATTACTATCAAAATCCGAGTAAGATTTTTTTTGTAGACATAGTTAACTTTGTTTTTGTTTGTCACAACCTGTTGTACTCCTGGCTCTGTGCTAAGGGATGACTCCTGGAGTGCTTAGCACCCCAACCATATGGGGTGCTAGAGATTGAACCTGGGTCTCCCATGTACAAGGCAAATGCCCTGTACATTACATGATCTCTCTGATCTCAAATTTACTCTAAACTTTAAATAAAAAGAAAGGTATAAAACATGGACTAAGAAAAAAATTTAAAATAATGATGTGGAGAAATGACTCTGGCAATTGTTGGCAGTGTGTTCCATGGAACAGAATAGGGAACCCGAAATAGGCCAGTTATGTATGCCCAACTGATTTTTTGAAAAGACACAGACATAATAATTCTAAAGGAGAAAAGATGGGATGTTCAGTAAATTGTGCTAGAGCAGTAGGATGGGGACATTATAAAATGACCCCAAAAATGAACCTCAAAATTAACTCAAAAAAGGATCACAGACTTCAATGTAAAACATAATAATATAAAGGCTTAAGAAAGAAGCTAAAAAAAAAAAAAAAAGAATCTAAAGAGAACCTTTGGGACCTGGGGCTAAGTAAAGAGTTCTTAGACTTGATTCCCAAAGCACATTCCATAAAAGGAAACATTGATCAAAATTAACTTTTTATCTGGAAAAAAATCCTGTGAGAAGGATTAAAAGACAAGCTACTTACTGGGAAAATGCATTAGCAAAACATATATATGACGGAGGACCTGTGTCCAAGCTGTTGGTAGAATTATCCTAACAGAAAAAAACTAGATTCCATTAATAAAAAGTACAAATGACAGGGACCAGAGCAATAGTCCAGCGGTTAGGGCGTTTGCCTTGCATGTGGCTGATCTGGGTTTGATCTCCAGCATCCCATATGGTCTCCTGAGCACCACCAGGATAATTCCTGAGTGCAGAACTAGGAGTAACCCCTGAGCACTGCTGGGTGGAACCCAAAAAGCCAACCCCCCCCCAAAAAAAAAGAACAGATGACACTGAAATGTTGAATACACCAAATGGAAAGTGGGCTGAACACCTAGAAAAATAGAACTCTGACCCATAGGCTACACAGCCTGGCTGAGATGCTGCCTTCTCAGCCACAAAAACGAACACTCTGAGGAATTATTCTCCAGACCATAAGTAATAGCTTCTGTTGCACGTGACCCCAAAGGGTCAGATCCTAACTTTTGCCACTGCATTCAATTTACAATAGACCAAAGAAGGCCAAACATGACCCTCTGATCCCTACTTTTCCTTAAGATGCTCCTTGCAGCCTTTCTCTAGCTCACCCGGTGCCAACAGCATCCTCCACATAGAATGGAACAGAATCCCTTCTCTACAAAACTGTCTTTGGCCTCTCTCCTTTCTGGTCTCTGTCCCCAAAGCAAGGATGGCAGCTGACTCCCTTGAGTCAGTTAGTCTGAATAAACAACTTTCGCTCTGTCACTTGTTTGGTCTTTGTTTCCTTAACACAGAGAGACATTTGACTAAAAGGAATCTGCAGAGGGAAAAGAAGCCCATGAAAGATGCTTGGCATCATCAGCCATTAGGGGAGTGTGAAATAAACCACAATAAAGTATCGCTCCATCCTTATCAGAAGGGCTAACATAAAATCTAGTGGTAACAGCAAACATTCATGATGAAGAGGAGAAATAGATCTATGGTGGGCAGAGAAACTGCCACAGCCAGTCTGGAAAAGATTGTGGCTTATTGCTTTTAGCTAATAATCTTATTGCTATGTAACCTCTGTGTGTGTGTGTGTGTGTGTGAGAGAGAGAGAGAGTTTTGGCTTAAATGCGACTATTTAAGATGTATTGTGGATTCATTAACAGTGAACTCATAGCTTTTAGTGCTGTAACTCCTGCCTGAACACAGATCACCTAACTCATGAAATTTCCTCTGGAACTTCATCAGGAGCTTGACCTTCACAGCACTAGACAGTATTGCACTTAGGGACCAATTAAAACGCTAATGAACAGCACAAAAATACAAACAAGAAAAAAAACAAGCATGCCACTAAGTAGTGAAAGGGATTGGTTCATTTGCGTTCAATTGCGTTCAATTGGTTCATTGCGTGAGGGCCGAAACAAGATTAAGGAGCGTGACTTGTGGGACCTCTGCAGGGAGCTCGGCTATATGGAGACAGACATCTCGGTGCTCTGGCACACCCATGAATGACACTAAAGAAACTTGAGTCTTGATTTTTGGGGTCACGAAAGCATTTTCGTGGATGGAAAAAATTTTAAATATGGAATCCATGAATAAAGAAGGTGAACTCAGTGCATGTGGTGTGTGTGTGTGTGTGTGTGTGTGTGTGTGTGTGTGTGTGTGTGTAGAGGACGGAAGAAAGGTGAGTGAGGCTATTCACAACACAGAGTGAGGATTATTTACTCTAGTGAGAAATTATACACTTTACCAAAGGATTTGCCTGAGCTTTCCTTGAAGGGCCGTGCCCTCCAGAGACTGACTGAAGAGGATTTTGATTTACAAACAGTTTCTTTCCGTGCTCTGAGGCAACCCTTGAGAGCTTGTTCAGTTTCTGCTTTGCTTTTGACCCATTCCTCTGGAGGTTTTCTGCGTTTCCACAAGGCGGCAGTACAGAGCCGGATGGTGTAGGGGCGAGATGGGGTGGGCTAGGGACTTGGAATGGGAGGTGTGTGTTCAGGGGGAATCCTTCTGTGAGCTCTGACAGGAGGAAGCAGTTAAGTAGAACTTAGAAGATTCGGGATTTCCTCAAGGGAGCCAGGAGCTGGCGCTGTCAGAGACTAAGCCACACTCTTCATCTGAATTTAGGAGGGAGTCTTGCAAGCAGGGTCATGGGAACAGGGACGGGGAACCCAGACTTGGCTTCACAGGTTCCTGTCTCAATTCTTGCTTATCTCTGACGATGCTCCCAACTCTCTAACCACCAGCCCTAATCAATGTCCTTCCTCGGATAGGCCAAAGGCTCCCAAGTCTTGGAGCCTGGTGTGTGCCGATCCCTGCCTGGAGACCCCTTCCCACCAACACTTCCTGACAGGCTTCTCTCCCTCCCAATTCAATGCCCCCTTCATGGGGTGCTGCGCTGCATGGAACCTCCCCACACATTACCACAATGGCACCTCCCTTGTCTGACTCCACCTCCTGATGGTGCTTTGCTTTCTGGGATTAGAGAACTCAGGAGGACTGACCCAGGGCTTATCAAGTGAAATATACACTCCTGGTGCCTGAGTGAGCTTGTGTGAGTAAATGAATGAACGTGAGTGTGGGCGAGTGGCTGTATGGGTGAAGTGAGTGAATGAAGGTGCGAATGAGTGTGCTAATTCATAAACGTGTGTATCTCAGTGAGTGAATGATGAGTGAGTGAGAGAGTGGATGAGTGGATGAGTGTGTGTGTGTCTGAGTGATTGTGTGAGTGAGTTTCTGAGTGGCTGTTCGAGTGCCAGTGAATGTGTGAGTGTAATAATGAATGAGTGTATGAATGTGAGTGTATGAGTGAGAGAATATATGAAGGAATGAGCGAGTGTCAGTGTACGAATGAGTGAATGTGTGAGTGAGTGTGGGTGACAGATCACGGAGAAGCAAAGGAAGCCCAGTAGTCCTCTCCTGTTCTGGGGTGTTTAATAAGGTCTCCGACACTGAGGTAACTCAGAGGGATTTGGGGACCCAAAACAGCATGAAGAGGTCTCACAGCTCCTTCCCTCTCTCAGCAGGAAACCAGTGTCACTGGGATTCTTTTATTTAAAAATTTTTTTTTCTCATTAATTTTTTTATTATACACCATGCGATACATAATTATAAATATGTTCATGATAGGGATTTAGTCATACATTGTTCCAGCATCCCTCCCTCCACCAGTGCCCTATTCCCACCACCAATGGCCCCAAATTCCCTCCCACCTCCCCCAGCCTGCCTCTATAGCAGGCACTTTTCCTTTTCTTCTCTCTCTCTCTACCTCTCTCTTCTCTTACACATTGTGGCTTCCATACAGACATTTAGGTATTATGTAAATCCCTTTGTGTACATTCAATGTTCAGTTCTAGCCTGGCATTAATATTTCCCACAATTAGTAGAACACTGGCATATATTTATATCCCATTAATGAATGGAGTCATTCTATATGTGTTCTTTTCCTTCTTACTAATTTCACTCAGCATGATAGTCTCCATGACCATCCATTTTCAGGTAAATTTCATTACTTCATCTTTTCTGACAGCTGCATAGTGTTCCATTGTGTAAATGTATCACAATTTCTTTAGTCACTCTTCTGTTCTGGGCATTTACATTGTTTCCAGACTCTGGCTATCGTGAATAGAGCTGCAATGAATATAAAGGTGCAGATAGTGTTTCTGCTGTGTGTTTTTGGTTCTTCAAGGTATATTCCCAGGAGTGGTGGTATTGCTGGGTCAAATGGAAGCTCAATATCCAGTTTTTGGAGGAATGTCCATATTGCTTTCCAAAAGGGCTAGACCAGTCAGTACTCCCACCAACAGTGGATGAGAGTCCCTTTGTCCCTGCATCCACACCAGAACCAGTTGTGATGGCTGAGATATAAATTGTGACTCAAAAAATTTCTTCTCAGTGTGCACATGTGAGCGGTTTCACAACCACTGATTCAGAACATTTGGAAACTTTGCAAAATGAGCTCGTGTGCCTTTTTGTAGACACTCACCAGACCCTTCCCAAGCCCTGGCAGCCATTAATCTACTCTGGCTTTGCTTCTTCTGCACGTTTCAGACATAGGTATGAAATACTTAGTCAGCACTCACAATGTCGTAGCCTGGGTGGCTGCAATAACAGAAATCTTTTTTTGGTACTGTTCTGAGGTCTGAGAAACTGAGATCAGGGTACCAGTCTGGTGAGGTCTGGAGAGAACTTTCTTCCTGAGTTATCAAAGGTCACCTTTTAATTCTGTGCCCTTGGATGGCAAAAGAGAAATCATCTTCATGTTTCTTTTTGTAAGAGATTTGAATCTGTTCATGAAGACTCCATCCTTGAAATCTCTTTACTTCTCAAAGCCTTCCCCTTTAACTTCATACTAATGGGTATTAGGCTTGCACGCATGTGGGTGTAGAGAGAAACACATGCCATGTGTGGACTTTTGTGCTTGGTTTCTTTCCCTAGTGTTACTGTTTTCTAGAGAATTTCATATTGTAGCAAAGTGTCAATAGCTCCATCCCTTTCAATTGCTGAGCATACACCATTGTATGGGAGATTAGATTTTCATTATCCATTCATCAGTTGTGGACTTTCGGGTTGCTTCCAGATTTTCACCATCATGAATAATGATTAGGGAAACATTTATGCAATAATCTTGTGAGGGCATATATTCTACTTCTCTTGGGCTTACACTTAGGGGTAGAATTGCTCTATTGATTGCATGTGATCAATCATGTGTTACTCTATAATAAACTCTTTGAGGAACTGCCAAACTTTTTAAAAATGACCAGACCATTTTACAGCACCACTAGTGAAGTGGGAATATTCTAATTTATCTGGAAATGACAGATAAATATTCTAATTTATCTACATTTCTAAGAACAGTTGTTATTCTTCCTTTCCTATGCTCTTAGCTAGCCCAGATATCATGGAGTTTTGCCCTGCATTTCTGCAATGACTCTGATGATGAGCATCTTCCTGTGTGATTGTTGATCATTTACATATTTTTTGAGCAATATTTATTCACATTATCTGAATACCCATTAAAAAACTTGGGTAAAAAGAATTTTATTGTTATGAGTTCTAAACATATTCTAGAAACTATCCTCTTATTACTAACACATATTTGTCGTGTAGACTGTCTTTTCACTTCCTTGATTTTTCCCTTTGGAACATAGGATTTTAAAACTTCCATGAAGTCAACTTGAATGTTTTTCATTTGTTATTGGTACTTTTGGTGTTACGATTAAGAATATTCACCTATCCCATGGTCACTAGGATTTGTTACTATGTTTTTTTCTAGCAGTTCTATTATTTATTTTAATTTCTACATTTGTTCTCTAGTCTAGTTTGACTAAGCTTTGTGCCTGGTGTATGGTGGAAGTTCAGCTTTATTGCTGTGCTTATCCAGTTGTATCAGTATATTTGTTAAAATTGTATGTTTTTTCAGTTGACTTATCTTGTCACCTTTGTTTAAATCAACTGATCACAAATATATTACTTTTATGTGTAAACTTATTATTTTGGACAGTACCATTGTAAATGAAATTGCTTTCTTAATTTCATGTTTATATTGTTCATGGTGAAGTCTATGGTAAAATAACTCACACATATTTGTACATATACATATTTATATATACTTATTTACCCTATATCATGCAATATTGTTGAATTCAGTGAGGCCTTATAATTTTTTCTATGAATCACACAGGATACTCTATATTAAAATATATTCTATATTTTGAATATATCTGAAAATTATCTGCAAAAGGAAGCTAATTTTACTTTTTGCACTTCTGCTTTCTAAACCAATGTTTGTGTCTTTTATTCTTTTTTGGCTTGGTTGTCTGGTTGAATTCCTAGGACAATGTTACTAGAAGTAACCTGAGTGTACATTCTCTGCTTGTGACTGTTAGAGAAAAATCATTTTGGTTTTACATCACATATACTAGTAATGAGTTTCCCCTTTATAATTTTTTAAAAATTTGATAGAAAAAAATTTTGTTCCATTCTAAGTTTAGAGGTTGTCACTGCCAGAGAGATTGATGCACTTGCCCAAAGTTACACGTCTAACGCTCAATCCCAGACCCAAGACCGACCTTAGATTCACAACAGCCTCAGTCATCACAAGCTTTGCCAACTCAGTATGTGCATGGAGATACTCCAGGTCTTTAACCTGCGTTGCTGTCAGTGAGATCCCAAATTTTATTGACTTCTATTTTAAATGAATTTTCTATCTTATCATAAACAGAAATATGCTTATTTGAAAGACTTAAATATTAAAGAAGTGCAAATAACAGGAAAAGCGTTTCTGCCATCCCCCTCCCCCGTTCTTTGCCAGTTTAGAGATGTGGAAAGTGACTCCCAGACTTCTGCTTGTCCCATGAGCGCACAGCCAGGATCTCTGTGGCCAGCGTCACCTCTACAGTGTAGGGACTCACAGGAAACTCAGGCACTAGGTTTGATTCGCTTGAATGGAAGGTTTGGTTCTGTGTTGCTGTGGACAAATCAATATTGGGTTGTATGTACCAGGGCAGACGGTCCACCTCCCTGCTCAGGGCTGCCAGAGAAGAGAGGTCTTTTATTTTTATTTTGTTTTAGGGCCACACCTAGTCATGCTCAGGATTTCAGGACTTAATGTTGGCTCTGCATTTGTGGATTACTCCTGGCAAGGCTTGGGAGAACATACTGAGTACTGGGGATCAAACCTGGATGGGCTACATGCAAGGCAAGAGTCTTGCTTGCTGTATTATCTTTCCAGCTCTTAGGAGAGCAGTCTTGATGAATCTAGATTCACGGCAGTGAGCGGGGGACCAGAGAAGACAGGTGGATTCAGGCACCCTTACATCCGAGTCTGATGGATTACCTGAGCCACTTCTGTTGCTGCACCTGGTTGGGCAGGAGAAGATAAATGAATTCTGCTGCATTGGTTATCAGGACAGGTCGGTCCATTTTTTTTTTTGTTTATTGCCACTGTATTTCAGGGAAGCATCTGCTCAAGGGCCCTCTTGCCTTTCCTAAATGTTGAATTTATCTGAGGCACCGCCAGGCCAGTTGGTGAGGACCAGAGTGTGCCCTGTGTAAAGATGCCCTGGTTCCTGCCTGCCTGCCCAGAAGACTCTCTTCTGAGCAATAGGTGCCTGGCTGAACAGTCATTTACAACCATCACCTCCACTGGGGGTCCCGCACATTCCTTCATGCCCCTTCTGCTGCTATGTGGACAGATGCTGCCCACACCCGAGGTCGCTGTGAATGGGCTGAGGTGGGGAATGCTTGTGTCTGGGGGAGGGCACCTCCAAGGAGACCCAGGTCGACTTCCTGAGTGAATGTGCCACAGCTGAATATTATGTGACTGGAGGGGAAATACCAGTGCTCTGTGTTCTTTGCCCTAGTGATGGCAAATATTGCTGACCTAGATGGCAGTCCCCATGTCCCACAGTTTGTGCCAGGCATGGTATGGTATCCCTGTGGGACAGCCACCATCGTGCAGTGGAGGGGCCAATCCAGGACAGCTGCAGCCCCTTGACTGAGGGCTCTAACACAGGAAGTGGCTTCTCTGGAGCCCTGGTCCTGCAGAGGCTGGCAAGTATTGTGGACAGCGGCCAATCAGCACCTCTAGTCCCAATAATCCCTAGGCTAAACCTCCATAGGGTGAGGCTGAGTTCCCCGCTGCAGAGTCACACCTCTGTGCTCTGATGTACCCTGCTCCTAGCAGAGACCAGCACATAGTAAGTGCTCAGGAAGCAACTGTAGCTGCAGAGAAGAGTGTGAGAGGAGCTGCCTGAGCTCTGGGCTGCACAGTCCATTGTCTGTGTCCACAGGTCTTGGGGAATGTGGGGAGGTGTGGCTGAGGAGAGTACCTGTTTCATTTCTTCATTCATTCATTAATTCATTCATTCATTCGTTCATTCGTTTGTTCGTTCGTTCGTTCGCTTGTTCGTTCGTTCATTTACAAGCAGAGGCTGTCTAGTACAGTTCAGCTCTGGACAAATGCTCCAGTTTCTGTCCCTGGGAAAGACCAAGGGTAAGAAAACAAAAGCAATATTGATGGGGGCAGCAGTCAGTCAGAGGAACAGAGTGACAGTGTGGTCTCACGAGGGGGCTTCCATGAAGAGCCCTGAAAACACAGATCATGAAGACCCTCCGAAGGAGATATATTTGAGCTGGGAATGAGGCTTATTTAATCAGACTGAGGGGTCCCTATGAACACCAGTGAACCTCCAGAGCCAGCTCTGAGGCTGAGTTACTAGAGTCAGAGCTCTCAGATGTGGGAGGTGTGAGCCCAGCTTCCTCTATTCTGGGCTCAGCAGAGGTTGCCTGCTGAGTTCACAAGAGAGAGATGCTTTTCTTAGCCTCCCTCATTCCCAAACAAGGGCATAAGAAGCTCAGAGAGGAGAACTCACTGGCACCAGGTCAGTCAGCAAATGAGTAGTGAGGTAAGTACTATCAAAATCAGCTCAAGGGAGGAGGTCTGGGGCCATGAGAGACGTCCAGTGGGCAGACCAGCCTCAGACGAGAGTGGATGTTTTCCATCCAGGAAGCAGCTCAGCACAGAGCACTGCTTTGCTGGTAGCATGGCCAACCAGGCGGCACCAGGCTCTGGAACAGAGGTGTGAGGATAGATTGGCAGCTTCTGATATTCTTTCCATGACTGGGATTTGGGAATTCATGCCCAGATAGAGAGGGAAAGGGGGCATAAACCAACAAGCCATCATGCCTGACCTCCAAGGTAGGGCTGTGCTGACCCATGGCTGTGCTGATCTGGAGCTCTGGGAGAGAGACTTTTGCAGGGCCTGGCTCCTGGAGGCTGAGGGGGGACCATGAATCCAAGCTCATCTCTATTCTAATATCTTCATCATATCCTCTTATGGCAATTGCTTCATATGTTATATCTGCAGGTAACTATTTCCCTTGTTTCCTGAGCTGGACTCCTTTTCTTGTCTAGTGGCTCTACTGAGGCCTTCTTATACTAAACTAGAAGTGGTGAGAGTGGACTCATGTGTCTCATTTCTGATATTAAAAGCTTTCAGTTCTTTACCATCAATTAAAATACTAACTTGGCGGGAAGATGGTCTTTGTTGAGAGATGCTACTTCCAGGCCCACTTTTAAAGAGCACCTTTATCATCAATGGTGTTGAATTAGGATAAAGAATTCCTGGCGCTCCTGATATCATCAAATGACTATGTCGTTTCTCTTACTGATGAAGTGCATCTTATTTATCTGTGGCTGTCAAATTATCCTGGTGGTGAAGAGTGATCCTTTAGATGCAGTGCTGAATTGAGAGCTTGGGTCTGTGTTCACCAGGGATGTGGGTCAGTGTTTTCTCTTTGTGATCTCCTTACCTGGCTTTGATTTCAGGGTGATACTGGCCTATCTCACTGCATTTGGAGTCTTCCTTCTTTCATTTTAGACTTTGAGGAGTGGAACCTGAGCTCAAAGTCAGAGGGTTAGGCACTTCCTTGTAGGCAGCTGACCTTGGTTTGATCTCTGGCATCCCATACGATATGTCCCCGGAGCACTATCAGGAGTGATTCCTGAGTGCAGAGACAAGAGTTACGTCTGAGCATTGCCAGCTATCGCCCCAAAACAAAACAGGAAAAAAGGACTCTGAAAACAGGCTTCAGTTTTCCTTCAAGGATTTGTTAAAGTCCACTGGGGAATCTATCTGGTTCTATCCGGGTGTATTCCCTCCAAATAAAAGGGCTTTTATTCTTCTTACTAGTGATAAGTAGAATCAGGTTTTTCAAGTTCCTGCTTTAGTCATAATATTCATATAAACGTATCTCCGTTTCATCTAGGTTATCAGATTTGTGGACATGCTAACAGTAGTCTCTTACAATTACTTAGTTTTCTATGGTATCTGTTGTAGCTTCTTTTTTTCAAGGAGACTATATTTAAAATTTTCTCTTTTATTTATGAGTCTACTAAAGGAATACCAATTTTATTCATTTACTTATTCAACAAACTAGCTTAGTTTTATTGATTTTAGGTTACTGTTTTATTTATTTCCACCCTGATTAAAAAAAAATCCTTCACTTCACTATTAGCTCTATTAGTGGTTCATTTTCTAATTGCCATAATGTAAATTATTTCGTGACAGTTTCTGCGTTTTTTTTTTTACAAAGTCTTGTGTGCCCCCTTAGGACTGCTTTTGCTGCAGCCTATAGGTTCTGACAATTTGCATTTGCACTTTGACACTGGGAGTGTTTTAATTGATATCTTAATTTCCTTGGTGGCCTGTGGTTATAGAGAGCATCCTGTTCAGCTTCTATGGGTCAGATCATTTCTGATCTCTTCTTTGTCATCCCTACTGTGCCACAGCACAGGCCATGTGTGTAGCCAGGGGATTTCAGTGAGCGTCCTCTACCCCTACTGGACTCTGTTCCTAGGGCTGTCCCTGACCCGCCACCACCCTGAGCACTCTATATGGCACAACTTTTACAGTGCTCTTCCTTCCATTTCAATAGCCCCCACTTCCTATAGGGACAGAGGTAGTTATGGGTACTCTGGTATCTGTGGGTGCAGTTACTTTGTATATCAAAAACATAAACATTAACACTTCGTAAAAAAAGCCATAATGGCTCTTTGCTTCCTACTGGTGGAAGTTATCCAAGCTCAAGGACCAGAGCACACCTTGTTCACCACCATGGAAGCCACATAGGAGTGTGTGTGTGTGTGTGTGTGTGTGTGTGTGTGTGTGTGTGTGCATGTGTGTGTAAGATGTTAAGACTCAAAGTCTACAGTTTTAAGTTCGCATCATTTCTTTCACCTTGGTGCATATTGCTTAGCCTCTGAGGCTCTGTTTCCTCTCTACAAACTGTGATTTCAGTATCCCCCAGGGCATCAGAAGTAGCTAGTTCAGTTCCGGCCAAGCATTCTAGAGAGCTGCATAGGAGCACTGGACACGTGCATCTTCCTTCGCCTGGGTTTCCTTTGGGTCTGTCCTGCATTTTACTCTTCGAGAGCAGACCTTTGTCCAGTGCCTTGGTGTTGCAGGACTCCTCTAAGAGCTCCCTTCTCTAACTTAGAAAAGTTTTTCCAGGCAGATCTTATCTCAATACATTAGCATATAAAAGGGCCTAGGTGAGGTGCTGAGCGATTACCTGGGGGCATTTGACCCTCCCTACTTTCCATAACAGTGAGAGGGAGGTCTGAGTTGCAGGGGTGCAATACTAGCCTGCTTCCTCTCTCACCTGCTTCTTTTTGGGCTCTCTCTTTGTGAGCTCGCACCCTTCTTGGGAGTCTTGTCTTTGTCTGCTTTTTACAGGGCCTTTACACGTGGTGGCCGCCATCTTGGCCTACACGTGGCTGGGGTTCTAGCCTGGAATCCTAAGCACCGGGCTTTTCCTTTTTGCTGATTTGTATGCCTGAACCTGTGATAAGTAAACCCTTTTAAAACTGCATCGGATTCCTGAGTTTTCATCCATTCCTCGCTGGCTCGGAGGTAGAAGGGAACTTGCTTCCCGGCACTGTTAGGGACCCGGCGGAGCTCCCGACACCTTGGGACTGCACATCAGAGGTGCTCATACCTTTCGCAGGGTCTTACTGACCTGTAGCCACAGCCAAGCTGTCCTCTGAAGCCCGCTGTGCTTTGTGACCTCCAAACACAGTGTCATGTTCTTATCCCGGTGCCTTTGTTCTTGCTGCTCCCTCTGCTATAACATCTGTCCCAACCCAATCCTCAGTTGCCCTGAATGTGGCTTCTCCCTCAGTGCAGGCACTCAGGGACCATGAAGGCGAGCAGAGCGGGGAGATGGGCTTGGGACCAGAGCTGTGGTCTCCTGCCTCTGCTGCTTGCTGGCTGTGTGGGCTTAGATGTGATATTGCATTGCTTGAGTCCCAATTTATTCACCATCATGTGTAGATAGTCACGCTAAGCCCGCGGGCTTCGGCAGTGCGTGGGAGGTGCCAGTTCACGAGAAGGGCCCGGGCACAGCGCGGAGGTGTGGGGGCTGCGCGGCTGATGGAGGCGGTTCTGCCCCATTGCTTCACCCGGAGAGCAGTGCTGTCCTCTGAGGGAAATGTGACCTACAACCCCGCTCTGGGCAGGAGAAATAGAAATTATTCTAATTCCTAAGAGTAAATGTCAGAGCGTGGGAAGGCTCTAAAGTTTTTTTTTTTTTTTTTTTTTTGCTTTTGGGTCACACCCTGCAACGCTCAGGTGTTACTCCTGGCTCTGCACTCAGGAATTACTCCTGGCGGTGCTTGGGTGACCATATGGGATGCTGGGGATCCATTCCAGGTCGGCCGCACGCAAGGCAAACGCCCTTCCCTCTGGGCTGAGCTTATAAAATAGTGATAATTTGTCCCAGGGCACTGGAGAGGGAGCAGGAGCTGACCAGACACCACCACTTAGTGACAATGACCCTGAACCTCGCATATACCAATCAAGTATTTGCAAGTGCAGCCTGTGATCTATTGTACAGCTTTTCTCCTGTTCTAGAAACTTCTGTACAGTGCCAACTAGATGTCATAGGGACCTGAGAGCCCCTTTATGACCATACTGCATACTAGCCTTGCCAGTGACTAGCCTGGGGCCCCCATCTCCTGAGAGACATCCTCCCGCTGTCTCTACATGTCCCATCCAGTGTGCTTGGGACCTATGCAGGCACAGAAAGGGCTTTCAGAATATGGCCAGTCAGAGCTGGACCTGCCCATCAGTGGTCAGCCTGCTCCAGCAAAGTCCTGAACTTCTTCAAATGCATCTCCAAGCAAATAGCAATAGCCCCCACTATGGGGGCTGTGGACACCGACCTGGAAGTCAGAGGTTCCCATCAAAATGACTGCTCAAAAGTTTTAAACTCTTCTCTCCTTAATTTAACTTGGCTGGATCTATTGGCTCGACACCAAGAGGTGAAGCCCTAATTCTGGGGATAATTCATAGGTGATTATTTGCAGAACAATAAAAGGCCAGGCCCAGTCAGAGTCTACATCAGGGAAGAGCCCCTTGACTGAGTCTCCTGGTGCCAGCGGCTCATCCTCCTCTACAGGACAGAGTCCCACACCTCCAGCACCGCTCTTGGAGTAAATCTGCCAGGCCCAGGGCTGCTTGTTCCTTCCCTGCTGGGCTCAGCAGGTGTCTTGGTACAGGTGCAGATGTTTGGAGAAGCCACAGAATGAATCAGCGTGACCAGGCTGTAGAATGTTCTTGTGCTGATAAGGACCAGACTGGCAGCAAGGTACTTGACTTGACCCGGTCCCGCAGTAAGTTCTTGGCAGCTGAGAGGCTGGAACTCAAAAGTCTTACTGGCAGCCACATTCCTAGCCTACATCAGTGTCTTTAGCTCTGGGTTCTGGCCCTGTCTCAGTGACCCTGTAGCCTGGAGGGGAGTCTGAAATGGCCTGAAGTTGTCAGGGAGACCCAGAGCCTGGATAAAAATGTGGGTGTGTTTTTTGTTCCTAGAAACAGAAAAGATCCCAATTGTGGACTCTCATTGGTGAGTGTGAACAGACTTGTTGAATTAAAATGATACAACAGTCTGATGAGGACCTGAATGGCTGGCGGCTGGGGGCAGGTCACAGAGGCGGGGCCTGGGAGGGGAGAGCTGACCCTTGTCACTGAAGCGCCCTTGACTGGCTCACACATGGGAGCCACCAGTACCACCACCCCGCCCTACCATACACGGGCTCGGTTCTCTTGCCCACCCCTGCGCCCAGATGTCCTACTGCTTCCGGTGAAGATTCTCCCACAGAACGCCCATGAGCTCCTTGCAGAATATTCCTCACAAAATAGCCCCCTATGAAAGAGGAGCTTGCCTCTCTCCTTTGAGCTACTTTTGCCACTCAGTTTCCCCCTCGACCAGGAGCAAACTGTAGCTACCAGCAGAGTAATGATGGGAGTCTATGGGAGAAGACAGTGGCAAACCACCTAGGTCAAAGTCTGGCCCCCAGGTAACAAGACAAACCAGCGACCAATCCAGGTCCCCACAGAGCTGGAGTGTAGGGATCTGAGGAAGAGAAGGCAGCACTTTGCTGGAATAGAATCAGGGAAAGCATTTTCAAAGGACTCCAGAGGGTGGATCCTCCCAGGTCAACAAGGAAACTGAGGCAAAGCCAAGGTGAGCTCTCGCTGAGGACCGTCCTCTTCCAGCCTGCGCATGCTTCCCACCTACGACCTGGCAGTATCAAGCCACTACAGACCCAGCCATGATGGGTCCTAGTGGTGTCATCATGGGATGAATCTCCAGAAAAACTGAGTGTGGAATTTAGCTCTTTGCTGTTTGGAGGGGAAATAGGGATGAGTTCTAAGATCCTGTCATTCCTGAGCACAGAGCCAGAAATAGCCCCTCAGCACTGCTGGGTGTGGCCCCAAAAGCAAATGGATAGATTATAGTTTTTATTTTAAAAATATTAGCATGGGACAGGAGGAATATTGGGTGAGGTATTTGCCCTGCACGTGGTTGATCCCAGCATATCCCACATGGTCCCCTGAGCATTGCCAGGAGTGATACCTGAGGGCAGAGCCAGGAGTAATCCCTGAGCATCACTGGGTATGGTTCCAAAACAAAGTATATATGTGACATATTTAATATTATATATATGCATACATGAAGAAATAGTTTTGTTTGTCATCAAAAAGTGAAAAAAAATGTCTACAGTTCAAAGTTTTCCCAATTTCAAACTTTTTACTTCTTTTCTGGCAAAAGTTTACAGTCTTTGAAAAATTCTGGAACTCTAGCATCAAACAACAGTTTCTAGGTTTTAGAATCTAGAGCATATTTATATACTCTAATATTGAATATATGTATATATACAGTATATGTATATACATATATATGAATTTATATTACCTAATTAAATTAAATTTTAATTTTAAGTTCTTGGCAGCTGAGAGGCTGGAACTCAAAAGTCTTACTGGCAGCCATGACCAGCGATGACCCCCCCACTCCATGAGGGCCACCATTTTCCACATCCGGACTTTTCTCTCGTCAGAACTCCACCCAGAAGACCAGCTTATCACAGCCCGGCTCATCGAGTTCCACCCTGCAGCAGTCTTTTTTTAAATCCGGCTCCAGGTATGCCAGGCCAGAGACTCACAGACATGGGGCAGAGCTGCTACTTGCTCTCCCTGTGCCCAGCCGCTCCACGAGGCACCCAGGAGGGATGGCGGGTTCCTAGCCCTGGCCCGCCACCCCAGCAGAGCCTTTGCAACAAGCCAGACGACCCCCCACTCCATGAGGGCCGCCATTTTCCACATCCAGACTTCTCTCTCCTCAGAACTCCACCCAGCAGACCAGACTATCACAGCCCGTCTCGCACGGCCGCTTGCGCCACGCGTTTCATCAATAAATGCTGGACTTAGAGATGACTACAAGAGTATGCTACCTGCATGGCAGAGCCTGGCAAGCTACCTGTGTTGTATTTGATATGCCAAATACCAGTAACAATTATAGACCTCATTCCGGAATGGATTGAGGCTCTTTATGTTCCTGGAGCAAGCAGAAGCCCTTGGCCTCTACTAGCATGAGGCAGGACATAAGGAGATGTTACTGGGGCCTGCTCGAGCAAATCGATGATGAACGGGAAGACAGTGAATTAAATTTTGGTAAATTAAAAAAAAGATTTCTAAGATCCTGGACTGGCCATGGGGTGTGAAGGGTAAATGCCTGTCAACTGGACCTGGAGATGTGGAATAGGCCAACTGCTGGCTAACATGCTGTCGGCTAACTTGCTTCCCCTCCCTCTGCTGCTGCTAGAGGAAATAAAGCCTCAAGTCCCACTAAAGACTGTGTCAGCAGCTCTACAGAGCAGCCCCTTCCCTGAGAGGTGCCAAAGCCAATGAGTTGATTTGAGTAAATATGAAAATATAAATATGTATAGCACCAACCCAGAAATCCATCTCTAGGAATCTAACTCTTGGAAGCAATCATAGATATGCTTAGAAAGCTTTTCATTTAGGATGATACTTAGGGTGGCTATAACCAGGATACAATTTATGCACAATCCCACAGGAGCAGGTAAAATCATTTACTGTCTTCCACCCAACAGAAAACCAGGCAACTCCAGCACAACTCAAGATATCTGTGCAGAAGAGAATAAATGGCAGGGGAAGGCGTTCATGACGCAGGTAATTCATATAGATGACTGCAGAGCGGCCAGAATACACATCCTGTTCTTTTTTTAGAAAATACAAATCTGAACATACAAAAATAGGCTTTGAGAACCTGCCATGGAGGAGGGCTGGGGGAGGGGAGGGAACCGGGGGAGTAGGTGGTGGGAGATGGGCACCTGTGGCGGGACGGGTGCTGGAACACTGTATGACCAAAACCCAAATATGAACTTTTTAATTGTATATCTTTGTAATTGTAAAAATAAAAAATTTTAAAAAATAGGCTTTGATATATAGATGCTTATTTATGATGGAGATTTCGCTTTAGAGATAGGGTAGAAAGATTCCCCCTTTCCTTGGGTCTCTTTTAATTGCAATGGTGTATATTCTAATTTATTTTCATTGTTATCCTGATTTGTATGGCAGTGTTGATGTGGTCCTACTATCTCTCCTTGTCCCACCCAGCCTCCTCCTCTCCTTAGTAATCTTTGTTCAAAGATTCTAAAAGTCATAATCAAGGGTATATTTTCATTCCTTAAAGTTCATCCCCTTTATTTCTTTATGTGTCATAAAAGAACTATGAGTTTGTTCCTCTGACATTTCTCCTTCCTCTGACTTATTCTGCTTGACACAATTCTCCGGTTCCATCCAGGCTGCAGAAAAAGACAAGGGTCTGTTTTTTTCTTGTAGCTGTGTGTTGGTAATGTGGTGTGTTGGGAATGCAGACTACTGCTTCTTTATCTGCCCTCTGTCTTTGGACTGTTCGCAGATCCTGGCCTCTACTACCACAATGAACAGAGGCATGCATACATCTTTTCAGATGAGTCTTTCGGTATTCTTGGAGTAGATGCCAAAGAGTGGAATCACCGAGTCATATATATGTTTTATTTTTTAATTTTTTGAGATGTCTCCATACCGCTTTTCATGGAGGCAGAATCAACTGGTTTCCCAACCACAGTGAAGGGGGCTTCCTATCACCTTGTATTCCCATCAGCACGTAGCTTTTTATATATAGGCTACTCTCATCCTCTCAGTGGGAAGCAATCTCTTTCTATTTTTATTGGAATTTTCTACAATGAATATCCTTCTTCTAAGAGTGTGCAGACTCCTTTAAGGGCATTTGGCTCAAAACATTAGCACACTAAGCCGGTGAGGTGGAGGGAGTATCTAAGGACATTTAACACTCCCTGCTTTCCATAACAATGGGAGGATGGGAGGAAGGCCTGAGTTATGGGTATAAACTAGCGGTTTTCACTCTCCCGCTTCTTTGGGGGCTGTTCTCGCTGTGGCGGTCCCCTGCTTGGAAGTGTTCTTCTCCTTTCCCCAAGCCGACCGTGGTGGTCGCCATCTTGGCCTGCGTGGCTGGGTTCTACCTGGAATCCTAAGCTCGGGTTTTTCCTTTGTGGTATGCCTGAACCTGTGATAAGTAAAGTCTTTTTAAAACCTCCCGGATCCCTGAGTGCTCACCATTCCTCGCGCCGTAGGGCTTCCCCGCGCGCCCGCTAAGAGGAAGGAGGAGTATTTCATTTCAAGCGGGAGATCTTCATATTGGTATTCTTTGGAAGTGATGCAAAGGAAGTCAAAGAACTTTCCTTCTCATCTCTAACCATAAATCCTCGGAACCAGGAGAGGAAGGAAGGAAGGAGAAAGGAAGGAAGGAAGGAACGAAGGAAGGAAGGATGTTGAAGTGCAAGCAGGGGTTGATGACTCTTCTCCCTTCCTCAGTGGCCCCCTGCCCACAGACCTGGCTATGCTCAGTGACCAGTAAACATTAGCTCAGATTTACAATCAACCAAAGTGGGATCACCTTTTTATACTCCACCTTTTCTCCCTTATCTCACTCTATATTTCCTCACTTGATTAAATATTTTTATTGATAATTATTCTTAGATCAGGCATTTCCGTGGCTTTTCAGTATGTTAAAGCTTTGCAGTAAATTACATACACGTCTCCAGGGCGGCAGTCCCAAGCATTTGGCAATTAATAAGCACTGGACTGTGGCTGGCCAGAATGGAGAGGAATATCCATGTAAAAGGTATTTCAGATTTTAAATAATTAGAACCAGAAGAAATATAAAATATATCCCTTGAGAACCTCTAGGGGTGATCCCTGAGCACATAGACAGGAGGAAGCCCTGAGCACCACTAGGGGCTCCCCCTACCCCCCAAAAGTAAAATATCTTACTTAATTATAATTATGCAGATTATTTTATTGATAATATAATAATATATAATAATATTGATTATATTGATTGCATTTTTAAATAGCATTTTGGATATATTAAATTAACCAAAATGTACCGTTAAAATGAGATTCATAGGCTTTTAATTTAAAAATTATTGTGATTATATAGTTTACAATAATATTTATAATAATCGTTTCTCATACACATAATTCCAACACTACCCCCCATTACCAGTGTACCCACCTCCATACCCCAACACCCTCCCATTTTAACTCCCTATCAACTCCCCTTCCATCTTAATTGTGTCATCCATTGTCCCATTATGTTGCGTTTGGACCTTTGTTGTGCCTCACTGTGCTGTGTATATTTAAGACCCAATGTGAAAGCTCTTTCTGTATTGCTGCCTTTCCTTCTGACTGACGTCACTCAGCATGATATCCTCTAGTTCAACCCATGTTGCTGCAAATTGCAGTTTTATTCTTTCCTAGAGCTGCACAGTATTCCATGTGTATATACACCCAAATCCTTTTTAATTTTTAAAATTTTTATTGAAACACCATGATTTACAAAATAAAAAGATTTCCATAGTACAGTTGTTAGAAAGATTCATACTTCAACACCAGTGTGTTCCCACCACCAAAGACCTTCATTTCCCACCCACCCCCAATCCCCATGCCTGCTTCCTCAGTTGACACTCATTGCATTGACCATTAAAGCACCTACATGGCAATGTTTCTGATAAATCCATTTTCCCCCCCTGGTTGGTTATGGGTGAATCTGGCTGAATTCTGTTCTTGAATTTACTTTGTGAGTTTCTAGAATGTGTTTGTTTCTGCCAGTTTGAAAAAGGCCTCCTGGATGTGACAGAAGTGGGGGGGAAAGGACCCCAGCTCCATCTCCATGAAATCCCAGTGTCTTTAGCCTCTGAGACCTGCATACCTGGGCTTGAAATTGGCTGCTCTCTTGGGTGGGGCTCTAATGAGCTGGGCTTGAAATTGGCTGCTCTCTTGGGTGGGGCTCTGATGTACACCACAAATTCTTGAACCAGAGTTGGGCATTTGGACTGCTTCCATATATTGGTTACTGTACTAAAAGCAGCAATGAATATATGTGTGAATATCTCCTTTCAAATGAATGCTTTTGTGTTTAGGGGATGGATGCCAAGAAGTGGCATCATTGGGTCATATGTTAGTTCTATTCACCTGCTTTTCCCCTTGTACTCCTTTAAAGTGTCTACTTAAACAATTAGCAATTATATATGTGGCTTCCATAAGCAGCTTGGGCTGTGCTGGAGGACCCATTGTTCTAGATGGACCCTCTCAAGAGATATTCAGGGCTTTTTAGATTCTATCTTATGTAAGCAGCATTATGGCAGTTATTCAGGAATGCAGCAATAGCTGCCATTTGCTCTGGGCTCTGTGCTGCACAGCACTTCCTGCATAGCCTCGGCTTCTCTTCATAGGTACTTCTGCCATCCATAATTATGAACGAGGAGCCAAACATTAGCTCAGACATTAGACATTTTTTTCAGGGCTGCATAGCAGTGATGAAATTGGTGAAAGCTAGATCTGATTGATTCTCATGGTTTTTATGAGTCACTAGCCTCCCTTTTCATGTGTGCTTATGATAATTGCCTTGGGATTAATTTCTAGAAGAGGGACTTACAGGTTGAAGGGTTTTCATGCTTTGATTTAATTTTTTTTAAATTTTTGTGCTATACCTGGAAGTGCTTGTGGGATGTTTAGAGTACATTGTTTGGGCAGCTACTCCAGTTGGTGCTTTGGGGGACCATATGGTGCCAGAAATCAAACCAGGGGCTCTCACATGCAAAGCATGCACTTTATCTCTTTATGCTATCTACATAACCCAGCATAACTCTAAGATCTTAGAGTTATACTGTCCAAATTTCCAACACACATCACAGAATGAAGGCATCCATTCCAAATACAACATCTAACAAACAAACAAAGACCTCAGAGGCCCACAGACTGTGAGAGTCACTGACACCATAGTCTATATACTAGCTATGACCCTGTCTGCTGAAGCTCACAGAATCTTGCTTTCAGGAGACAAGAAGGGAACAGGAATTGAAGAGGGACAATATAATTTCAGGTAGACCAAAATGTGCATATGATGCCTAATAATGAAAAAGGGCAGAGGTATGAGTGCATTAAGGCACAAGGTTGATCCAAAAGTGGTTCTTCAAGGAAGAAGTCTTGCCTTAAGTGCTCAATCATAATGCGGGGAGATTCCAGGCAAGAGATGCATCACAGTCACCAGTGGGAAGGACGGGGGAAGAGGGAGCAGGGAGAAGGAGGCCTGTCTGCAGTGGTAAGTAGGGGAGAGTAGAGTGGGGTCAGAAGACCAGGGAAGAAGAATCTGGGAGCCGACTTATTCCAAATGCAGACATAAACCCTGGAGACTGAAGATATACATTCCCTGGTGCCTGAAATACATTATTTGGGGTCTTTAGAAGACCCGGCATTAGGAACCCAGTTTAGTTCTGTAATTTGATTTTATTTTGAATGAAAAAGAAATAACATGTTATAGATTTCATAAACCTGAAAATTACCTAAAATGGTACAAACTGGAGAAAAATAACACCATTATGAATTAACATCCAGACACAATTCCAGAGATTTTTTTCCCCTTCTTGTATGGGCTGAAACCACTCAGACTACATCTGCTCTGGAAATAATTTGTGATATTTTCTCCTTCTAGTTTTTGGGCTATACCCAGTGATGCCTAGGGCTTATTACTGGATCTGCTAAGGGATCATTCTTGGTAGGACTTGGGGGATCATATAGATTTCCAGGGATCAAACCTGGCTTGGCCATGTGCAAGAAAGCACACTGCCTGCTGTATTATCAGTCAGTCCCTATTCGTGGTAATTTCTGAAGCAAGAACAGAGAACTATTTTAGTTTCTCCCCTTGCAAACAGAGGATATAGGTCCCTAGCAGACAGTGATAGAATTTTTTGTACTTTTGATTGTTTAGGAAGATTTCATGTTCATCATTATATTTCATTATTGATAACATTTTGTATGTTTTTAGGATTGTTGTCAAACCTGGAAAAACTGTTTACCAGGTTAATCCATATGAGTGTGATAAAATTTAGAAACTTATAAAGTTATATGAGCAATGGGAGGCCACAAATAATTCTTGAATTGATGAAGATCCTTAACTACCCCTAGTTGACCCATTGAAAAGGTTAGGGCTAGGGTGAAGGAGGTAGATGCTGATAATGAAAGTTAGGATAAGAATGAGTGTTAGTTAGGTTTAGTGGAATTGGTAGGGCTAGGTCTACCCTTGCTAAGCCAAGGGTAAAAATTTTTTACTCTTGACTGGTCTCTTGATAGAATGAGTGTATGGTTAAAGTTAGGGCTAAGGTTAGGGTTAGGCTATGACTAGAATTAGGTCAAGAGCTAGATCATGGTAGAGTTGGGAATGAACATTTGATGCCAGTGCTGAAAACTTATTTATGTAAATGAGACTAGGCATCACATTGTATTAAATAATTTTAATTTTTTTACACAGGTTAAAATCAGATAGCAATTGATAATCACAGTTTGACTTTTTAAATTTAGTTTCTCATAATTGCACTGGTATTTGGCATATCAAATATGACACGGGTAGCTTGCCAGGCTCTGCCGTGGGTGGCATACTCTTGTAGTCACCTCTAATCTCGAGCATTTATTGATGAATCACGTGGCCGCAAGTGGCCGCGCGAGCCAGGCTGTGATAGGCTGGTCTGCTGGGTGGAGTTCTGACGAGGGGGAAGTCCAGATGTGGAAAATGGAGGCCCTCATGGAGTGGGGGGTCATCTGGCTTGTTGCGAGGCTCTGCTGGGGTGGCGGGCCAGGGCTACAACCCGCCATCCCTCCTGGGCACCTCGTGAGCGGCTGGGCACATGAAGATGACATGATACTATATTTAGAAAATCCTAAAGACTCTATGACAAAACTCCTAGAACAATAGACTTGTATAGTAAAATGGCAGGTTACAACACTAATATGAAAAAGTTCATGGCTTTCCAATACGCAAATAATGAAACAGAAGAAGAGATACTAAAAAAAAACAACAACAACCAATCTCATTCACAATTGTGTCTCCAAAAATCAAGTACCCACCTTAACTAAAGACGTGAAAGACCCATACAAACCAGTAACAATTATAGACCTCATTCCCATGACCTGTTGGAATGGTTTGAGGCTCTTTATGTTCCTGGAGCAAGCAGGTGCCCTTGGGCTCTACTTGCATGAGACAGGACATATGGAGATGTTACTGGGGCCTTCTCGAGCCAATCGATGATGAACAGGAAGACAGTGATACAGTGATACATTGATAATTGCACTGCCATTCCTTTAGCTTTTGTTGGAGCAAGCAATCTGAAGTAAATTTGGTTTGTGTCTGCTAAGGGTGAAAACTGGGGGGTGAAGGAAATTGGTGGAGGGAAGATCACACTGAGGGTGAGATTGTTGTTGGAACATTGTATATACGAAACAACTGTTTTATGAACAGCCTTATAAAGTCTAATGTCTTAATTATAATTATTTTTATTTTATAACTTAATATTAAGTCATCAGTTTAGTTACAGTCATTCAATGTTCAACAACAATCCCACCACTATTTCACCTTGAAACAACTGT
The DNA here is from genome assembly GCA_021461705.1 of Cryptotis parvus. Taxonomy (NCBI): domain Eukaryota; kingdom Metazoa; phylum Chordata; class Mammalia; order Eulipotyphla; family Soricidae; genus Cryptotis; species Cryptotis parvus. The sequence continues at coordinate 145,473 of JAJIBD010024103.1, forward strand.
ATTATGAACAGCCTTATAAAGTCCAATGTCTTAATTATAATTATTTTTTATTTTATAACTTAATATTAAGTCATCAGTTTAGTTATAGTCATTCAATGTCCAACAAACAATCCCACCACTATTTCACCTTTCCACCATCATTATTTACAAATTTCCCAACCACTCCTTAAATCTTCCCCATAGCAGGCCCTCAATAATTTATTTTATATTGCTTGTTATCAATAATTTGCTAAAAGGATGATCAAAAAATTGTTTTCTTAAATGAAAGTTAGTGGATATTGATGTATTTCACCATGGAGCCATTAAGCCCTTGTATAAGACAGTACTAAGATGTTGTTAAAAAGTTAAATATTTTGTGTTTATGTGTTGTTAATGGAGATTGGTTGCTTATTACACTAGACACCATCCAATCTGGTGTGTTACTCCTGGTTTATCAGTGTTGTAGAGTTTGAGATGTTGTGTGGTTATGAATACACCCACATGCCCCAGGGAGGCCAAAAATTCTTTTTTTTTTAATATTTTATTATACCGCCATGTGACATACAACTACAAAGATGTTCATGTTTGGGTTTCCGTCATACAGTGTTCCAGCACCCATCCCTCCACCAGTGCCCATCTCCCACCACCAATGTCCCCACTTCCCTCCCCCTCCCCAGCCTGCCTCTATGGCAAGCTCTTTATCTCTTCTCTCTCTCTCTTTCTCTCTTCTCTTACACATTGTGGATTGCAATACATACATTTAGAGATTATCATGTATATCTTTTTTCCTATATTCAATGCTCAGTTCTAGGCTGGCATTATCACTTTTGACAAATATTAGCACACTGTTCCCTTCTCTGTCTTACCTAACCACTGATTCCCACATGTTTGTGGTAGATTCCACCTTCTTTTTTTTTTAATTGAAAGATGCTCATGTAGAGCTTTGGTTCCACAGTGTTCCAACACGCACCCTCCGCCCAAAACCATCTCCCATCACCAATGTCCCCACCTCCCTCCCCCTCCCGCACCTCAACCACCTGGCGGGTTCTGCATGTCATTTCCTTCCTCCCTACATCTCCCTCCCAAAAAACTTTCCTGCTCTTCGTGGAATGCAGTGCACCAAAAGACATCACTGTTTCACTATTTTAGTGGACCGCGGCCGCTGCCGCACGACCTGGGCTCGAACTGGCTTTGCTCTGTTGATCTGGTCGTGAGGCAGTTTTGCAGTGTCCGGACAGCAAAAATGGTGGCTAGTGTGATGGGCGAGTCTCATCCGGCTGCTTCCGGGACCCCCCAGAGGCGATGGGCCCACTCCCAAAACCCATCTGTCCTCCTCGGGGTTCCATGGTCAGCTAGGCCCGGCGCGAGCCGAAGCGCCAGCCTCCCCAGCCGTCCGTGAGGCCCTGTCTGCTGGCCAGCGTGCAGCTCCCGGGCAGGACCACCAGGCTCGACAAGATGGAGGGGGAAGGGACGACCACGCCTCCATCTGACGACTTCCCAGTGATTCCCGCCTCTTGGAGCCGCCTACCTGGGCTCGAACTGGCTTTGCTCTGTTGATCTGGTCGTGAGGCAGTTTTGCAGTGTCCGGACAGCAAAAATGGTGGCTAGTGTGATGGGCGAGTCTCATCCGGCTGGCCAAAATTCTTAATGGGGTGATATAGCTGGAGTTAAATTTTTTACTTGGGTGGTGGCTTTGGGGACTGTGTATGACTGCCAGGGCTTCCAGAAGTACAGGTAGATGGGGAAAGGTAGCCCATCCCTGACTCTATGAAAGCTTGAAGATTTCAGTCACAAAACCCATGTACTTGAGTATATGAACATATTAATTTTTGGATGAGGTTCAGCCTAGCAGTGGAGTCCAGTCGGGAGTATGGTGGCACTGTGGAGTGTGGAGGTTTTCAGCTGCTGGGGCTGTTTGGACAGGTGCTGGGCTCAACTGCCCCACTCCAGGGTGCGCCAGACAACTCAGCCTTGCATGGGATCCAAAAGAAATTCTGCCACTTGTTGATCTCTTTTGAGACTTATTAATGAGTCTCTGGATCATGGCTGGTAAATGAGCTTATTTGGCACTGGAGGTAGTTCATCAATAATAAGAATGTTTTAATAATAATTTTTAAAAGTTATAATTGGTAAGGTTTTTTCTAAGGTAAGGTAAATGTTAGGCCTCTTGGAAGAACTAGGGTTAGGTAGTAATAGAGTTCAGGGTAGATTTACACTTAACATTGGGGTTAGAGTTAGTTTTTATGTTAGGTTTAGAGTTAATGTTAGGATTATGCCATTATAGATGTTAAGAAGAAAAGAAGAAAAGTTTTGTGTGATTGGTAGGTTTAGGTCAAGAATAGAGTAAGGGTTAGGTTTTTTTTTTTTAAGAATTCAGGTTTGGATTAGTGTTAATATTAGGTTTAGAGTTATGGTTAGGTTTAAGTTTAGGATTGGTATTATGCTGAGTTTTAGATTATGGAAGAAGTTGATAATGAACATTAGGATGTGTTGAATGTTAAGCTGTGTTTAACTGGTGGGTTCTCCTCAGGCTAAAGTGAAAGTTAGGCTTCTTTGTAGATGTAGATTCAGGTTAGTGTTATGTTGAGAGTTAAGCTTTGGTACAATTTGAGAATGAATGTTTGAATGGAGATGAAGTTGACATTTCATGTCATTGTTTGGGTTAGACCAAGGCTATAATAAGGTTTAGGACTCTTGATAGATTTAGCATTATAATTAGGGTTTGGGTTAGAGTTATGTTTAGGGTGAGAATTAGGCCATTACAGATGCTGTGAATGAAAGTTAGGATGAAGGTAGTGTACATTTTAAAGGACATCAGTATAAGTCACCAGGTGATCCCTGTATAAATGGCAGGGCAAAGGGAGGGCAGGATCTGTCCATTCTGGTCATTCTACCAAACCAAGTTGTGTTAGTCAGACCTTGGGAGCAAATGTTTAAGGGTCAAGAGTTGATACAAGGTTTGGAGAGAAAGAGCAAAGGTCATGGTACTTGCCTTACATGCAACTGACCTCAGTTAGATTCTCATTACTCAATATGGTCTCCCAAGTACTACAGAAGTGACTGCTGAGCATAGAATCAATAGTAAGTGGATAAGGTTCCCCCATCAAAATTAAAACAAAAAGCCTATGAAAAGAAAAAATAGTTTTTGATTTATCATTTGGTTAGCAATATGAAAAGGTTGCAGACTTACAGCCCATGAAAATTATCTTGTCTGAATAGCCACAAGCAGAATTCGTTATGTATCACTTCACTTGTATCACTTGTCTTCCTGTTGCTCAACAATTTGCTCAAGTGGCACCAGTAATGCATGCTAGTGTAGCCCAAGGACATCTGCTCGCTCCAGGAATACGGAAAGCCTCAAACTGTTCCTTCAGGTCATTGGAATGAGGTATATAATTGTTACTGGTTTTTGGCATATCAAATACAACACAGGTAGCTTGCCAGGCTCTGCTGTGTGGGTGGTATACTCTCAGTAGTAGGCTCTCATCTTGTGCATTTACTGATGAGTCGCAATGGGAAGAGATTGGCTTTTCTCTTGGGTGGAGCTCTGATGAGTTATGGAGTCTGGATGTTGAAAATGACTGCCCTCATGGTGTGGGGGGTTCCTCTGGCTTCTTGTGAGGCTCTATTTGGATGGCGGGCCAGGATTAGAACTTGCCTTCCCTCCTGGTGTCTCATGATCAGCTGAGCGCAGGGAGAACTGGTAGCAGACCTGCCCCGTGTATCTGAGTTGATATTACTGCCTTGATATTACACAGAAATTAGTTGAATGTTAGGTCCTGTTCAATTCTTGGATGTTGTGCCATGATTGCTTTCTCTCATTTAAAAGTATTCTTTGGAAACAAAATTTTCATGGCCTCCAGTACCTTAGCACATGATTATACTCTAATATATTTAACGACATCTCTACTGGGCCAAAAAGTCACTTCTGAGGTTTTTCTCCCTATCTATGATGCTGTAATGACTATCCTTTGCAGATAAATATTTGCTTAAAGTTTGCAACAGTTTCTATGTAAAAAAAATAGGGAGAACAGTTTAAGAAAAGAAAGGGATTGCAACCTGAGGGATACTGGAGAGATCAATATATTCACTCCTAGGCTGGGCCCCAGAGGCCCACTTCCATTGTAACTGCAAATAAAGATTTTTGAGAAACGTTTATGACCTGCCGTTTATGCCCTCTTACCCTTTGCAATAAGGTAAAATGAACATTCTCAGCATTTTTCTCTCTCTCTCTCTCTCTCTCTCTCTCTGTGAGATACATCCTTCAGTGGTCAGGCTTACTGCTGATTCTACACTCAGGGATCATTCCTGATGAGGCTCCAGAGACCATATGTAGTTCCAGGAATCATGCTCAGTCCCACGATATGCAAGGCAAGTGTTCTACCCACTGTACTCTCATTCTGGGAGGGAATTTTTTTTTTTTTTTGCTTTTTTTGGGTCACATCCGGCAATGGCTCTGCACTCAGGAATTACTCCTGGTGGTGCTCGGGGACCATATGGGATGCCGGGACTGAACCCAGGTCAGCTGCATGCAAGGCAAATGCCCTACCCGCTGTGCTATAGCTCCATCCCCTGGGAGAGAATTTTTAACCATCACTGCCCCTAAAATTTTTCTGGTTGCTAATATTAAGTTCAAGTCTGAATTTCTGTGGGCTAGCTGCAGATGCAGAAACTGAAACACAGAGGAGAAAGAATTCCAAAGAGCTGCATGGGAGAGAAAGGGATGCATGAGCCGGGCCAATGACCACACAGAGGCTCTGGGACATATTCCAGAGTCTGGTTTTCGGCCTTTCTCCTCTGCTGCCTGGGTACTTCACCTATAGCTGGAACCACAGTATCATTGCAAAGAAGAGAGGGAGAGCCGGTGGAGAAGTACCACGTCCAGAGATGTTATTTTAACATGCTTTTTTAATGAGATGATCAGTGTTGGGAGCATAATGCAACTCCAAACAATTTGGATGACAATTCAAAGAGGATTGGGCGAGTGCAGGGGAAGACACATTCCCCACAGAAGGAGCAGCATCCGGATATCCTGTAAGATCGGGAGTGATCAACAAATCCATAGGTGTCAGTCGTAGTGCATTATAGACCAGCAATGACAAGGAGACCTAAGCAATTCAGCAGTAGGGTGCTGGTGGCAGAAAAGCTTCATCCCTTACTACGGTGGGGAAGGAGATGCGTTGTAGCTAAAGTTCACTTAATTAAGCCCACTGGTTTTTATTGTGAAGGATCAAGGAGGTTGTTTAGTCTTATTGCAGAAGATCAAGGAGGCTGTCTGGACCAGGGGTCATCGTTTGGCAAAGCACCTGAAGCACCTTTTTTTTTTTTTTTTTTTTTTTGCTTTTTTGGGTCACACCCAGCGATGCTCAGGGGTTACTCCTGGCTCTGCACTTAGGGTTTACTCCTGGCAGTGCTCGGGGGACCATATGGGATGCCAGGGATCGAACCTGGCAGGCACAGGGGCCCCTCTCAGGGGCTTTAAGGACAACTGTGTAGAGCATCTGTGGAGCATATGACTTCTCTAGCATGATGAATACATTGGAGCTATAATATGGAATCAATTACAGTAATGACATGGCATCAAGTATAGCAAGAGCATCATAAGGTATGAAGTTACAGTCAAGGCATCATAAGATAAAGGCATTTGCATCGAGGGAAGTTGAGTAAGGTCGTTTACAGCATGTTCAAGCAAGTTACAAATCAAACATCACTTTGCCTCTTTTTTCTAACACTTATTGAATCCTTGATAACTAAATGGGGCTATAATAAGTGTGCATGTTGATTTAACAACAGAAATTATTAATTAGCAAACTTAATAACCTAATTTAAAATACAGCAAACAACCAAAAAGCTAAGTAACAAAAGAACTAAAGGCCCCACTAATTCATTCAGCAGGGTAGTAACAACAAAAAAGCAAGTCAAGGGGCCAGAGACATAGTTATAGCAATTAGGGTGTTTACCTTGCACACAACTGAGCTGAGTTTGATGCTAATCTTCTCATATGGTCCCATAAGCATCGCCATGAGTAATTCCTGAGTGTCAGGAGTTAAACCCTGAGTGTCACTGGATTTGGGCCAAAGAAATAATAAAAGTGAGGTCATTCTAATAGTTATACTTGGAATGCTCTCCGAGTCTTATCTTGAGGCTTATCTTAAGTAGATCTGAGGCATTATGGCTGTTCTTCAAGCTTCTGTATTGCTGGCCTACAGCTTTTAGGATGCTCCTGGGGAGTGCTAGAATGTCTTGGGAATCTGGAAGCCCATAGACAGAGGGGGACACTGTGGACGCAATGTTGTGACCGACCATGGTCCTCAGGTACAGGGTACTGAGCCTTCTGAGCCTCAGAGTGGTGAATTCACAGAGTTTCTTTTAAATCAAATCCTCAAGGATACATCTTCTCAATTATTCCTGCAGGCTCTGATTTATACAGAAGGGCAATTACTGATACATTGCTTTCACTCTTTTGCTGCTAGTGATTCACTAAATTATCACAGTAACTGGTTAAGTTTACTTCTGATGAATATTGACAGTCATTTTCTATAAGCACAGAAAGAAATTTACAGATTTCTTTTACCTGTATATTTTAGATTAAACTTAAATAGGATCTCTGGCACAAGGGTAAACGGTTAGAGTGGTTTATCCTGGTTACATCCTGTCTTATTCCCCCAAACTACAGACCTCAGACAAGTTTGTTTCAGTCTTTCTTAACCCCATAGGGTCCCTGTTAATTGTTTCATTCTTCCTCTGGGTCAGAACCTGTCCCATGACAGTGCTTCTTGATCAACTTTAACTGTATTATCTGTGGTACCTTAGGCCCTCCCATATTAAAGCAGGGGTGGCATGTTGCCTTCCCTGGGTTTATCTAGTCCTCATCAGGGACCCACATTTGGGATGTTAGGAATTAAGGCCAATCTCAGGGCAAATGAAGCTTAAGTCAGGTTAATATGATGAATGCCCAGGATTTTATCAGGACTCACCTGCACACTAGTATTTTGGAGTTAATTAACTCCTACATGGTTTATTATAAAAGCATTATCTATCTTCCTGTGGCTATGCAAACAAGATGTTGCCATAAAATAAAAACATACAAAGGGCATAATTGGAGAAAGAAAAGCAAATATTTCACTTATATCATAATGCAGTCCACATTCCTTCAGATAATTAACTTAATACAAAATACAAAAAATGTTTCTTAAGAGCTGGAGAGATAGTACAGCAGGTGGAGTGTTTGCCTTACATGTGACTGACCTGGGTTCAATCCCTGGCATCCCATATGGTTTCCTTGGGAACGGTTAGAAGTGATTCCAAAGTGCAGAGTCAGGAGTAACCCCGGAGGGTCATAGGATGTGGCCCCCAAGCAAGCAAAATGACAAAAAAAAAATTTCTTAAATCACTTAAAACATCATGTTATTACCTCAAAGGAAATGGCTTAGATTTATAGTCATCTTCAATAGTTGTTTATTCTGATGCAAAATTTTAATTATTTATTAATAATTCTTAAGAATTCAGTTTTTTATAAACCTTGAAAATTTTCACAGAACTTTCATATAAGTTATTATGAATTATTATTTAACTACACATTAATGAGAGTGACTGTTGTCAAAAGCAAAATTTTAAAATTTCAAGTAAGATTAAAATCAAGACCATGTCCAGTCATTTTGGAAAACAATATGGACATTCCTCCAAATTCTAGAAATTGACGTCCCATTTGTCCCAGCAATACCACTTTTTGGGAATATACCCTGAAGGCCCAAAACACATAGCAGAAATACAATCTGCAATTCTATGTTCATTGCAGCATTATTCACAATAATCAGAATCTGGAAACAACCTGAATGCCTGAGAACAGAAAACTAGATATAGAAACTATGGCACATCTACAATGGATGTAGTATTATTCTGCTGTTAGGGAAAATGAAGTCAAGAAATTTGCCTATGAATGGTGGACACGAAGCTGAGTGAAATTAGTTAGAAGGAAAAGATATAGAATGACTGCATTCATTTGTGGACTATAAAAATATAATATGATACTACTATACAAAGCTAGGCAAAACAGGCCAGGAGGACTCAAGGTTTGGGATCTACCACAAATGTGGGAGTCGGAGCAGAGGGTAGGTAATATACAGAAGGGACCAACTTGACAATAATAGTTGGAAATAGTAACACTAGACTAGAATTGAGTATTTATTGAAAGTAGGTAAATGGATATACATGACAACTCTTCAGTATCTGCATTGCAAACCATAATGTGCAAGGGAAAATTGAGAGAGAGAGAGAGAGAGAGAGGAGTCAGTGAGAGAGAAGAAAAGTGCCTGCCATAATGGCAGGCTGTGGGCAAGGGTGGATGGGATGGAAACAGGGTGCATTGGTGTTGGGAAATGTGCACCAGTGGAGGGATGGGTGTTGAAACACTGTATAAGTGAACCCAATCATTAGCAGCTTTGTAATGGTATTGTACGATTGTCGGGGAACTCCGCCGGGGTCCCCCTACAGTGTCAGGACAGAGGTTCTTTTCTACCTCCGAGGACGCCGGGAGAACAGATGAAAACTCACGAGTCCGATGCAGTTCCAAAAAGGCTTTTAATAGTACAAAAGCTCTTCCACAGCACTCCAATATAATGAACAAACTTTAGCTCTGGTTCGAACTTAGACCATACAAAAAGAGGCTAAGTCTCCCACCAAAGAGAGAGGATCTCACCCGAGCTGAGTCCCTACCCAGAAGAAGGAGCAAAAGGCCAAAGAGCAAAAGGCCAAAAACCAAAAGCAAAAGGCCGAGGAGCCAAAAGCCACAGGAGCCAAAAAGCTGAAAGCTAAAAGGCCCAAAAGGTAAAAGGTAAAAGTGAAGGGGCCTCAAGTCAGCCCCTTATATACACCAAAGTAATCCAATTGGGAGGGTCATGTCAACAAAGAACTCTAAACAGAGTGTAGTGCCACACCCTATTGCAGGTATAAACAAAGGTTATGCCAAGTCTAATCCTTTCTACCAAGATTATCTCTTATGTAAAACACTGGAGAGAGGGGGGCTTGTATAAAGTAATACATCTTAACTTCATGAGCTTCATGTAATCTAGATGGTACCCACAGGTCCTTCTTATTATTATCTGCACCAGGGTGATTCTGAGTATCTTACTCTCGTGTACTAAAAAGGGTCACACTCGCCTGCTTAGAGCAAACTAGTATGATCCTTCCTATAGTCTTCCTATAGTCTCAACGTAGCCAGGGTGGTAGTCTCCTGGTAAATTCTAACTGTCCCATGCTGGGTGCAGTGGGTATAAAGAGGAGCTGTGCCCAATCTAGAAAACATAGAAGTCTTAGTAGATGTATAAGTCAGAAGTTATTCAATCAAGGTGACTTCTGTAACTGCCACACCCTCTAGCAGTGTTTCCATAGAAGAAAGGTCTCATTAGAATGAACCTTGACTTAAATAGATTAAGCTGGGAGTGGGCAAAACAACAAAACTCCCAGAATAGCTCAATCTGTCCTCCAACATACAATGACACAATTGAAAAAATCAAGACCATGAAGACATAAGTTCATGAGGATATTATGACACAGATAATGTCTTGACTTCCCTTATTTTCTTAGGAATATGCCCCTTCATAGAGCCTCTTTTCACATACATGTACCTTCTTAAATTCATTCAACTTTATTTCATTTTTAGGAAAATTATTTCATCTTCTCATCCTCTGTTTATAATTCCATTTATTTATCCTTCCTTATCCAGAAAACACATTTCTAAATTTTCATTTACCTACAGTTTCCTACAAGCTTTGCTCACTCCATCACTTCCAGTGGACTGCATTTTGTATTCTAAAAATGACTTTAACCTCAATGTTTTCCATCTCCAATATACAGCTCAAATAGTCACAAATGTAGTTTAAGCTTGTATCTTTTAAACAATCCTTGAAATAATATGATACAGAGAAGGAGAACAAAGTTTTAGATTGTCTATGTTTACCTTAGTTTGAAGGTCAAATATTCCTTCTAGCTTTCTGTTTTATCTCCTTTTTTCCTTTCATTAAAGACCAATTTTCCTTTGAGACAAAATTCTTCTGCCAGAATGTCTTAAACCTTAAATCCTTTATATTACCACAAATACATATTTTGTTTTCTGGATAATCCCTATTCAAAAATCAGTCAAAACTTAACTCTTAGAGAGAGAGAGAGAGAGAGAGAGAGAGAGAGAGAGAGAGTTGTGCCCTTCATAGAGGCAGATTGGGATGGCAGGAGGGAATCTGGGGACATTGGAACATTGGTGTTGGGCTCACTGGTGAAGAAATGGGTGCTGGAATACTGTATGACTATTATCCAATCATGTACAGCTTTGTAATTACATATCTCACGTTGATATAATAAAATTAAAAAAACCCTTTGACTCTTAGGATATCAATTTCTAACATCAAAACTGTAGCCATCATAAGACTGTGATGCGTCACCATTTTCAGCTCTCACTTGCCTCAGCTGGGAGCGGGCAGGTGACTCTTCAGCTGCAAGGTCACTGATGCAGGAAATGATGAGGATATTTGAGGCAACACCGGTGGCTGCTGAGGGAAAGTGTTGGTGGTACAGGCACAGGACATATGCAGGGAGGAAGTAGCTGCTTCACTCTCTCCTTCAAGTTTTGCTCTTGGGGACAGGAATAATATCATTTCCCTCTTTATTTATTCAGTGAATTTATTATTTATTAAGTGAAACCTGTTTTACAAAAGTCTATATGGTGGTATTGTACAGTCACATAAAAGCCTGGACACAGACCTCTTATTCTGTTTACCAGATATTTAATAACATTCTTGTGGTTGTGAAACAGTACAGGCATTTGGAGATCTGTTTTAAAAGATACCTTTTCTCAAATTCTAACACATACATAGACAAGGCAATATTGGTGAACATGATAACCTCTAAGAGTATGCATTACAATCCACAATATGTAAGAGAAGGAAGAGAGAGAGAAAAAAGAGAGAGAGAGAAGAGATAAAGAACCAGCCATAGAGACAGGCTATGGGAGGCGGGGAGGGAATATGGGACATTGGTGGTGGGAAATGGGCACTGGTGGAGGGATGAGTGCTGGAACATGGTGTGACCGAAACCCCCAAACATGAACAACTTTGTAATTGTATATCTCACAGTGGTGCAATACAATATTAATTAAAAAAATAACAATGAGATTTCAAGTATAAAAATCCAAATCTTAAACAAAGGTACAGTCTATTTGAAAGCAAGTTATAACCAAATTCTCAACACAAATTCAAACAGAATAGTTATATTCCAAATGGAAATACAAATAGTGCTTTTTTCTTCCTTAAATTTTTTATTATACCACGGTGAGACATACAATTACAAAGGTGTTCACAATTGGTTCTTGGTAATAATACAGTATTCCAGCACCCATCCCTCCATCAAATGGTGTTTTCAAGTGCAAATCCTCATAAGAGGAGACAGTTACTCTGCCTTTCTTTTCTTTTGAAATAATCCATTATTTACAAAACAGTGAATTTTGTTTAACAAAAATTTCAAAGACCAAATGCTTTCTTAACTATTTTAGCATCTCAGTCCATTGCATTGCCTCTCAACCAATTTATTCTGACTTGAAAATTATTAATATGAATAACTTTATTTCTTTTCGGGCTACTTAAAATCTCAAGAGACCAAGTCCAATCTTCCTGTTAAATAATATGACCTAATTCTAATAACTAAACACTAGTAGGATAAAAGCTGTGCATCCAAGTTTTCTAACAATTTCATACAAAAAAACCCCTAAATATACACATTAAAACAATATTTTAAAAAACCTTGAATTTCACTAAACTTTGAAATACCAAATTAAAGCAAATTCCATAGAGGCAGGTTGCAGTGGGGGGAGGGAGAAATGGGGACATTGGTGTTGGGAAAGTGCACCGGTGGAGGGATGGGTGCTGGAACACTGTATGACTGAGACCTAATCATGAAAGTTTTGTAATGGCCTCATCACATGGTGATTCAATAAAATAAAATAAAATAAAAACTAACTCAATATGTATTTATTTACATGAATAAACAAATAAATAAATGGGGAGAATTGGTTTAGACCTATAAGGTAAAACTCTGCAACTGCTTTGCAAATATCTCTTGCCTTACTTCTTAAATTCACTCACTTCTTGCCTTTTATTCCTTTGGTCTACAGTAATTTTAAACAACACAGGCCTTAAGACTCAAGAGAGTCTCAGGTGTTAGACTTTAATGGCTTGAACAATTTTTTACTACTTAATCTTTTAAATCCATATAATATTTTCCCAATAAGAAATTTAAAAGTGAGAATTTTTCAATAACCAGTTTAGGAACTTTTCAGCTAAATTGTGGTCCAACAAGTTTAAGGGAAATGAGCAAAGCCACCTGGATCTTCTAAGCCCTCAGATCATATATCACTCAGTTCCCCAGGAAGAAGACAGCCCACTTCATTGCCAACTGGCCAAGCAGGAGTTTTATTTGCCAGTAGTGAGAAGTCCCTGACTGTCTGGCTGAGATCAGTAGGTTTCCTTTCAGGGAAAGCAGCTAATCCCTGACTTCCTGGAACAAGTTTCATTTTGACCAATAAACATTTAGTGCAGTAGATAAAGCAATTCTCTATCATTATGGGGTTTATTGTCTAAGGAGAAAGAGATAATTACTAGACAGGAGAAGGAAAACTTACATAAACACCAAGAAGAAGAGCAAAGTCAACAGAGTTGAGAATACACAAAGCGAAATCAGGATGAGAGGTTAAATAATACAAAACCAGGGGCCGGAGCGATAGCCCAGTGGGTAGGGTGTTTGCCTTGCCCACTCAGTAGTAATTCCTGGAGTGCAGAGCCAGGAGAAATCCCTGAGCATTGCCGGGTGTGACCCCAAAAAGCAAAAATAATAATAATAATAATAATAATAATAATAATAACAATAGATAAATAATACAAATCCAGCGCATGCCTGATGAGACATTAAGGAAAGAGTCACAGGGCTGGAGAGAAAGCCCAATGGTCTGAGCACATGCTTTTTATGCAGGCGGCCCGAGTTCAAGCCCCAATCCCAATACGGTATGTCTCCATGAGCATCAGGGGTAACCCTGAGCACAGAGCCAGAAGCAGCCATACTGCCAGATATGCCCCCACCCCCAACAAAAAGAGAATAGGGAAAGATTTACAAAGGTGAGGAAACTAGTCAGAAAATGGGGTAGAACAGCTGAGACATCAGGAATAGTTGGCACTGAGGCCATGCCTGGGCATTCCTGGAGCCTCAGAGAAGAGTAAGGAAGTGTGTAGAGGAAGCAGAGGGGCTCAGAAATGGGATAAGAGAACACAGGACAGAGATACACAGGAATTCCACAGGACTTCAAAGGCTTGAGGTAGACTCACCTTGGGGATTCATGTAAAGAATGGCATCTGGACTCTACACTGAGTAAATCCGCTGCTGGCTATGTCGCATGGGCAGGGACCAGTTCAGAGGTTCTGACCATTATTTGCACAAGAGATGGAGGGAACACGAGCCAGGCAATGATATTTGTTTTTTTTTTCTTCCTATCTGTCTCTTTACTGTTCAAGAACAAGACATGGATTTTTTTCTTCTTCTTTTTAATATTTTATTATACCACCATGGATATACAATTACAAAGTTTTTTCTTGTTTGGGGGTTTCGTCACAAAATGTTCCACCCTCCTCCCCCAGCCCATTTCCCACCACCACTGTCCTCCCTCCCCCCCCGCTGCCTCTAGGCAGGTTCTTTTTTTTTCTCTCTCCCTCTCTTTCCCTCTCCTTTCTTACTAATTGGTTGTAATAACCTTAGGATTATTGTAGTTTGCCAGGCAATGATATTTGGAACTTACGATGACCAGCAAAGACAAAGAAACTTGCTTCAAGAAATGACCTCTCACAAGAGAAAAAGGAATATAAACAAAACTTAAATGAAGAACTTACTTCATAAGAAATAGTACCTAAGACCTGAAGAAAAGTAGTGAAGCTTGCTGGATTACCAAACACAAGACAAAACAAAAACCTCAAAGAACTGAGGAACCGAAGAACAGAAATTGATAAAGATTAGAAAAAAAGAGTTGAAAATTGAGCTAATGTATCTTAAAAAAGAAAATGAGAAAATTAATAAAAAAATTACAGAGATGAATACTTTGAAACCAATGAGTATGAGGATTAGGGAATGAAAATTCCACCTGGGCCACAGAGAAATCACTGTGAGGAAATCACTCAAACAGAAATGGAAAAGGATATGTTGCAATGACCTGGCCCACCAAACTTGGTCATCAGGTAGGGAGACCTGCTTAGCAATGGGTTCCAGGGAAGCAAAAAACCAAGATATGATCTGAAAAGAGTCTCCTCTTTATCAAACCTAACCCTAACCCGAGAGCTGTACAGGCTGAACTCCCTCCCTCACAAGAGAAGAAACTTTAGAAGGAACAAAAGGCATTGGTCAAACGGAAAGAAGACCACCAAAAGTTCCAGGTTCTGTTCTCCTTTGCTCTGGCTCTTACTTTCCTAGAAACCCCTCTATGGAATAGCCTAGCTCCTATTTTCATCGAAATCCCTCTATCAGGGCAGATCAGATAGAAAACCTATAAACCTATATACTTACCTTCTGTTGAGTTTTATAACTCCTACATCCACTTCATTTCTGTCATTTTTGACTGTAATTTTTTCATTTCCACTCTCATACTGTCTCGTGCTTTGCTTATTACCCGTGCCATCATCTGTCTGAGCTCATTAAACATTCTCAATAGGTATCAGTAAAGTCATTCCCTGAGCACTTAGAGAGCTGGCTGTCACTGGTAGGACATTCTGTGTTATTTTCACACACGAGCTTGGTGGGCTTCTAAGTGTCTTCCCCATTGTGTTTGCTGAGCTCCTGACTTGCTAAGGGCAAATTCTTGCCCATCTTCACCCAGAGACAGGAAGTATAATATGAAGAGTGTGAGGTGTGATGAGTGCAGCTATTATCGGAATTAAAGTTTGTTTGCCAATATGGCTGGGGTCTGGCGCCGGAGGCTGCTGTGACCCAGCTAGAAGAGAGGGGAATCTGTTTCCACTCCCAAAAAGGCCTCAAGATCATCAGCGGGAAAGTTAACCTCACCTGGAAGGGTGAAGGAGCAAACAGAGGATAAAAAGGAGGTGAATCTGCTGATATTTAAAGCCAAGTTATGAAAACAAGTTGCACATTCTAATTCTGGGGTCACCAGCATCCCAGCCTGAGATGGAGAATTATTTTGTTTTACTATGTGGAATTCTCCTCTCTCTCTCTCTCTCTCTTTCTCTCTCTCTCCCTCCCTCTCTCCCCCTTCTCTATCACTCTCCCTCTCTCTTGCTCTCTCTCCCCTCTCTCCTATTTCCTAAATAAAATTTCTTTGATCAACTACTAGTATTCTCCTGTTCTGTGATTCTCTTTTGTTGAGAGAATAAGCAATGGAACTGGACATCAGAGCAAAGGTCTGAACTTTTCCAACGAGCAACATAACTTTGCTCCAGGCATGGAGGTGGGTCAAGCAGGAGGGCAGCAGCATTCTTTTTCTATTATGAATCTATCTCCCACTTCCTGACTCCCTCGGGCCTCGTGTTAGCAGCATCATCTGGGTTCACCTTCAGAGACCTGATCCTTGCAGTCCTTCTCCTCTGGGATGGGCTGCCATGGCTACAGAGATACTTGGTGAGGGATTGTAGCACTTGATGAGTGAAACAGAGTCTCAGTCATTAGGAAAAAGAGCACATGCACTTCGTAGCTTCTTCTGTTGCCCTGTAATCTTAGCTGTGGTCTGGTGCTTAAGTAGAGGACATTTCTAACGAAAAGTGTGATTGCTTTTTATTAATTTCTTTATAAGAGTATCCAATCAAGATACACTCATAGCGTAGAATTGGGTGAAGTGTGTTCAGGACCATCATAGAGTGTAAGATTCGGTCAGCACTAAAGGATGCTTGCTGTGGAGGGAGCATTTTCCAAGGAATTGGACATAATATCCTTGTCATTGCTTTATCTTGGGGGGATCAAAGAGACTGACCACAGGCAGCAGCTCCTACACAGATGCTCCCCCAGATTTTGTGAACAATACTATATTCTTTGGACATTCATTTGAGTTCAATTAGGGTAAAAATAATCTTAGGTCTCAAAGACTTCAAGGAAATGAAGATTATGTGCTGAAAATTGCCAAAAGATCTTAAAAGCACTTGACCCAGGAAGAAAATGTTGTAGCTATGTGTGGCAATAGTGTTAACTAGTCTGCTACAGGGACCATTGCTCATTGTGAGGCAGATGGCTCTGATGGGGCAGCACTGGCAATGAGTCTAGGGAAGGAACAGAAAAAGAGACAATCAGAGGAAAATTGATTAATTTTCAATTTGGGGCCTGGTACAGCCCCAAACTCCTTGGGAGACTCAGAAGCTCAGATCTGATAAGACGCTGCATGATGCCATCTCTGAGGGAGAAGGCTGGGTCCCTTAGGAGGGGAGACACTTCATTAGGAACATAGGCCCTAAGGGAAGACTAGGGAAGAAGACTGCCAAGTCTCAGTCCTTTTCCTTTGATCACATCCTAACAATAGACTTGTCTACACGGGATGTCCTAAGATAGGGAATTAGGGACGTTTGGGAAAACCCGATAAAACCAGATTTGCAAAAGATGTTATTTAAGGATAACTATTCCTATAAATCACTTAGATGAACATTTTTATGAATTGCTTAGATGAGCGCATGCCTGTACTCAGTGATTACTGGTCCCCCTTAGGAACATCTTGGGGGACTGAAACACAGAGAGCCCATGGCCATGAGCTTCCCAGGACCCAAAGGGGAGGGCTGCTTTCTCTTAATGGCTGCCTAAAGAGGAATATGAAAATGCGCCTTTGGGCCCACATTTTTCTCCATGATTTGGTCCATATATGTGTGCGTGCACACATGTGTGTATGTGTACATTTAGCCTATATACATTAGGTTATAATATAGGTTAATTATAGTATAACACAGGTTAACTACATCATAATATAGGTCATATACATTTTATAATATAGGTTATAAATATAGGCCAAATAGTCATTCATGTATACATATATACATAAATATGTACATGCATATTATGTATATACACATATATATAATGTATATGCTATATATGATTTTTGCTATAGATATACATAAGTACTATATAAATATACTGTGAAGTATATACATGCTATTTATAAGTATTTTCTGTATTTCTACAAACTTTAGAATTATACATAAATGTATTAGAAAACACAATTTTTCTTCTAAGAAAAGGAGTGCAGAAAGGGTGATGTGAGCACACAAGCCAAGGAATGAGGACGGGAACACACAGGCAAACTCCTCTCACCCAGGCAAACTCCTCTCACCCAGGCAAACTCCTCTCACCCAGGCAAACTCTGCTCACACAGGCGAACTCTGCTCACAAAGCAAACTCCTCCTCACCCAGGCAAACTCCTCTTATCCAGGCAAACTCCTCTCACACAGGCAAACTCTGCTCACACAGGCAAACTCCTCTCCACCCAGGCAAACTCCTCTTACCCAGGCAAACTCCTCTTATCCAGGCAAACTCCTCTCACACAGGCGAACTCTGCTCACACAAGCAAACTCCTCTCACACAGGCAAACTCCACTCACACAAGGAATCTCCGTTCATACAGGCAAGCTCCGCTCACACAGGCAAACTCTGCTCACACAGGCAAGCTCGGCTCACCTGTTCTCCCTGCTAGGCTGGAGGGTTGAACTCTGGCGATTTGGAGGTCAGAGACTGGAATATTGACAGCTGGAGTAAAGGTCAGCAGAACCCAGTCTGAGGGAGCTCTCCAAAGCGTGAAGGCAACAGGCAACGAGACTGATGATTCAAAAACACAAGGAGGAAATTCTAGAGATGCGGTGAGTAGCGGTCTTAGAGTTCAGGGTGAATCTGTGACACTAAGTCTCCTTCAGGGAATCGTGATGCCTCCAGCTCTGGAAGTGTGATCAGAAAGCCGAGAGTGACCTGCCAGTAACCAGTCAGTTCGGGGCTCGGTGTTCAAGGCCAGTGTGTACTTCCTGGGTCACCTCTTCCCTCCTTGACAGGCTACTTCACACGTGTCAGCTCGGGGCCATCCATCACTGTGAGAGAAGTAGGAGGGATGATAAATCCCCAACACTGGCATAAGGGTCTGGGCCTTTCTGGGGCTGGAAAGCTGTCACTGCCCAGCCTGGCCCAGAACCAGATTCTAACACTCCTGAACTCCCTTCCCAGCTCCCCTCCTGCCTGGAACCTCTGGTCCCTGTGCTTGCAGCAGGTCCTTCCTGCTCCCACTGCTGACACTGGTTCCTGGGGGAGGGGCACAGGGCCCTCAACATTCACCTGGCACCCAGGCCCAGCAGGAACCTGCTGGCTCAGGGAAGAGTGAGGCTGACACTGGCCTTTCTCCTTCAGCTCCTCTCCATAGACAGTCCCCAGCACACTGTCCACTCCTGCTCTTCCCCTCACCCACCAGGATGGGGGCTCCGAGTCTCTCAGGCCTGACCCTCCCTGCCTCTGGTTTGACTTGGCAACTGCATCTGGAGGTGTCGCAGAGCAGGGCATTAGTCCAGTAATGCAGATACATCGCCTCTTTAAAAGCAGCCCAAACATGGCTTTACATAGTAGCTCATGACAAATGTGTGTTTGAGGGAAGATGGCAGGAAACATCCTTTTCCCAAGGTGCTACCCCCACCCTATCCCCAGCCCCGGAAATAATGAGCCTTTTCCAGATTCTAATTATTCCCCTGGTGCTGACAGGGCATGGAGCTGAGATGGTGCTCACACACACTCCCTGTACTATTCTTGGGTCCTGCTATGGATCCTGTTTCCGGAGACCTGATGGGTCCACCCAGGGGAGAGTGGCAGGTCCAGTATCCCCCTGAGGTCCTGCCTATCTCACACCTTCTTCCACACCATCGCATACCATATTGAGATCCCCCACGACAGTCGTAGCTCTCCGTGCCACAGACCGCTCAGTCGGGTGTGAGCTCTAAGTCTCGGGGGTAACCAGCTGAGAAAGTCAGGAGAACAGGGACGTCGGGCGCAATGGACAGACAGGCACAGACACAAGGGAGGTCAAATGCTGCTGCTGCCGTTTACTGAAGGCAAAACTTTTCTTTTTATGTTCAACAAATGCACAGACACAAGATTACACCAAGTTATTTTTAGCAAAGGGAGACATTTTTCAACAACAAAAGGAGTTTATCGTGTCTACCACATATGACCACCTCTTTGCCTGCTTGCCTGCACCTGTTTTTCAGACATGTTTTTCTGATGTCTTTTTGTTTTTTACATACTTTCATATTTGCCTTAAGTAAGATACATATTTTTTTAATTCTGATATTCATAGAATTACTTACTAGCTCTATGCACATATTATAGATTAACTTAACCTACTCCTAAATAAAAACTTCTATGCAGAGTTTATTATTGTAAGATTATTAAGATTTTGTACTAGAAAGTGTTAACTTTAACAGGCCCAATTATTTTTCACACAGGAGGTTTAGGGAGGCTAATCACTGCATTCCCGTCAACAGGGGGTAGCCAGTCGCCTCGACCCATAGGTCAAGAATTCTCCCTTCCCGCTAATGATGGGAAGCAAAGGCCTGAAGGCCACGGGCCTTTCCTTATCAAAGACCTGAGACCAGCTCAGGCCTTGGCAGCCAGACACTGCGCGGGCTGGCATGTTTTTTACTATCTTTATTTTATGCTATAATTGTGTATGATGAAAGCTCACGGTTGCCGCAGGTTTTTCTCTTTGTTCAGTTTCTTCATTACTCAGAGTCTAAGTTTCAGCATAAGCAAGCGCTCTAATTGCACACCAAGCATTCTTAGGAACAACTAAGGGAGTCTAGGGGGGCTTTGTTGGCGACAGTCCCTTTTTAGGGGAAGCACTGTCTGGTAACTGTCCCTTTTTAGGGGAAGTACCGAAGCCATCCCCTGGCCCAGTGAGCACTTTCATGCTACGCGAGCCGGTGCCGCTGGAGCCGTGGCACTCCTGTCTATCACGTGCCCAGCCACAGAGCAGGTGCTGCAGGTCAGACAGGTGTGGACTCTGGCCCCACCCCAGTGCAGGAGAGACAGGCACAGACCGGAAGCCAGAGGCAGAAGGAGCTTCCAGTGCTCCCTTAGAGGCTGCAGGGCTGCTGGTGGTGCTGCTGAGGACTCTGTGGCTTCCCCTGGGGCCCCTGTCCTTGAGACAGCCTGGGACAGACCCTCTTCCTAACTGGTGGCCAGGCATCCTGGGCTGTGGCCCTCCTGCTGTCAACCTTGTCTGGAGCTACAGGACCACATGCCCATGTCAACCTACCACAGCCTCTGACTCGAGCAGAGCAACCACTTGGTTTGCAAATAACTGATGCCAGTGGGGATCCCCAGTGACTTGCCTGAAGTGGGGGGGAGGAGAGGCGGCAGTCTTGAGAAGGGAATCTGATGCACTCTCTACCACTGCAGGAAGCAGCTTGGGACATCTGGGACTCAGGGTCAGCACTGAGCTGTGCTCCTTGGAGGAAAGGACAGGCAGTCCCAGACCTTTCCCGGCCTTTTGGGTTTGTCGCCTGTCCCTCTTAGAGAAGGGTTTCAGGAGGATACAAACACTGAAGCATAATGAGTTTATTGTGAGCTAAAGGGAGATAAGAGAAAAGTAAGGTAAGCTACATTCTCAAGAAAGACCACAGGTTTCCCAGAGTGGGGAGACAGAGAGAGAGAGAGAGAGAGAGAGAGAGAGAGAGAGAGAGAGATTCAAGAAAGAATTCAAGCTTCTCCAAAGGTGGGAGAGCGCCACCGTAATGTCTCAGCATTAGTATGAAAGTGCACATCTCCAGAGGGGACATGCAGGCAATACGTGGTGTGCAGGTACCAAGTGCATGGGCTGGCAAAACATGTGTGTGCACCTCTTTTGTTCCAAGTTGGTTTTTATAGAGTTTCTCCCAACTTGCGCCAGGTGGGCCTTTCTACCTAGATAAGAGTCCCTTTCTGGGGTGGTTGTCAAGGGGAAGACTTAGGAGTAGTTGTTATTCTTTGATATTCCTTTCTGGGCCTTAATTCCTTCTGGAGCTTCTCTAGGTGGGAGTGTGTGTGTGTGTGTGTGTGTGCTTGTGTGCACATGTGCATATGTGTGAGACATGGGTCCCTGTCAACCCTCCCTGATCTTCCTCTGAACCCAACCCCATGAGGAGAGCAGGACCCCAACCTGAGGCATGGGTCCCCATCATCCCTCCTGTTCTGACTCTGAACCCAATCCCATGAGGAGCTGCAGAAGAAACCCCACCCTCTGGCATGAAGCTGAGTCCCACCCACCTGTGATTAGCTGTCCTAGGGTTCTGGATGGGGTAAAACCCAACAACTCAGACCACGTGAAGAGACAGATGCCTACAAGACTGGAGACACAGCATCCTCTTTGCCAGATGTGCAGATGTAAACCAGCTGTGCACATATGGACCAGCTGTGCAGACACGAGCCAGCTCTGCAGATGCAGACCAGCCACATGGACATGGGCTAGCTGTGTAGACCCTGGTAAGCTGTGCTCAGATGGACCTGCTCTATAGATACAAGGGAGCCCTGTAGACACCATCCAGGTGTGAAAAGACAGAGTCGCCTTCCAGACATGGCCAGCTATGCAGACTCAGGTCAGCCGTGCACTGGGACCAGCTGGGCCAGGACTGAGCTGGCATATCTGTGGAACCTCAGGTTCCTTCTCTCTGGCGCACCTTCTGCTCATCTTTCCACAGGACTCAGAAAATGTACAGCAACCCCCCAAGGGTCATGCCCCAGCACTCACGGGCCTGAGAGTAGCAGGTGTGGAATCTAGAAGGGCTGAGAGTATGAGGTGATGGGGCTAGGACAGCCTATCGTGAGGCCAGTGTCTGTGTTAGGGGCAGGGCAGGTCCTTTTTTGAGGACAGGGACTATTGATATCTCTCTCGGTGGGGCTGCATGTGTGTAGGGCCTGTGGAGATATCCTGGCTGAGAAGAAGGGAGCAGGGAGAGCCTGAGATAGAGCCCAGGCCAGGCCAAGGGAGGCCTCTAGCAACACACTGAGGACTGGGCATCCAACCCCTGGAGGGCATTTAGTGTTGTCTGGAAGGTGGTGCCACACAGGTGTGGAGTGAGGCCCGTGCAGCTCAGGAGAGTCCCTGATACTCTGCCAGGCCCCTGTCTCTGTGCTCCTCCTGGTCACACCTGTGCTAGATGTCTGCTTTACAGCTAGCTGGGGTACAGTTGAGGGTCAGTCCCTGATCCTGGGGGGGTGGCCTCCCTTCCACAGCTCCAGTGTAGGTTTTAAAGCCAGCCCCGCCCCATCCCATCCCTGCTCCCCCACTCACACACCCCTACTCCTCCTGGATCGTGGGAGAGCTGCTCCTCATCTCTCACTGCCCTTCACACTGGAAGCCCCTGGAGTGGGGGTCCAGACCCACATGCTTTGCTGCTGCTATTCTGGGTCCCAGGGCCTTACAGCACACAGGTGGGGAAGGCAACAGGCACAGAAAGGGAGGGAGAGAGGAGAAGGATGGGGGCTGCCCGGGGACTCGCTCGCAGGCCTAGAGTGATGTCGGGAGGTAGAGGGGAAAATTGGAAATTAATAGGTTGTGAGCAGCGAGGGGCGCAGAAAAGATGGAAGATTTAAAGCGGTCACACCATGACCTGTAACATTTTGCTTAATCAAGTACAACTTGCTTTGAGCCTTAGGTAGATGCGTAAATGGGTTAGGGTTTGTGTGTGCAAAGAGTTTTCTGCAGGGAGAGGGTCATGGTGGCAGTGGTGGGCTCTGTCTGAGACGCCAGCAGCAGAGAGAGCCTGGGCACAGGACAGTCCTGGGCACACAAGGCTATGCTGGGCCCAAGTGGCCAGGTGGTCCCAGAGCATCTCCTCATAGTCCTGCAGGGCCCTCCTGGTCCCCTCCTGATGTCCTCTTCTCCCTCCTCCACCCGTTGGCCTGGGCGGAGCTGTTTCCAGGCTTCCCCACCACCTCCCACCCAAGCCTGCTCTGCAGGTCCCTCTGTGGCCCTGCAGGTGTGCTGACAGCGGTGGACCCTCCGTGCTGCATCAGCTTTTGGCCCCACAGACTGGAGCCTTCTCACAGCTCGTTCCTTCGCCGAGCAGGTGCTGAGTTCTGGTGTGTGCCCGACAGCGGCCTAGGTGCAGACACGGGTGTGAACACATTGTGGGGCTGCTCTGAGTGTCACTTCCTCCTGCCACATGTGTGAATGCCCCTTTCTGGCTCAGGAGGCGAGGTGGTAGGCACAGAGCCTATGGGTGGTGTCAGTCAAAAAGCTCCAGGTGGGCAGAGGCTGAGCGCCTCCTCCCCAGGTGCTGAGGGAGGCCCCTTCGACCCAGCCTGGGATCTGCTGGCTGATCCAGGAGATAGAGCCAGGTCAGATCCTGTTCCCCTGCTCTGATTCTCACTCCAGACTGTGTTGTAGTCTCAGGACCCTTCTGTAGCCCACCGGCACCAACACCCCAGCCCTTCTGCAGGAATATGGCTCTCAGCCCTTCCGGGGGCCCACATCTCTTCTCCCAGCCCTGGCATGACCCTCCTCTTTGAGGACCCATCCAGTTCCTCCACCTCTCTAAGAACACAATCCCCTCACCGGACCCTGGGTGGTCAGGAGGGAGAGATCTATCTGTGACACCCACTGGCTGCACACATGTGTTCTTTAGGGTCCCGGGCCAACAACCCCCAAAGACCCCCAGACCCTGTGCAAATTCAGTGATCTTGTGCCTGCCTTTATGGGGTGCTCCGCTCAATAGCGGACTGGAAGAAGGGGGATGCTGAGTGAGGGGTAGATTCCCCCTCAGTGTCCCTCTCGCCACTCTACTTGCAGGTAGGAGGCACTCGGGAGGAGCTGCCCCGGAGCCCCTGGCACAGGTGTGCTGTGAGTTTGCTGCATGCAGAATCCAGGGGCTGCTGCTTCCAGCTGGGGAGTGGAGGGAGTGGAGGAGGTGGGAGTCAGCCGTCTCTCGCAGAGACACTTCAGGAAGATAAAGGAACTTGACTTATCAGCTGCATTCCTGATGTTGGCAGCAGGAGATGTATTTTTAACAATTCAGCCTTGCAGATTCTCACAATTTATCTCAATAAACGCTAGGGCGACTCTTTTCTTTCCCTTTCCCTTGCCATCCAATGTTCGGAGAGTGGCACAGTGAGAAGATGAAGGGGTTGACACGCAGGAAAAACTCATATCGAAACTAGACGTTTCGATAAAGTTCCATCAGACACGCTCCACACAGCACTGAGCAAGCAGGGCTGGAAGTTGGGGCTGAGGTGGGGAGAGGGACGAAGCCAGGAGGGCATGAGCCCAGGGAAGCTCTGGACTCAGTCCCCATTGGAGAGTCCCACAGGCTGGCAAATTGTGCCAGCCTCCACTGCTCCCCCATGGGACTCCTGTGGACCATGGCCACCTCCCGTTGCCCCACTGTTTTGCCATCTGTTAGGTCCAGGAGAACCTGTCCACAGGTACAAACCAGGCTCTCCCTCTTCCCCGCTATTTCCCTCAAGCGCACCCCTAGACTTAAAAGGGAACTGGTGGAGTCACCACTAGGGCATCCCACATCCCCGGGGCTGATCACAGTGCTGGACAGGAAGAGGATGGAGCCAGGAGGGAAGCTCCCACACTTAACTGCAAATGAAAGGGTGGGCCTGGCCCAAGGGGTTAGAGAGTGGGGAGCCACATTTCCGACTGGCAGATGGAGAGAGGGGTCAGAAGGCAGTAGGAGGGGTGCCAGCCTCTTAGCACTCAGCTGGTGGGGGGGCAGGAATGGGATTAGAGCTCCACCTGTCTACACCCCAAGCCTAGTGGGAGACAAAAGGATTGGGACTGTGGCATGCACCGACTGGGTAGGTGCAAATCTACCACTTCCTCTTGCCCACTGCATGGTCTCACACTCAACTCCCCACCCCATGCCTCCTAATCTTCCCCCCCCCCACACATGCCTCTACCTTGACTACACAGTGAATAGTGACACATCTCACAGGCCAGAGCCACAACCAGCCTCTGACCAAACACAGTGCCTGATGGGGACCACGGTCATTTCCCACGCTCTGAAGCATACAGTCCAAGTACTACAGGCGACTGATCAGGTAGTGACTTGGAGAGAGGTGTCTGGCCACTCACAGGCCTCCCTGCCTGCATGATTGGAACACTGATCTCTGCTTTTCCAAACAATCCAGGATCCCAGAGTGGACACCCACCCTCCTGATTCCACTGACCTCCATTCCCTCTGCAGAGCCTGTCTCCTAACACCATAACCTCTGGGGTGAGGGTTCATATCTGCATGAGGAGGGTATGAATACTCAGCTCACATCTGTACCCCCTTGCCTTATATTCCCAAGTCCCCTGTGTTTCCAAAGCTGGAAGTCTTCTCCCTTTGAACTATAAAACAAAGCTACTTGCACCAAGGTACTTGGTGACACAGAATGCAGTGGTCCACACAGTGGAATATCCACACAGTGGAATATTGCTCAGCCATAAAATGAAGTCATGCAGTTCATAACTACCTGGGTGTATCTAGAAAGTATCATGCTGAGTTACAACACTTTCTCTCTCTCACTCTCTCTGTCTCGGTCTCTATCTGTATCTCTCTCTGTCTCTGTCTCTCTCTGTCATTCTCTCTCTTTGTCTCTCTGTCTCTCTCTCTGTCTCTGTCTCTGACTCTGTCTCTGTCTCTGACTCTGTCTCTGTCTCTGTCTGTCTCTCTCTCTCTCTAAAGAAACATAGTTGGGGAATAGCAAATGCCCAAAGGCAGCAGAAACAATGAGCAAGAGGTCCCTGACAGCAAGACTGTCACTGAGGAGGGAATATAGATGAGGGAAGGGAACAATATAACATTGGTGGGGGATGTGGCCACTCTGGAGGAGACAGAAAGCTGAAAGTAAGTATAAAACACCAAAGTGCCACCACAAAGGCAGGCTGGGAGAGGGAAGAGGTGAGGGACACTTAGGGCACTGGTGAAGGGATTGGTGTTTGGACATTGTCTGCCTGAAACTAAATCAAGAATAACTTTGTAATCCTACATTTGTAGTGATTAAATTTTTTTTAAAGACAAAAATCAAAGGATGCAGGTTCAGGTGGATGCGTGTGATCATGGTACAGGGTCATGGTAGAAAATGAAAGGTAGAGGCTGGGGGCAGGAAGGAACTCGAGCCCCTAACACTGTAGGGGCAGGAAGCCCCCAAAGTCCCAGCAGGTGGTGGATGCAGACCCTTCACCTTCCGCCCTTCCCTTTGCCTGCTCCAAGTTGGAGTTCAGGAAGGGTTCCTGCAGGGAGGTGAGAGGCAGTCTGCCTTCGGTGCCCCCAGTCCAAGGGGGTACCGGGTGCTGGGATCTGGGATCCAGGCCTCTTCAGCAGGGTTAGAGGTCCCCACTGGGGGTGTTGCAGTGGTCTCTGAGGCTAGAGACACTCAGTCGCCATTGCTGTCCAGTGCTTTACAGAGTGGTAGAGGCCAGTAAACCATGCTGCCTGTGGGTTTGTGGGTTTGTGACGGAACTGACCCCAGTGGTGGGTAGCTATCCCCATATAGAGGTGGAATCTATTCTCTTCCTCATCAACAATATAAACCAGCTCATCTCTTGCTTTTTAGTTCTTTTTTTTTGTTTGGGGTCCCACAACCAGTGCTGCTCAGGGGCTATTCCTAGCTCAGTGTTGAAGGGTTGGTCCTGGTGGTGCTCGGGGAACCATGCAAGATCGGAGATTGAACCCAGGCCTCCTGCATGCAAAGCACACACTCAGCCAACAGAGCCATCTCCCAGCTCTTTGCATTTTGCTTTGATTAATAATGCAGCAAAACTGACTGTGTGGGGATGGAAAGGAAGCAAGAAGCCTGGGAGTAAAGTCTGGAGAAAATGCTCAGAAATTGTTGGGGTGCGGGAGTCACAGAGGCCTCTGCTGTTGAGGGTTTAAAAAGATGCCGACGGGTGTTACACAGTCCCAGAGTCACCTAAAGATGCAGAAAGATGGCAAATGGACCAGGGATGAAGCAGTCAAAGTGATTTCCAGGCAGGGCGGCTGAAGCCTGCGCTGGTTTATCTGTGAGAAAGCAGGGGAGACAGCGGGAGACTCAGGGGGCTGCTCCATTTGCAAGACAAAGTTAGGAAAATGGAGCTTTGCCAGCCTGGCTGCCTTGGAAAATAAACTGCTTATTAGCCTCAGTCTCCCTCTGTACATTCTTTATTCCATGTAAAAACTATTTTGTAAAAAAGCAACAACTGTGCTGCTGGAGATAAATCCAGGTGGAGGCTGGGAGGGTGTGTGAAGCGCTGAGGTGGAGGGCAGTAACTCAGAGGACTGCTGGGCTCCAGGGAGTGTCTCAGCGTCTCTGGGTGATCTCAAAGTGCTGGCTGAGCCCAGGTGCAGCGGCAGGTCCTGAACTCACACTTCCTGGACCTCTGTTTGGTGGAAAGGAGGGATCCAAGACACCAGGCACCTGGAGGGCCACCGAGCAGATTGGACCCTCAACATGAACCAAAATGGCTAAGACTGTGGCTTGAAGGTACCAAGACGTGCTCTGATGACCCAGAGCTGACAGGCTCCCAGGTCAGCCCTGGTTACAGGGGGATTGGCTGGGGTGGGGGAAACAAGAATTCCCAGAGGGACAGAGCAGGCAGGGCTGCCTGCAGGAGTCTGTCTGGGTAGATGGAGGTGAAATGAGGCCTAGGGGGGTTGAGTTTCATCTCTGCAGAGACCAGAATGGGGGGTCCAGGACCCCACCAGGGCAGTGTTGGCTTTTGAGTTTCATTCTCCAACCATCCATGTTGGAGAAGCCTGTCTTTTGCTATGAAAATGTGCCATTCTTGGGACTGGGGCAGTTGTACAGTGGGGAAGGCACTTTGCTTTGCATGCAGCTGACCCTGGTTCCATCCCCAGAACTTGCATATGGTCCCCTTAGCCCTGCCATGAGTGATTCCTGAGTGTAGAGCTAGGAGGAAGCCCTGGACATTACTAGGTGTGATCCCCCCAAGCCTAAATAAGTAAATATAATGAAAAGGTGCCATTCTTATGTTTGGTTAAGTTTTTCTCTCTACCAATGAAAGGACTGAGAAAGTATTTGCTACATTTGAACTTTCTCTGCCACCTTTCACTAAGTGTTTAGAAATGCAGGATTCTGAGCATTTGGTCCAAGGATGGGTGTATAATGACTCTGACACTGACTTGACCAGATTCTCAACCTTCATCCTTGGAGCAGCAATAGTCACTGCCAGCCCTCTGGCTGGCCTGGAGCCTGCGTGGGGACTGTGGCACAGTAACTGAAGCTTGGGAATCTGCTCTCACGGCTCAGCCCCTCACCCCCACACCTCCTCTGGAGAAATGGAGACTACCCTCTCGGGCAGCTGCTCTGTCCCTCCTCCCCTGCAGCTCTGCTCTCACTGGAAACATGCTGAAGCTGATGCTTCTGACTGTCTCCCTGCTGGGGTCTCTCTAACCCCCAACAAATCAGGACCCCGGCCAGGGGTAGGGCAGCTGACGACGGGATTCTGGCACTGCCCTCTCAATCCTCAGATATTTCCTTTCTTAACAATCTGCTTTCTCTAGAACACAGTTATGACCTGTGCCAGGAGTCATCCAGACGCCCTGCTTGGGACCTCCTTGGGTTGGGGAGATAGCACCCTCTCGCTGTGTACCCGCTGAGGTTGTGCTTTTGACTACAGCCCCCTTCAGAACCACTGTGAGGGGACAGGGGAGGTGCATGGTCTTTTGGGGGAGAAGAAGAGTCTCTGGGCATGCTTGCAACAGCCACTGGTCCCTGGAGGGACGGGGATGGGCAAGTGGATTCCTCCCCAGCTGGGAAACTAAGTCAGAGGCCCTAGGGGCAGGCCCTGCCTGGCACGAAGGAGCACTGATAGAGCACGAGGGGTGGCAGGAACAGGACGGGGCCTGTGAGTCTCCCACACAGTTACCTTGAGCCAGTAACTGTAGATACAGGTGAGAACTGAAGGTTCCTAGCAGTAGGAAGGGACTCAGATGGCACCATTGCCCATAGCAGAGGGAGGGACCGCACCCAAGCCAGGGCAGACTCAGAGTCTATCATCAGAGGGAGGGGCAGCACCCAGGCCAGGACAGACTCAGAGTCTATGATCAGAGGGAGGGACAGACCCAGGCCAGGGAAGACTCAGAGCACAGATGCCAGGCAGGGGTGGAAGCCTGAGAAAAGAGAGGTGCGGAAGCCCCACAGTGGCTCCCTGTAGATACCTCAACCTCTAGGAACCAAGGGCAGAGGTTCAGAGATGGGACAGTGAAGCAGCTCCAGACAGGAAACCTGCCCCATGATGGATGATGGATGCTGGGTGTCTGGGGACAGGCTCTGCTGCCTCTTCAGCTCCTGAACGTTCGCTCAAAATCAACCATTTCCGCACTTGATAAAGGAAGAGTTGTTTCGGAGTTTCAGCTTACCCGAGAAAGAAGCCAGACAGTGATGTCCATAGCTCCTTCCCAGGTTCAACAAGTCTTCAGATTGATGTACTTTTTGACAAGCAGGATACCCTTACCAGAAGAAATCCACATTTGGAATAAGTTAGGACAAGATGGAGCATTGTTCTCTTGGTGACTGTCCGACATCAAGGCTAATCAAAGACCATGTCTATATTTTGGGAATCTGAGGTAAGATGGATTCTAGGTTGCAAAATACAATCTTTGAGAAAAGCCGTGGGCATACACTGTGCTGTGAGGGTGCCCATCCAGGGCCCAACAGTAAAGAGTAAACAATTGCCAGCATGGCTTCAACCAGGCGGACCTGTCAGTGTGGGTGGGCCTGGGGGCTCATTCTCCAAGAACACGTTGCTCTTTCTAAGAAGCAAAGTTTTTATTCGCCTTTGCCCAATATATATTTTTTAAATTCTACATGACTCCTTTGGTCTCTCAGTCTCCAGCTGTGGGTGTGGATTCTTCTGGGGGTCTGCCCACTGTCATCAGTCTTAGATCCCATAGAATCCACCCATCCTGCCTTGATCTCCCGGCCCCAGATACGCCATGAGCACACTCAGAAATTCTTTTTGGAGTTACTTTAAGGGTCTGGGATCCCACATCCTTTTATTGCACGTGGGATCCCAGGTCTGATCTCTGAACTGCCAAAAACTGATAGGAAATATCCACGCCCCCATTCTTCCAAAGAAGAAAATAATAACTATTTAAGAATAGAGATTTTTATTCATTGGTTGGGGAAACTTAGGGTCACAACAGGCAGTATGCAGGGGTTCTTCCTGACTCTGAGCCCCAGAATAATCCCTGGTGACGCTCAAGATATTTCATGGGGTACCAGGACTGGATCCACGGTAGAAGCTGCTGCCACTTCATGCAAGGCAAATGACTCACCTCCATCCCAAGAAAACCATGAAAAGAATGTTTAGGAATGAATCTCTTACTAACACTCTGGACAGCAGGACTCGGGTGAGGGTTTCCTCTTCCCTCTATTCACGGTTCCGGCCTTGACTTCCCTCTTCTCCTCTGTATGGTGAGGCCGAGCAGGGCTGCCATGCAACAAAGCACATGCGCAGCCAGTGTGGGACAAGAAGTCCCCTTCTGTTCCTGTCCTCTGGTCCCTTCTCCCCCTCCCACTTCTCTTCTCTTTTCTCCTCCTCCCATTCCTCCCCCTCCTCATTCAATTCTCCTCCACCTCTTTCCCCTCCTCTCCCTGCTCATCCTTCCCTCCTTTTCCCTCCTTCTCTCCTTTTCCCTCCTTCCCTCCTTTCCCCTCCTTCCCTCCTCCTCCTGTCCTTCCTCTTCTCCACTCCCATTTCTCCCTCATTCACCCCTTCTTCACTGACTTCATCTTCTTCCTCTTCTCCGCATTTCTTCTTGCTGCTTTTCCTTCCCTTCCTCCCACATCTTTTCGCTTTGCTCACTCAGCACATACTGAATATTATGTAATGGGGATATGCAATTTATTCAGCAACTCAGGTTTCTTTTTTTTAACTACCATACCTCATCAGCACTTTCCCACATCATGGAGAATTCCTCAAAAGCACGATGCTAATGGCTTTATAATTTTCCTCATTTACAGGCTCTGTCATTACTCCCTTCCCTACACTGTCAGACCTTGGTGATAACAAGCTTCTCAGCCCAGGACTGGGATGCAGGTTCTGGGCTGCGTAGGCTGAGCCCTGACTGTGACTTTAAGTCAGGGTCCAGGGTGGGGTCGGCCCCAGGCCCACCTGCTTGTCAGACTCAGGAGCTCCTTATCCAGTCTCCTTCCGTAAAGCTTTCCGGTGTGCACCCACAGTAGCTCAAGGACCAGGTCCAGCCCCAGCCTGATTTGTGGGGTCCCCTCCCAGACACATAGTCATCAGATCCTCAGGAGTTTAGGAGGTCTCGAGGATACCAGGAGCCTCCTCTCCTGGACAGGGGGTCTACAGCCACCCAGGGGAAGAGCTTCCCTGCTGCCATCCCCACTGTAGCCCGTGTACCCACAGAGCCTCAGGCCCGGAGTTTGCTGAGGACTGTTTCAGGCTGCTCTCACAGAGATACACACATACGCATGCACACAGACACACTAATATACACACATATACATGTACACACACCAACACACATGTACATATATACACACTCAAACATACACACATATACATATACACACTCATATATGCACATATGTGTGCATACATACATGCACATATACACATGTGCACGCACGCACATTTACACACTTACACACATGCACATATACACTCATATGCACACACATGCACACATTTGCACATATACATATGCATACACATACAAACATATATAGACATATACACATTCATATATACATGCACACTCATATATACACATACACATGCACACATATGTATACACTTAAACGCATGTACATATACAAACACAAGCACACATATACACATATATACGAGACATACCACATTCTCCCATCTCTTTTGCTGACTCCCCATGACTCATGTTCCATTTCCTCACTGACTTGCCCCTCTAGTGACACTCAGTTTCTGTGTGAGGGCTGGGTGATAGGGCCGCACATCCTCCTAATGCATGAGTCTGGAGCTGAAGACACAGGCCTGTCTTACAAGGAAGACTCTAGGGGCTCCTTGGCCCTCAGTAAACCTGGAGATAAGCATTCGCCAGTGCTGCTGTCCAGAACCTTCAGGTCAGTGAGCCTCAAGGGTGCTGCCCCCTGTGTCTGTGGCCCAAGCTCAGAGTCCAGGCCAGGCTGGGCATCCTGTTCCTGCTGTGGGTGTTTGCTCCTGCTGTATCTTCTTGGGCCTTGAAGCTCAGGAGGTGCCTGCGACTAGGACCCCACCATGGGTGTGAGCACAATACCCCAGGTGGCTGCCTGAGGGGCTGCAGAGCCTGCTGAGCTGACCTTTCACCAGGAGCACACTTCGGCTCTCTGCTGACCCACGGCATCGGAACCACCCAGGAGCAACCTCCTGCTGCCTGAAACAGGTCCCATAGGACTCAGAGTTTCCAGCGTTTCACGAGCAGTCAGGAATGAGAACTCAGGAGTCAAATGCAGCAGCTGTTCAGTGTTAGTAATCATGTTTTTAACTGGAAGCATGATTTATGGGTGAGCAGGGACTCAGGACGGGGCTCCAAGGCTCCTTAGAGTGCAGCGCCACCACTCATTCCTCCAGGGGTCCACGATTAGTGGTCTGTGACCCTACAGCTGTCTGGCAGGAGTCGCCCCACCTCCCGAGCTGTGGCTCTTCTAGCCCGGGAAACTTGAACCTGGCCCGCTGCAGAGTCTCAGTCATACGCTTCTGGTTCTGCAACTTGGTGCAGATGGACATGTTGACTTGTGGACCCTGGCCACCCTGACCTGGGCATTTCATGCCTGCTTGTAGCCTGGGACTGCATGAGAGCAGAGAGGATTGTCCTCACAGAGGGCTGTCACTGAGGTCCTTAGGGCAGCTCTATGAGCAGCAGGTTGCAGACTGGGCCAGCGCAGGGTGGCCCCAGCAGTGATAAATTTTGTAAACCCCGAGGTGAGCCACAGCACTCTCACCTGCTGACCTCATGCACCTAGAAGTGAGCAGTCCTGACCAGACCTTAGTGATCAGGCCTAAGCCACTTTCCAGACCTCCAGAGCCCATTATGATCTGGTAATTGCTGGCCTCTCCCACAACCTCTATGCCCTCTCCCACCACCTCTGACAGGTCACACACCTGAGCCTTTGTCTGTGCTTCGTGTCAGGGCCTGGGATACCCGACAGGGCACCCGACCTTAGTTTACCCACCAGATTGCTTCTTTAGGTGACCATTTTGTGAGGGCTGGGTGCTCCCTAGGGCTGCCCCCAAGGAAGGTTGCTCCAGTGGCAACGAGAAGGGTGCATGGAGGCCAGGTATTTCCTTAGGTATTTGCTGGTCCCTGTCCTGCTGTAACTCTGAGTCAACACATGCAGTCCAGCTGGTCTGAGAAGGTCTAGCCCAGCCCAGCTGGGTGCCGCCAGGTCTGCTGACGCCAAGACCCTGACTCTGGCCTCCTTGGGAAGAAATGCCATGAAATGCCCAACAGAGCAAGCTGCCATGTCTAAAGCTGTTGGGAGCAGCAGCAGGAGGCAAAGGTCATGTGACTGCTGCGTCCACAGGAGTACTGCACAGCGAGCCATGAGCCGTGCTCACCCCCAGCTCCTGAGCACAAAAGTGCTGCAGCTAAATGAGCTCTGGAAGATCAAGGGCGTGCTTGGAAGAGACCGTAGAGCTTCACCTCCTTCAAACAAGACTAGGAATGAACTAGAGGTCTTGGTTTCCTGGCAGCAGCAACACTGTCTTTCAGTGCACGGAAGTTACCTGAGCATGCAGAGACTGACCCTGTCCAGGCGCCGTCATCACCCAGACATACCTGCTGACTGGGCCCCGGGCCTGGGCTCTGCATAAGCTCTGGAATCCCTTTTTCCTTTGGAAACATGGGGTTCACTGTGCACCGAATTGTTCTACGTAACACAGGAGTGTAGGGTCAGTGATCCCTCTGTGCCAGGAATAATGTTTGCCACGCCAGACGCAGGAGGGGACTGCGTAGAGTGAGGGGGCGCTAGTGGATGAGGGTGGACCCTCACTGGCACTGTGAGGCCAACTATGATTCCAAGGAACTGGAGTCATAGCGGGCATTGCCATGAAATTTCCTTCAGGAAACAGGGATCCGGGGACTATGGGAGCACCGTTCCCTGGCTGTATCCCTGTGGGTAGACAGGACCACGTGGTGCTGGGATCAAGGACTCACTACCCTAGCGGCATGCTGATGATTTAGAATAAACTGAAAGATAGAAGATTCAAGAATGATGTTTTCCCTAATCATCTCCCCGAAGCAGAAGATGATTCTCTGTGGCAGTCCTGGAGGCGGACTCAGCGCTCCAGCCTGGGGCTTGGCAAATCTGAAAATTGTTCTTTTAAATGTAAAGATTCACATTGTGTGTGTGTGTGTGTGTGTGTGTGTGAGTGGAGAGAGAGAGAGATGAAGGTTTCTCAAGTGGTTTTCAGGGGCACTGGGACCACCCTCAGAGATTCTTGACCAGATATTTCAATGCTGAGACTCTGCCATGCTGGGGAGCATCTGGCAGTGCTTGGCAGTGCTTGGGGGTCCCCAAGGTCACACCCAATGATATTCAGGGGGACCATATGGCACAGGAGATTGAACCCGGCTCTTAATCCCTCTATTATCTCTCCTGCTCTCAAAATCCCTTTTGAGCATTGTTTCCTCCCAAAAGTTATCTCCCCTTTTGAGGAAGTTAGAGATCCTTCCTGGTATGCCCCCGGATGTGTAAGTGAACAAGTATCTCTGACTCTACCCTCACACAGACACACACACACACACACACAGACACACACACACACTTGCAAGCACTCACACACACACTAGCAAACATACACTCACACACATATTTACACACACTCACAAGCACTCCACACACCTGTGTGCACACTCACACTTGTGTGCACACACCTTCACACACTCATACACACACTTGTGCACAATCATGCACCCGCAACACACAAACTCATACACATACTCACATACACACACACTTCTTTTTTTATTTTTTATTTTTACAATTACAAAGATATACAATTAAAAAGTTCATATTTGGGTTTTGGTCATACAGTGTTCCAGCACCCATCCCTCCACCAGTGCCCATCTCCCACCACTAACACCCCCGGTTCCCTTCCCCCAGCCTGCCTCCATGGCAGGTTCTTTATTTCTTTCCTTTCTCTCTCTTTCTCTTTTCCTTCCCTCCAGACTATGGATTACAGAACATACATTAAAGGGTTGTCATGTGTATCCTTTTGCCTCTATTTAATGCTCAGTTCTAGGTTGGTATTAGTACCCCCGACAATTGTTAGCACACTGTTCCATTTTCTGTCTTACCTAGCTTCTGACTCCCACACATTTGTGATAATTTCCACTCTTCCTTGTCTATACTCTGTCCCCAGCTTTGCTCAGTACTCAACTGTGCTCAGGGCTTACTCTTTGGCTCTACACTCAGAAATTACATGTGGTGGGGCTCGGAGGACCACATAGGGTTCTGGGGATCAAATTGAGTTATCCTGAGAAACATCCCCCGCCCTGCAAAATAGATCAGTCCAGTGTGAGAACCATTCCTCACTGTCCTGCGAAAGCTTAACCTTGCTTCATCTGAGAACTGTTCCCACCTCCCTACAAAATAGGTTAGTCCAGTGTCAGGCACCTGCTTCTGTGCCATGATGCAGTCGGTCCCTGACACAGCTGGACAATTGCCCTAATAGGCTGATGGCCAGTGTTCATGCCATGCAGGAGCTAATACAGACAGCCTCCCTCACCTCCCGGCACTCATTCCACTGGCAACACTGCCTAGTGTAAGAGAACAAGACACAAACATCACAGTTATAATAGGGACCCAGGACCACTGTGGGCCTGGCTGATCTGGGGTCCCCATCCCCAGAACATTCACTTTACAGCCAGCATCTGCTGATGCTGCTGAATCCCCCCCCCCCCCACCGCCTTGCTGGGAATTTATCAATTCCCCAGCCCCTTCCTGTCCCTCCCCACTTAACAAACAGCCTCACTTCAAAAGCCATCTGGGAGGATGGATGGCACCACACACTTGATACACGTGTTCAGGGAGCAGCGCCCAGAAATGAAAGCACAGCACTTAGGGCTCCATCTCAGCACTTAGGCCCGGAGCTCTGGCTGTGGGAGATGGGCTTCCTTGGTATAAATCCAGCCCTCACCCTGCCCAGGGATCTGGCTGTGCGCCCCTGTCTCTGAGTAGACTTTCTCGCAACTCCAACACCCTCCCCTTCTACAGGAAAGGTGCCTGTGGCCAAGCATGCCCCCTGGAGCAGATGGCAGTAGACCCCGGCTTCTCCCACCTCTGATCCCATGCCCCATCTTCTCCCCTTAACCCAGTTCTTTCTCCCTCCCTTTAGCCATGAAGGAGGGAGGAGCATGGGGTAGGAGGAGGAGGAGGGTCACTTGGGAAGGGGTGGGAGGAAGAGGTGGGAAAATGAGCGGGGAGAAGGGGAGGAGACAGGAGGAGGAGGGACAAGGAGGATGAGGAGGATGAGGAGGATGAGGAGGACGAGGAGGACAAGGAGGACGAGGAGGACGAGGAGGATGAGGTCTCTCTCAGCCCAGTGTTAAACTTAGTGAGGGGAGCACACTGGAGACTCAGATGAATTCAAGGCAGGACGGCTGCAGAGTCACTGCTAAGCAGAGGACGAGCTGCTCAGAGCCCCGAGAGCAGGCAGTGGGACCCTGAGACTGAAGGGACACTGGAAGTTGGGGATCCCAGAAAGAGCCAAAGCCGCAGCCAGGGAACCCCAAGGGAGGCCTGTCTCGTGGCACTCACCGTTCTACAGGAAAGGTGCCTGCGGTCAGACAGGGCAGTGGACTCTGGCTTCTCCTACCTCTGATCCCACTCCCCCAGCTTCTCCTCTTAACCCATCAGCAGCCCAGAGAGCAGGAGAAGAACTGGGTAGAGGACAGAGCAGGGTGAGAGACACTGGGGAGATGAGTCATGGACCAGGCCTGCTCCTGGGTCCTTCTCGCCTTCTACCAGAGGCTCCCCAGCACACAGCAGTCACGCTAGGGGCGTGATGAGCTCAAGGTCACTAGTGCCCCCTCATCCTTTCCCAGGAATAGAAGTTCCTTGCTTCCTGCTCCTGGGGCCGGGATCACCACACATGTGCCCCTCGCAGTTCACGGGGGTCTACTTACCCACACACACCTCCTCCTGGGCTGCCCCTCACTGCTGTCCGAGCCCTCAGCCACCGTTCAGGTCCCAGGTACCATTGGCTCCTGCCAGGATACCCCTCTCTGCCCTCACGGTGCCCCTGGCTCCCACACTAACCCTCACAGGACCTGTAGAGTTCATTAAAGAGCTCCACAAGGTCCAGGAGACAGTTCACAGGTGCGTGTCTGGCATGCTTCAGGCCCCAGCTCTGATCCGCAGAACTGCATATGGCCCCCAGCACTTCAGCCCCAGCCCTGAGCCTTCTGTCCCCACACGTGCCATTGGGATGTGGTTCTCCCCAACCCCGACACACACACACACACACACACACACACACACACACACACACAGAGTCACATTAAGTCTCCTGCTCCCTCATGCCATGTTGCTTCAGGAACTTGAACAAACCAGGCACCACCAACAGGGTCCCTGAGTTGCTGCAGAATTTGCCTCATCCCTATCCCAGGCTCCCTCCTCCTCATCATCACTGACTAGGTCCAGGCATCTCCCATACTCCCACATGCCTCCTCCTGGGGCTGGCACCTGCTGGGCCTCTCCAGGCCTTCAGGCCCCAGACCACCCCCCAAGGCACTCTGCAGGGAACTGGGCCTTCACCTCCACCAGTGGTGAGCCGAGCCTCAGAGCTGCTCATCAGAGTGCACCCCTCCCCCCCACCCAGGAAGAGCCCCGCCACTTTCTGAACTGGCTCCCTCCCAAGGCGGCTGCCTCTACTGCCTCTTTCTCTTATCCAGTGCCCCAGCCAGGGAGGCCTTGCCTAGAGGGCCCCTGCCAGGCCCAGAGCTGAGCACACAAAGGAGAGGGGACCCTGACGAGTCTGTGGTGTCCCTTTAAACACAGCAGAAATAACTGCCAGTGTTGTTAATTGTTTTTATTTGGAGGATGTTGGTTTTTATTTTATTTTATCTTTTAATAACTCACACTGCATAATTAGCCAGTAATTACAGCTTCCATCTCTGCCTTGTGCCTGCAGACGCAGGCTCAGAGGACAGGAACCATTTCATATTTAATCAGTATTTGAGCCAGAACGATCTCAGGGGAGCCAGCTCATGTCGGGGTGTGGATTTTAATTCTCAGTGATACTAATTAGAACAGGAAAACAACCTGCACTCAAGCAAGGCCGCCCTGGGGCCCCCAGAGGCAGAGAGGTGGCCGCACTGCAGGGCAGCTGGTCGCTCACCACAGTCTTGTCTGTCCGACCCCTACCCCAAGAACTGGAGTGGGGACAGGAAAGCCCAGGTGAGACTGCCTGATCTTTAAGCCTTTACCAAACCTGTCTTGGCCGGGAGGACGGGTCTGTCACCTGTGGGGTTTCTCGGAAGGATTGGGAGAAAAGGGGAATGGAGAGACCCTAGTGGCAGATTCAGGTATTACTGGATAGGGAGCCCCTGCCAGCAGGGTAAGACTGGTCTGCAGAGACCCTGCCTCACCCATCTTCACCCTGGGAGGCTGGTATGAACACGCACAGGTCCTCTGGGAGTCCCTGCTAGGAGACCACCTTGTCTGGAAATGACCCACTCTGAGGGTTGAGACTAGTGCATGTTCCAGTGATTCTGTCTTCCCATGAGCAGACAAGGGCTACACATGCCTGGTTTGGTTTTGGAACCACACCTGGTGATGCTCAGGGTTTACTCCTGGCTTTACACTTAGGAGTTACTCCTGGTAATGCTCAGGGAACCATATGGGATGCCTGGATCAAAGCCAATTTAACCACATGCAAGGCAAGCACCCTACACACTTTATTATTTCTTCAACCCCATGTTTACAGAAGTCTGTGAGTCTTCCCTGGGTTCCCTCGCTCCTCCTCCCAAAAAGTGGCAAAGAAGAAAAATCTCTTTGAAAGGGAGAGTTTGGTTGGAAGTAAATAGATTAGTAGTGGTGATGTGCTGGCACTTAATTAATTAGGAGTCTTCAATCCATTTACACCTAGACCTTTAATTTAGATTTATTGGGATAATTTAGATTTATAAGACTAGTTATTATGTATTAAGTACAGAAAATGCCAATTGGTTTTCACAGGCCATATTTATTGAGGTGTGGAAAGAAAAATACATAGAATTTAATTGCCCTTGAATTTCTCTCCCGAGCCAGCAGGGAAGTCTCGGCATGGGGCGGTTACGCCTCACCTCCCCAGACATTCTCATCCTTCCTGGGTAGATTTTTGTCCTTCTGTGCAATTCATTTAAATAGAAGCCAGACAGCACAACATGATGGAGACACACCCCTCATGGGGAAGCAGCCTGAGGCTGTCTATACCAGTGCAGGAGCAAAGAACAAATAAGGCAGAGAGGCAAGGAGGGAGCACTGGATGGGGAGTCCAGAATCCTGTGGTTCAGTCCAGCTCAACTTCTTTAACTAGATCCATGGATCTGAAGGACTGAGCTGGATTGGGCTTCCAGCTTCACTGACTCTGACATGCTACAGAGTTGGAGATGGTGCACATCGGAACGGAGAGTGATCATCCCATTTCCACCCGCGAATGGGTGCCATGATGCTTCCTTCCCTGTCATCTGTCACCTGTGCTCCCTGCCCTGTGGTGATGGACCAAAAGTGTCACACTGCATGACCAGGTTGTTCAGTGTCCGGCTGTGGGCAGTCCTCTCTCTAGGTGGGGTCAGGCCCATGCTGCAAGCACATTAGGGAGAAAAGAGATAGGAAAGGCACGAAGGCCAGGTTCTAGGCTGGGGTCTTATCATTTAATCAGCGAGACAGATCTCTGGTTTCCTAGAGCTGGACATAGAGGGGACCTCTGGACAGGGCAGGTGCCTGGAAGCCATGAGCAGAAGAGATAAAGGGTTTGAATTTTCTGGAAGGTCCCACAATATGGCCAACACAGTGGAGAGGCCAGGCACCTCCTGTCCCAAGGCCCTGGACAGTTATGCAGATCAACTTCCACCCATTCCTTTGGATCCCAGAGTCCTGTCCTGCACTGTCAAGGCTCACAGCCATGAGCAGCTACAGCAGGACTGGAGCAGGGGTGGGGGTCAGCTCACCAATCTGTCTCCATGATGATGGTGATAACGGCCTCAGCCATTTCTAATATCAAGACCAAATCCATGAGTGTGCATCTGACCCTGCAGCAGTCAGGACTCTGCCATGGTCCCATCAACTCATGAGGATGCTCTGAGAGGTGTGCGCCTATCCAAGGAGGGGAGGTGGAGCAGGGTGGCACCGAGCTCAAGATCTCCTTCCTGCTCCTCGCAGCCCTCCTCACTGCCCCCTGCTGCCAGCACACCAGCCTTTCCCACTACATCCTATTCCAGACGGACTTTCCCTTCCTCCACTGCCTGTCACTCCAGAAGGAGTCTAACCCCCTCTTTCAGGATAGAATGCCCTTCCTAGCCGGGCTCCTGACCCTTCAACACTGTCACCTGTCTACCTCCTGTCTCACCCCCAAGCACCAGCCATCCCACACAAGCCTGGGGTGTATAGCTCTTTCCCAGGGCCTGTTCCCTCTGCTGGAAGCTGGCCCTGGGAAAGGTGATCTCTGCCCTTTGCTTTGGCACCTCAGAGTCTCACCTCAATCTCCCACATTAGCTAACTTTCTAGATGGAGGATCAGCAAACGTTTTCTGCAAAGGCCCAGAGAGTAAATATTTTAGGCTTGAAACCATATTGTTTCCATTACAACTTCTCAATTCTGCCAGTTTGGCTGTATTCCATGAAAATACACTTATTTATGACTAAAATACTATAAATAAAAAGTTCATATAATTTTCTGTGTTACCAAATATTCTTCTGTTGATTTTGTTGTCAACAACTTACACATTACACATAACTTATTCTTAGATTTCAGCCCATACAAAAACACGCAGGCCCAATCTGACACGTGCACCATAATTACTCATTCATTCCCTTTTAAAACAGGGAGTTCCTTTAAGGCAGAAAACGATGTTGCTTTGGTTCTGTGTCTCAGTAACTTTTTGACGTTTTCTTGGTGGTGGTGGTGGGACATATCTAGCATTACTCTGGAGCTTCTCCTCACTACATGCTCAGAGGTGACTCCTGGCAGTGTAGGGCCATATGTGATGCCTAGGATTAAACCGGGGTTGACCACATTGAAAGCAAGCATGCTATTTGTTGTACTGTCCTGCCAGCTACTGTATGAATGAATGTATTTGCTATTGAATGCATATACTATTATCGGCTAAATCCGTCGTCACCCTTGCTCCAGAGACACTGAAAAAGAGACTATTGCAGAACAATTATTTATTTCCTCCTGCACCATCTAAGCTCTCATTAACACCTTACACTGACTAAATATAAAGAAAACCTCTGGAAAGGGCTCCTGGGCAGGTAGTTTATGGGGATGCAACCCAACAGAATGGGGGGAAAAAAGAGGGTACAGTGGAAATGGAGCTGACAGTATCAGTTGTCAGCTGACAACTGATAGCAAGCGACACCTCCTATGCCTGCTGTACCTACATCCTTATACTTCCACCCACATTCAGAAAGAGAGAAAAGAGGACCTTCTGCTCACTGCTCCAACATCTTGGAAAACGCTTGTCTCTTGCTGATATCACTGGGCCTATTCTGAATGGGAAGCAGAGCTCCAATGGGGACCAGACCCAATCCATCCAGGGTGGGGCCCAGCAGCTTCTACACCCAACCTGTGTCATATTAAGGGCCTACACCACAGCTCCTGAAGTGCTTGGCCATGTAAGCAGCTGCATGATAAATCTACACAACAAATTACATGCTGCCTAAAGTTATTCTTCCTTTTATTCTGTGAGGACTGTCAGAGAAGGCAGAGAGCAACTTCTAGATAATCCTTAACCACCTTCCAGGGGAGTTAAAGACAAAAACTTGGCCCTAGTGCAAGTACAGTAGAAAACCAATGGGGAAAGCATGCAGAGACCCACCAAGCTCAAACACTATCATGGAAGATATAAACGATACCAGTAAATCATTGGACACTGTCATTAGTCACACTCTGATGAGGATGTTCAGTGAGTTCAAAGAAATAATAGCACAGGTAGTCAGCAAAGCCCTGCCCCTCAAGGTATTGCAGGTGTGGCTGTGATGCCCAGCTGCATCAGCAGGTGGTAGACAGGAGACAGGCTTGTCTATACCCAGGGCTCTGCCCCTTGGACCCCGGATGGTTGATGGTCTGACATAGAAAAGACTGTGCCCCTGGGATGAACCCAGAGCCATAAAAGAGCCTGGCAAGCTACCCGTGGTGTATTCAATATGCCAAAGACAGTAACAATAATGGATCTCATTCCCAATGAATGGAGACGTTACAGGTGCCTGCTCGAGCAAATCCATGAACAATGGGAAGACAAGTGACAAGTGAAGTCAGCAAAGCATAAGAAATTATGAAAGTCAAAATGAAAATGTTTATTTGTCATAAATGTTAGAAATGAAGAACATGGTAGGTAATTTGTTTCTTTTAAAAAAGTCAATAGAGGGTCGGAGTGATAGCCCAGCGGTAGGGCGTTTGCCTTGCATGCGGCCGGTCTGTGCTGGCCCAGGTTCGATCCCTGGCACCTATATGGTCCCCTGAGCACTTCCAGGAGTAATTCTTGAGTGCAGAGCCAGGAGAAACCCCTGAGCATCGCCCGGTGTGACCCAAAAAGCAAAAAAAAAAAGTCAATAGATGTCGGGGAGCGCCGCTGGGGTCTCCGACAGTGCCAGGAAGCGAAGTTCCCTTCTACCTCCGGGCCGGTGGGGAATGGATTAAGACTCAGGAATCTGATGCAGTTTTAAAAGGGCCTTACAATATCACAGGTTCCAATATACAATCCAAGAGCAGGGAAAAACCTCCGGACTCTGGGTTCCCAGCTAGGCCCCAGCCAGGTGTAAGCCAAGATGGCTGCCACCATGTGTTGAGGCCCAACAGAGAATGGAGAGGACGGAGAAGCAAATCACCAAGGGAAGCCGAAATGGCAAAAGGGGGAAAAAAGAGAAAGATTCTTTCTTCTTGCAGCTTATTTTATAGCTAGAAATCCACCCAAACTCCCCAGCCCAGCCCATTCTGTGCTGGGCTATCTAGAGATGAAAACAAGAAAATAGCTCTGTAGAAATGTTGCAACTTCAGGAGACTATCTGGCTGTTTACAAGGACACAGAGCTAATTAAAAGCCTCCTAGCAGAACTGGGAGAAGCTATATGCTAAATGTAACTTCCCTGGCAGGAAGGATAAAATGCCCTCAGGTAATTTCTCCCAGCA
This sequence comes from Cryptotis parvus, assembly GCA_021461705.1. Lineage (NCBI taxonomy): Eukaryota > Metazoa > Chordata > Mammalia > Eulipotyphla > Soricidae > Cryptotis > Cryptotis parvus. Next base: position 188,782 of record JAJIBD010024103.1, read on the forward strand.
CCTCACCTAATGTCTTGAGCCAATATCTGCCTGGAACTGCCTTTATAGGTTAGAGAAGGGGGTTTCTGAGATGGCATGTCTCTGTACCAAAGACTAATACTAATGCCAGTTAAATATTTCTCCAAGCCTTCACAAGAGTCTCGTCTACTTCACAGTAGTTTTGTATTTTAGTTGCCTTTGAGTTATCAGGGAGCCATGCTTGCTTGGAGGCAAACAGCATTTCTCTGTGGTCTAATTACTTAGAGATCCAACGTGGCCAGGCAAATATGCTGGTAAGATCTAGCTAGTCCCACGATGATTGTGGTAGCATGAGAGAATATTTATACCAGCCAGTACAGAATACATGGTCAGATAAGACTGCCACATTCAGACTATCACCCTATCTATGAAGTGACCTGCAGGAGGCAATCCAGGGCAGATGCAGAGGCCTAGGCTTTTAAGTATCCTGCAACAAATAGATGTTCTGAACATCGGAATAACAGAAGCTGGGCAAAAGAACGAGGGAGATTGAAGATGAGAGGAGGAACCCATTACAAAAGAGCAAATAGTGAAAAATAGTCTGAAAAGAAGTGAATAGCATAGCAGAGAACTATGGGATGAGTTCAAGAAGAGAGATATAAAGAGTCAGTGGCATCCCTGAAGAACAGGAAGGCAAATGTGAAGAAACAGCAGTTAAAGAAATCGATAAGAACTTACCAGACTTGAGGATAACAGACACTGACATCCAAGAGGCCCAAAGGGTCCCAGTGAAAATAGATCCACTTAGATTTCCTCCAAGTCACATTATATTCAAAATGACAAAATCCAAAGATAGAGTCAGAATACTGGAAGTGACAAGATAAAAAGGAACTTACATAACAAAGGAAAGCCCATCATTAGATGTAGAGCAAATCTATCAAATGAGACTCTACAAGTCAGAAGAATAGGGAAAAAAATATAGCACAAAATTTCAATGAACTGAATACCTCACCAACAATATTCTATCCTACTAGATTATCATTCAGATTTGAAGGAAGTACACATCACTTAGTGGGTGGGCAACAATTCTTGTAATTCATAGCCTTGAAACAAATAGCAAAGCTTGCAAGAAGCTTTACAAAAACTTCTTTAAAGGACAAGAGAGGGGCCGGAGTGATAGTCCAGTGGGTAGGGTGTTTGCCTTGCATGTGGCCGGCTTATGCTGGCCCAGGTTCGATCCCGGCATCCCATATGGTCCCCTGAGGACCGCCAGGAGTAATTCCTGAGTGCAGAGCCAGGAATAACCCCTGAGCATTGCCAGGTGTGGCCCAAAAAAGCAATAAATAAACAAACAAACAAACAAACAAACAAATAAATAAATAAATAAATAAATAAATAAAGGACAAGAGAAACTTCACATCATGTAGTATAGAATATGGTGCTAACATTGTATATGGCTGTCCTCTACTAGATTAAGATTAAAAACATATAGCAATGCATCATCACAAATTGACTTTTCTTGATTTATTTTCTAATAATTCTATTTGCCATTCTTTTAAGTTTTTTTCAACAAGTAATTCACTTGTCACTTGTCTTCACATTGTTCATCAATTTGCTCGAGCAGGCGCTAGTAACAACTTTATTCCTTGGGAATGAGGTCCATTATTGTTACTGTTTTTGACATATCAAATACACCACGGGTAGTTTGCCAGGCTCTGCTGTGTCTCTAGGTTCATCCCGGGGGCTCAGTATTTTTCTATGTCAGACCATCAACCATCCAGGGCCCATGGGGCAAAGCCCCGGGTGTAGACAAACCTGTCTCCTATCTGCCACCTGCCGATGCAGCCAGGCACCGCAGCAACACCTGCAACACCTTGAGGGGCTTTTTTTCCTGCCAAGAGGCAAAAAAAACTCATTTATGACAGGAACAATATGATGATAACTACAATAAAGTTCAAGTGCAAAATAAAAATTTAATACAAAATTTTGTTAAATACCAGAGTTGAAAACTCTGTCAATGAGAATTTAAAATCTATATCAATGAGAAGTTAAAAGGTATTTCAACGAGAATAGGCTGCTACTATATTGTATTCAATGATTTGAATTTCCTTATTTACACAGGTTAAAATAACATAGCAACTAATGATTACAGATAGACTTATCAATCTTTTTGACTTATTTTCTGATTATTTCATCTGCCATTTCTTTAAGTTTTGTTATTGCAAGTAATATGAAATAAATTTGTTATAAAATCCAGACTCCATAGTTCCTCTGAGCTCCATCCAAGAGAAAACCTGATCTTTCCCCTTTAAGTTTCATCAGTAAATGCTTGAGATGAGAGCCTTCTACTGAGAGTATACCACCTACATGGCAGAGGCTGGCAAGCTACCCATGTTTTATTTACTTGTTATGCCAAAAACTGGTAATAATTATGGACCTCAATTTCATGACCTGAAGAATGGTTTGAGGCTCTTCCTGTCCCTGGAGCAAGCAGATGCCCTTGGGTTACACTTGCTTGTGACAGGACTTATGGAGATGTTACTAGTACTCACTCGAGCAAATCAATGAACAATGGGAAGACAGTGATACAGTTAAGCCTGCCAAGAGGGAAGACTGGGGGATGGTAGGAGCCTTGGGGGGACAAAGGCGTTGGGATTGGGGTTGCAACAACACTATTGTGAACAGGGGCCAGAGCTGTAGTCCAGCAGGTAGGGCGTTTGCCTTACATACAGCCGACCTGGGTTTGATCCCTGCATCCCATATGGTCCCCTGAGCACCACCAGGAGTAATTCGACCCTGAACAAATGGTTTGAGGCTCTTCATATTCCTGGAGCAAGCGGATGCCATTGGGCTACACTGATACATGACAGGGACAAATGGAAACATTACTGATGCCCGCTCAAGCAAATTGATCGAATAACGGGATGTCAAGTGATCAAGTGATGTATTTATATATGCAATTATGTGCATATATATGCATCAAATAATAAAATAACTTGATCAACTGTTACCATCCTTATTTCTGTAACTGAAAATGGGGTGTAGTTAATACTGACAGCTTTTCTCCTCTACCACCTTTTCCCTGTTCTTTAGACCTTTGAATATTATCTTCCTTGGCCAGTGCTATTATCATTGTGGATAATTTGAAGAGAATTTGGGTCTCTGGTGGACCTGATGTTGAAATGCAGTCATCCAATGCATTGTACACCACTAGAAGCTTCAGAGAGTCCCTGCATTTCAGACACAGATGCCCTTGCCCCTTTTGTGTAGCTGCAATCTAATTTGCCTTTTATAATTAGAACTAACCAGCCAGCCGACTCAATGCCTCCCCTTTGCCTATTTGTTCAGTGGCATGAGGAGCCTAAATTGGCCAAGTGACTTTATTAGTGCCTACTTCTCTGGAACCTTCTCTCTGTGCCATCATGGAAATATTCTTTCTTTGGGAACTGCTGTATTTTAATCATCAGAGCCAATATTGTGGGATCAGAAGCAATAATTTTCTAAGTGGGAGGTGTTAAGTGTTAATAGTGAGAGTAGTTGTTCCTTCTTTTTACCTTTTATGAGATTTCTGAGCTCATAAATCTTTATTTAGGGAAGGGCAGATCACACACTGGTGACTGGTTTTCAGAAAGCACCCCAGCAGTACTGTGTTACCAAGGATTGGCAAGGGTCTTTTCCAGGTCGTTCTGTTATTGAGCCATGGCAGGCCATCCTGGCACTCAGTTGGTGGGGATCTGCTTCAGGGAGATGTGAGGAATACTGTGAATTCACGGATAAAAGTCCTTTGCTAACGTCTTGTTCCAGAGTATGACTGGATAAGCCCTGAACATCAGTGCCACCTGATCTGACCATTGAAAACTGGGAGGGCTAAGTCATCAGAAGACAACAGTCCCTCCTGTGTGGCTTGTGAAATCTGTTACCAAACCCTAATTTAGGTGCTTGCCTCTTGAAGGCAAATATTCAAGAGACATGAGTTGGGGTGAACCCAAACAAGTTTAAGGCAGGAGTGACAGGACAGCTAGTAGTGTGTTTGCCTTGCATGACCAACCCAGGTTCGATCCCTGGCACTCCATATGATCCCCTAGGCCCTTCAACAGTGACCCCTGAGTGCAAAGCCAGGAGTAAGTCCAAAGTGTGGGCTTATGTGGCCCCAAAAATATTTAAATAAATAATGACCTGCAAAGACAGCGGGCTTGGTACAATGTAAATACAATGTAAATTTCATCTGCATGGTCATGATAAGTGGTTTCTATAGGCAAAGAGTACAAAAGAGCACATTTTTAAGAAGGGCAAATTACAGACTGCTGGGTGCCAGAATGATCATAAATTCTCTCATAGGATTATGTCCCTGACACATATTCCATATTATTGGGAAACTTAGGCCAAAGATTTCTGAATACATGTTAAACCTATCCATGTCTTAGATTGGGGGTGGTGGAGAGGGACGATAAGGACAACTGTCTCTATCCATAAAGATTATAGTTTTTAATTTTCAGTTTGTCTCTTAATTTCTTTTGTTCTGTTTTCAAACAGTGTCCCAATGTTCTTTCGCCGTGCTAGAGGCAGTGCTGATCTCCACAATGCTGCAACTGGGAATCACTTTCTGATTCATTTGATGAAAACTCAGTCATTGTCTAAGCATTCAATGTCCTTTGCTCCAGTCAAATAGGGAAGTCAAATGATGCTATGAGGAGAATCCTGATATCTGGGCTTTTAGTATTATAGGATCTTCAATAAATGACAGTAAGTTTTGGAAGAGTACAAAGGCTGATTCTGATGACAAAGGGAGGTCACTGAAGATTATTTTTTTTTGCTTTTTAGGTCATACTCAGTGATACTCAGGGGGCTACTCCTGGCTCTGCACTCACTCGGGGACCATATAGGAAGATGGGGATCAAACCCAGGTCCCTGCTAGACTATCACTCTGGCCTCAGGGTCCCTGAAGATGTGAAGAGTCAAGATACTTAGGTTCATCCAGGTCCTCAGGTCAAGCCAAAGGGCTCCTCTACTTTCCAACAAATGCATTAATACTGATGACAACGGACAAAACTGGGAGTTGAACTAATACTGAAAACCTGGAACTCATGTGTATGACCACGGCATCTTTTTTCAGCTGCATCTCCCCCATGAGGAGAGTTCTATGGATTCCTCATGGGAGATTCTGTTCTATGACATGCTTTGACATGATAATTAAAAGTCCCAAGACTGAATTTCCTTTGTAAACTCTTTAATATAGTCAAAAGTAAGCTCTTGTCCTGCATTTCTTGCAAATAGTCATTGATGGTTTGAAATGGTCAAAGAGCAACCAGTCACCACCTAGTCTACCTAAAGCTATGAGCATTGCAGACCACACAACAAAATAATTGAAATAATTTTGATTGTTGATAATGTAAGGCTTTGGGTGTTATGTCTGTTTGGGGGTCACACCTGGCAGTATGCAGGGCTTACTTCTGGTTCTGCACTCCTGGATCACTCCTGAAGGGTTTGGGGACCGTACATGGTGCTGGGGATTAAACTGGGCTCCATAAGGATCCCATAATTCACTGATGTTGGTGATTACTGCTTGTTTGCCTTTCTTAAGCAGTAATCATCAACATCAGTGAATTATGGGATCCTGGGACTCACTAAACTTGAGAAACATCAAAATATAATATCAGGGATGAGAGGTCTTACAGGGGTTAAGGCACTTGTTTCACCACCTCCGCTTCGCTGATGACATCGTTCTAATAACACCAAACATTAGCCAAGCGGCACAAATGCTGGCTGACTTTGACCGAGAATGTGGAAAGATAGGTCTACAGCTGAATCTAAAGAAAACAATGTTCATGAAGAATGAACTAGTTCCTGAGGCCCCATTCACTCTCAATGGAACAAACATCTCTGAATGCAGCAGTTATGTGTACCTAGGTCGAGAAATCAACATGATGAACGACCTAAAACCTGAGCTGCGCAAGAGGAAGAGAGCGGCATGGAATGCCTTCAAAGGCATCGAAGAAATAGCTAAAAGGACAAAGAACCTCCGGCTCCGGGTACATCTCTTTGACTCCACCATTCTCCCTGCATTAACATACGCCTCAGAGACCTGGGCCCTACGAAAGCAGGATGAGAATGCTATTCGGGTCTCCCAGAGAGGAATCGAAAGAGCTATGCTTGGAATATCACACCTCACTCAAGTGAGAGAAGGAATCGGAGTTCTGACCTCCGTCGCTATTCTAGAATCAGGAACGCTGTCTCGTTCGCCAAGGCATCAAAAATCAGATGGGCTGGACATGTAATGCAATTTGGAGACAACTGCTGGACTAGAGCCATTACCGACTGGATCCCACGGGATGTCAAAAGATCACGTGGCCGCCCACCTACAAGATGGTCAGACTTCCTTGTAAAGACCCTGAAGGAACGGTTTGAGGCTCTTCATATTCCTGAATCAACCAGATGCCATTGGGCTACATTGGCACGTGATAGGATCCAATGGAAATGTTACTGGCGCCCACTCGAGCAAATCGATGAATAACGGGATTCAAGTGATCAAGTGATGATTACTGCCCACTGGACAGCCAACACCCAGATGCCATGATTGATGGGTTATTTCCTGGGATCACTCCCATTGCCAACCTTCAGAGCTAATTCAGGAAAAATGCAGAAAAGCTTGGAACGTAAGAGGTTTGATTCAGAGAGCTTCCTATAACTATCCCAATAGACCCGAAGGAGTAAAGAAGAAGGGGAGGCCCAGAGCTGATGGATGAGAGGATGGAGGTGCTGTTAGTAGAGTTCAAGGCAAATTTCCTGCCAGCTCAGGGGCCTCGCTGCTTCAGCCACTGCAGCTATCATCATTCTTGACCACCCCACCCCCCACCTCAGTAGCCACAGCCACCAATGGAAGGAAGGAAGCAGAAGCTTATTTTCAGATATGCCAGAGAAAAAGAGAAAAAGCATCTAACAGCACCTTCCAAGTTTCCTGTGCAGCCTTTCTTGGCTAGAGATAATTGCAGACCAGATGATAGGGATCTCGGGTTATATAAACTGCAGAGTCCCAGAGGACACAGAAACTATAAAAGAAGAGAAACTACTAATAGATATATGATGCCTATGGTTCAAGTCTTGGACTTTTATAACAAGTCAGTGTGTTAGGCCACCAGCTGCATTATTCATTAGTTGTGTGTACCTGAGTAGGCACTTAACCTCCCCAGAATCAGTTTCCCCTAAGAGAGTGGGAAACAGTAGCATCACGTCATTGAGTTAGCATGCAAAGATTAACAGGTCTGTGATGGAGTGTACCACTGGTGGCTCACACTTGATTTTTTCTTAATTAACAATTTGCAGTGCCTGTGCCAATACATTGAGATTTAAAAGTGCCTGATACTGGACTTGGCATGAAATATGGCCTATTTTTAACTTAGAGACCTGAAATCAGTCCTTGGTCCTCCCTGAGGCTCTCTTTTTCTCACCTGTTAGATGAACATGGTAGAGACTCCAGAAAGTTCTTTCAGATTTGCTGAGCAGTATAGCTGTGAATCATCGTTTAAGTAAACTAATGGATTGACTCAGGCAGGAGAGATAGGAGGAGGATGTGGCTGTTTAGAAGGAGCCTGGGGAAAGAACCAAGTGGAAACAGAGGCTCTAATTGTGTCTGGGCATTAGGGGCTGTGTGCTTGGCTAAGAGTATGTTCAAGTGACAAACATCGTACTTCAGTGCCCTTAATGTGTCTTCTAACTCCTGGCTAATCTCTCCCCTGGCAATAGCACCTGTGGTCTCTGTTCCCTTTGATATGCTCACTCTCAGCACTGCTCAGACATAAGAAACTGCCTGGGGCAACAGGCTCTGCACGCCTGGAAGGTGAAGCCCAGCAGCAGGTAGTAAGGCCTTGTGATGAATAGGTCTGTAACCCCTGAGCCTTGCAGGGACAGGCACACTGCAGCTCTGAGGCTTTCTGCCTGAGTTGGAATTGTGAGCTGATGCCAATTGGGGCTCTGACCCAGGTCTGGCTGAGTAGTCAAGAGCCCGGTGGTTACAAGGATGGGTTTGTAAATCAGGCAGGGAGGAATTGGAGGTTTTACTTTTGCAGCTCACTGATTAGTGCCATTCACTGACTTCACTGAGGCTGTTTTCTCATGTGTGCAACTGGCATAATGAGCTGCTCCTTGAACACTCCCTCCCTACTGCAGGTCATTGGAGCCCCTCTACCCTGTTTTAGGAAATGAGTCATTGCCCACTATGTAGACTCCACAATCCAGATGGGATACCAGTCATAGCCCTCTGCAGACTGGACCCATCAAGAGCAGATTCAAGGGTGAGAAGATGACTAATTGTGTTCCTTTCCTCAGTGCTATATTGGGGCATTGGAGACAGAAGCTGTCCTGCCTTTGGGACCAGAAATGGGATGATCCAAGTTGGACGATTTGAGCCTGGATCTGTCAGTGGTATATTTCTCACTTCTCCCCTGCTCCTCACTGAAGAGACATAATAACAAGTCAAAAGGAGAGAGACAGACAGACAGACAGACAGACAGACGAGCGGACGGACAGACAGACAGACAGACAGAAAGATAGACAAGCAGACAGGCAGGGAGGAGGGGAATTGAGTTCTGCTGGTTTAAACAACAGCACTGCCTAAAACTATGGAATCCCATTTTTCCTTCTATATGATTCATTGAGTTTTTCACTTGGTTTAGTCAGTGTCTGTTGAATCTCTATCATTTTCAGCCCACAGATTTCCATCTACCACACTGATTTCTTTGGCCCAGCATCAGGATTGAATGAGATGATAAAGTAAAGGGCTAGCTCACAGTACATGCCCAGCAAACACTGGTTCTTACTGCTGCTGTTCTAGCCACTGGCCTGTCCCTCTCCTTTGCTCACCTCTGGCATATAAGACCGTCGCACCTGAAGAGGCCTCTCCACTCCTGCTTTCTGCTCATTCAGCTCCCAGCACTCAGGTCTCTCTGGTGGTCCAAAGTAGTGTCCTGTCATTCTCTGTTCGTGTCTCCCCGCATTGTCAGATTCCAAGTTCATCCACTGATGATTGGTTCATCTTCTTCTGCCAGTCTGGTCAGGCTCTGAACACAAGAGGATGGCAACAGTGCAAATTCTCTCATCTCTTTGCCCCTTTGTGCCAAAACCAAACACCTCCCATTTTACTCAGCATTTGCACGGGCCAGCCAATGCCATGCCACCAGCAACCAGGACTGATCTCGGGTTTGAAGTAAGTTTAGTCTCAGGTTTATCTCAGAGGTTTATCTCACTGAAGGTCTGGCTGGACAGTACTCTGCTGTGTCCTGGGCTCAGGTCTGCCTCCTGTGCTGCTTAGCCAGTGCTCATGGCAGCCCTGGCAGCACTTAAGCCCAGCCCACATCTGTCACTTGAACCCTCTCTCCATTCTGAACCAGGCAGTGCTCCCAACACCATGAGTCTGGGTTCAGCCCCAGCAGGAGGCCATCTACAGCGTCTTGTGGCCCAGAGCCTACATGCAGGGGCTTCTGGATAGCACTGACAGGTTTCATTTCCGGCTGAGTTCCCACATAGTGGGAATGGGGGCATGGCACGGAGCAGTCTGAGTCAGCAAGAGCCCAGGAAACATGCGCCTCTTCAAACAAAACAAAAAGGGAAAGACCTCCCAGCTCTCGGCTCTGCTCCCACTCTCTCCCTGGGGTGTGAGTGGGAACCTGCCGAGCCCTGGGGCATTCTGCTCCACTCAGGGAAGCGACGCACATTGTCAGAACCTGCTTGTTCTCTGATACATGTTCTGAGCAATCTCCCCTCTCAGAATCCCTACACCGGCAGCAGCTATCTGATCCCCAGAAATCAGACACCCTCAAGTGTTCCAGTCTCTTCTCTGCAGCACCCTCGGCCCTTCCTGCCCTCAGCCCACCTGTCCTTCATGCCCTCTCCTTTCACCTCCCTCTCATCTCAGGTCAAGAGTGAGAAGAGAAGCAGAGCTGTGACAGGAGTCGTGGTCCCTAACTGAGCAGTTGCCCACACCTCTCCCTGGCCTCACAGGTGGAAGCAGAGGGACCCCAGTGCACTCTGTCCTCTTGGCAGGCACTCCCTGATGCAGCCCCTTCCTGCCAAGCCCCCATCCGGGGTCCTGTGAGTACTTTAGTTCCAACCCTGCCCTGAGGCTGAACCCTGAGTCCCAATGGCCATTGAGAAATCACTCAAGGCTGAAGACAAACCCACACTGATCTGCATATAGTAGGGCTGTGGGGGAAGCTGAGCAGGAATCAGTGCTGAGCACCATGTCCTCTGTGTGTGTGTGTGTGTGTGTGTGTGTGTGTGTGTGTTGAGGGGGGCAGAACCGTGAGAGCTGGTCACTGAGGGTCAAATAAACACATCTGGCACTTCCTCTCGTTGCCCGTATGTGTGGACAGAGGAGGGTGTCCACTTGTAAGAGGGCGACTCATTTATCTTAGGGATGAACTTTCTGCTCATCCATCCTGACAACTCAGAGGTGCCTTTCCAGGCCCCATTTCATTCCTCTCTGCTCCCTTTGCCTTCGGAGGAGTCCAGACCTTGGCCTCCACACACCGGGCCTCCAGCCCTTCCTGCCGTACCGGGAGCAGCGGCCATGCAGGTAACAGCCCTTTCTCCTTCATGTCTGGTGAGACAGCTCCAGCTCCCTTCTTTTATCTCACCCCCACTCCAGTGGCGGGTTGCACAGAGAAGTCTTCTCTATAACAGTCTGAACATACGCTTCTCTTAGCCTGCCCTCAGACCCTTTTGCCTTCTCCTGGTGTCTAGCTGCTGCTTCTTGTCCCTCCAGGCTTCACCCTAGGTCCCTTCACAGTCAAGCTGCCTGGACAAGCCTTTCCCAGTTTTGCTTTGCCCCAAACTTTTTGCTTCACCCTTCCAGACCCGCTCATAGGTCACCTGTCCTTAAACATGGCTGCGGAGGTTGTCACACCAGCCGTTGTTCCTGTAGCCCTCCTGAGCCTCCCTGAAGCAGCAGCAGCAGCTCCCAGGACAGAGCCAGTGCCCTCCCTCACAGGCCAGCTTCCAACTGCTTCTCCTTGGCTTGTCTATTTTTCCTGGTAACAAGAAATAGGGACTCACCTCCCTGGTAAGGGTTTGTGGTAACCCGGACCTCACTTCATAGGTATCTCTGGGAAGGTTCTTGGAGGGCCTCAGGGGGAACTGAGCCCCACATTCATCAAGGGTACTCATGTGGTTGGCTTTTCTCAGTGACCTGGACACCCTCACCATTCTCTCTGGAGTATTCTTCCCAATAAACACCCAAATCCTGGTCTTGGGTCTATTTGGGACACCCACTTGATACCTGTCTTCCTCATCCAGTTGATACCTGTCTTCCTCATCCAGTTGAACCTGTCTCCCCTCTCACCCATCTGAGCAGCAGGAGAGGGTCTGCACAGCAGACCTGTCTCAGGACTGGCTCTATCCCCTGCTCTTTCACCTCTACAGACTCACAGTCAAGAGGGTGTCCCTGGCACCCAGGTCATAGCTTCACAAGACATTACTGGATGCTCTGGAGTGCGTGAGCAAGATGGATGCATAAGTGAATGAGCCAGCATATAGCCTCTCGGGAATCTAAGCTGGGCTGAGGAGAGATTTATGCCCAAGTTACTGGCCCTGCCAAAGCCAGTCATTTTCTACCACATCAAATGCTCTATGAACTGCATAGCCCACCACCCCGAGGCCTTGGCTCTCCCCTCCTCCTGACATCCCACCATCGATAACATAGACTCCTGTCTCTGTACCCTGCATCCTCCTGCAGCACCAGAGGCTGAGGCCCAGAGAGAGGTTCCAACTCTGGTTAAATAAAGGTGAAAGAACAAAGGGAAATATGTTCTAATGTGATATAATTCATTGCCGCCTCCCTGAAATGTCATTTGGGAGAGAGATTGTCCCAGCTGGATGCCAGAGCTCACAAAGAAGCATGCAGACAGCTATCTGTCTGCAGCTGGTGATGGCAGCCCCAGGAAACGGTCGTTTTGACACATCAATTTATGGAGCCCACACAGGGGGTTAGGGTTCCCAGGAGGAGGAATGAAGTCATTGTTGGGGAACTGAAGCTGAGGTCAGCCTGGCTGTCCAGGCCCCATCTGGCACTGCTGTACTTGTGGGTATGTGTGAGATGGTCTAATCAGATGTAGAACACGCTGGGTCTCACTCAGCACCTGCAGAAGCAACTCTCTAGTGAGCAAACTGAGGCCATGGCCAGCAAGTCATTGTCGTGCCTGGAGCTTGGAGCCAGAGTTCAGGCAGCTCCACTTTAGTCCACTGCTGCCTTCTCTGGCCCTGGGAGGGAAAATCAGTCTGAATCCTCAAACACTTCAAAGCTTGGCCTATTCACTGATGGTGTTTCTTGATGCAGGACTGAGAATTCAGCATTGCCTGCACTGAGATTAGGTCCTGGTCTCCACTCCCCTCCACTCCCACTTCCTTCCCTCCTCTCCCTTCCTTTCCCTCCCTTATCCTTTTCCCTTCCCTTCTCTCCTCTCCCTTTCCTTCCCTCTCTTTTCCTTTTTCCCTTCCCTCCCTCCCCTTCTCTCCCCTCCCTCCCTTCTCTCCCTCCCCTCCCTTCCCTCCCTTACCTTCCCTGTCTGTCCCTCCACTCCCTGCCCCTTCTCTTTTATTCCCCCTCCCCTCCCTCCCCTCCCGCTGCTCCCCTGCCCTTCTTTTCCCTTTCCTTCTCTTCCTTACCCTTTCCTCCCTCCCATCCCCTCTCTTTTCTTCCCCTTCCCTTTCCTCACCTTCCTTTCCATGCCCTCCCTTACCTTCCCTCCCTTCCCCTCCCTCTCCTCTTCTCCCTCTTTCACACTTTCTTTTTTAATGTTGGGTATTAACACAGAACCTTGCACATGTGACGCCAGAGCCCTACCACTAAGCCATATCCCTGACTTGTTTTCCTTTGGATCTGTTTTTTTTTTATCTGTATGAGGAAGAAGATAAAGATTTCTGAAGTTTCTTCCACTTCCAAAAATATGTTAATATGGGCCTCAGTTTCCATTTCACGTGTGTATAATATTCTACTTCGCCCAATGCTGTCAGGATTACATGGACCCCTGAGGTTCTTTGGCACAGTTGTGTGGAATACATGCTGATACAGAATCCTGTCTTCCAGATCTGCATCAAAGTGACAATTGGTTTCAAACCAGGCCATATTTATGTTGCTGGCAGCAACAAAGCAAAAACTACATGTTAGTTCCCAGTAAGTAGCACTAGAGTAAAGGAAGGGGCTCTCTGGCCAGCTCATAGCACTAGTTGTCCCTGAAACATCCTAGAAAATGGGAGGAAAGAACTAAATCAAAATCCCTTGACTGCTACCAAAAAAAAGTATTATGTGGAATCAAAAATCTCAAACTGTATATTCAAGGGAGATTTGGAAGTTCTGGGCTTGGGAAATATCTGGGAAGAGAAGTGGAGGAAGTGGGTAATGAAGGAGAGATAGAAAGACTGGGCTAATTAGACTGGGCTAATTCTTGTGGTGCAAATGCCCAAATGATGAGCTCTTGGTTCAGCGGAAACAAACACTAGATCTTATTATGCACTAATTCCAAGACTAGAAGAAACTTAATTTTTCGAAATCTGTTTTAATAGTTTTAAACTGGAGGACATAAAAGGCACCTCTCTTACAGATACCTGCGTCACAGTCCTTAGCACAACACCTGGTGCTAATTTCTAGCAGTGGCAGCAAAGGCATCCAGAGCAGCTACTTCAAATCTATCAAGTGATGCGATTTTTAAGGAGAGAGTGCAGTACTTATTCCACTGACCAAAGGGATTAGAGAAGAAAAAAACATGTTTTAGGAGAGAAACAGATGAATTGGCTGGCCCAAGGTAAGCAAAACCTGCAAAAGCCAAGATCCAGGCCATATGAAAGAGAAGTGTAGTTAACAACTTCTGATTATGTTAATGATAGCAGAAATTATTCATATCAATCTAACAGCAATTATATTAGCAGGAAGAACAGTTATGAATCCATGTTCTGATGGTAGCTATAATGAGCATTGTAATAAGAAGCTGAAGATAAACTTCATCTAGTAGATAATCAAAAAGAAATTCAAATAGAGAATTAGGAATGAAACATTATTCTGTGTGCATTTGCAAAACAATGGGAACAAATGTTAGAGCAAAGGGACTGAAGAATTCACATGGCTCACTGTGTATGAAATGAGCACACAGTCAGGAAGATATTCAATATCCTGTGAGCCTCAGGAAATAAAGTGATGTCTCCAAAATTCCATGGAGGGTGAATAATGGAACCCTTATTCCACTATTCAAATTCATTGCTTCACTATACCATAAAAAAACACTTGTCAAAGTGGGCTAACTTTAAGTCTTTGTCTATCATCCTACCTTGCCTTTATTGACCAATAAGACTGGATATCCAATGGCTCAGAGTAGAGAACATCCAAGGAGAGGGGAGGTGTCCTTCAATGCTAATGGGCCACATGGGATTAATTTACCTATGAAAAAGTGCGATTTTTTAAATGGAAGGAAGATTAACATACATTGTTGCATACAAGTTGTAAAGTCCTTTATGTATTGGGGTCATTGTGAAAGAGTTCTAAGACATCATAGAGTGTGGTTCCTCATTTAAAGATAACTAGACAGAAGCCAGCAAAATGGCACAGTGGGTTGGGTGTTTGCCTTGTACACAGCCAACCTGAGTTCAACCCTCGGCATCCCATATGATCTTCTGAGCACTGACAGGTAATTCCTGAAAGGAGAGTCATGAGTAACCCCTGAACATTGCCAGGTGTGACAAAAAACAAAAAAGAAAAAGACATAAATAGAAGAACAGACAGCGAAGATGACTTGCTCCTCAAGTTTTGGCATGAACAGATAGCAGGAGTCATAGCCTATACTCTCAGTTTTCTGAGTTTCCCCTCGTTCCTGCCCCACAGAGGCATTATGACACTCTCTGAACCTTTGTAAATATGTGGTGGATAGATGCAATGAAATGGTCTGGGTGGCTGTCATAACCTGGAATTCCTCATGTCTTAATACTACTAGCTAGAAGATAACTGGTTGTTCTTGTGAATCAGAACAATACAAATACCTTCTTTTTTTTTCTTTAGTGGAGCAACCTCTGTCCGTGGTACTCAAATAAGTTAGTTTTTATTTGTTTTCAACAAAGGAATGTTCATCAAATTCCTATTCTATCCCCACTGTATGGGTGGATTAATGGAGAATTAAAAGACTAAGTACTACTGAGAGATATGGAGTGAACTGTTTTTTTTTTTCCATACATCGTTCTAATAACACAAAAATTACTTTGCCAAGCGGAAATGCTGCTGACTTACCGAGAATGTGGAAAAGGTCTACAGCTGAATTGAAGAAAACTATGTTCATGAGATGAACTATCCAGAGCCCCATTCTCTCTCAAGGACAAACACTCTGAAGCACAGTTATGTACCTAGGTCAGAAGTCAACATGATGAATGACCTAAAACCTGAGTCATGGAATGCCTTCAGGATCGAAGACATAGCTATAGGACAAAGAACCTCCGGCCTCGTGTACATCTCTTTACTCCACCCCCTCTCTCTGCATTAAATACGCCTCAGAGACCATGCCTTAGCAGGAAAATCACGGTCTCCCAACCCACCACTCCCAGTCATCAAAAATCGCAAGCGATTAGACCCCACTGAGCCGCTCCCAGATACCGGCCCCCACCCAAAACTTCTTAGACCCTGAACGTTGAGGCTCTACCAAGCTGGCTACATTGACGTGATAGGGTCAATGGCTGGCCCGCTCGAGCAAATCGTGAGTAA
This sequence comes from Cryptotis parvus, assembly GCA_021461705.1. NCBI lineage: Eukaryota > Metazoa > Chordata > Mammalia > Eulipotyphla > Soricidae > Cryptotis > Cryptotis parvus. Next base: position 204,467 of record JAJIBD010024103.1, read on the forward strand.
CGGTCAAGTGATCAAGTGCTGGAATAAAGAGATTACTTCAATGTGAGCCAGGCAAAAGGAGGTAAAGAAGAGAGCTCTGGGTCTGATTTTTTTTTTGCTTGTAGCGGTGAATGTCTATTTTCACTTTTGTGGCTTTGGAAAATACCTCTTTTACCTCTTTGGAATCTAATCTCACTTAGATGCTATTATCTTCAAACCCACTCAGCTCAGAGCTTTGTCTGTGAAAATAACAGCCAATACTTCTTTTCAGAGATGATTATTTTATTCTTCAGCTATTTCATCAATTAGGAAAGGGAAGAAAAAAAAAACCAAAAAAAAAAAAAAAACCCTGTCTTCCCTTCACCTGGGAACAGAGGGTATTTTTTTGGTCTGATAAAAGTAGAGTAAATCAAATCTTCTACCAAGGCCCTAAAAGATTTTTGGAAGAACAGAACTAAAGTGGTTTCTGAGGAATCTGGGAGAAGGGCTGTGTATAGTCCAGAACATATGCGTAAAAGCACATACCGACATACCAATACGCATACACACATGGGCACACACAGATTTACATATGCTTGTCGGGCCTTCTTCTCACACCAAGTGAGTAAACAGATGGAAATTTTATGATGTGATCCAGCTCTCTCAATGCTATAAAATGTTGATTCCAGATGGGACTGCCAGTGCCATCGGAATCCAATAAAGTTGTAAATTTGGGCAGTTACTTCTTCTTTGGATCCCTTATGTTCATTGTCTATAAAACATGTGACATGTGACCATGTCCCATGGTCATGCGTGAGGACTGGAGTAGTATCAGCTAATTTCTAACAACCTTTCAAGGACTCACATTATAAAGCTTTGGAATTCCTGATATCTGAATAGAGAATAACAATGGAATCTTCCTGGGTGAATTTCTGGAGTATTATAAGTAAACTACTGAATACTTTAAAAATAAGTATTTTTTATAATTTTTTATTATACCACCATGAGATATACAGTTACAAAAGTTCTCATATTTGGATTTCAGTCATACAATGTTCCAGCACCCATCCCTCCACCAATGCCCATTTTCTACCACCAATGTCCCCTGATTCCCCCCCTCCCCAGCCTGCGTCTATGGCAGGCAATTTTCATTTCTCTCTCTCTCTCCACCCCTTCTCTTACACATTGTGACTTGCAATAAGTATTTTTTAAGTCTTAGTCTAGTGTATTCGATATGTCAAAAACAGTAACAGTAATGTACCTTATTCCCAATGAATAGAGACGTTACTGGTGTCTGCTTGAGTAAATTGATGAGCAATGGGAAGACAAGTGACAAATCTTTCTGATAGGTAATTTTGTATTCACTGTGGTTTTAATATTCATTTTCTCAATACTGTTAAGCATATTTTCATGTGCTTATTAGCCACGTGTTCATTTTGATAGTGCTTATTCAAATGATTTGCCCTTTAAGAAACTGGATTGTTTGTTTTCTTATATTGAGTTTTGATATTTATGCGTGTAAATAGATGCATCTTTTTTTTTTTTTTTTTTAAGTATTTTATTATACCACCGTGAGATATACAAATAAAAAGATATACAATTAAAAGTCATGTTTGGGTTTTGGTCATACAGTGTTTCAGCACCCGCCCCTCCACCAGTGCCCATCTCCCCACCACCAACATCCCGGTTCCCCTCCCCTTCCCCAGCCCTGCTCCATGCAGGTTCTTTATTCTTTCCCTTTCTCTCTCTTTCCTTTCCTTCCCTTCCAGACTATGGATTACAGAACATACATTAAAAGGTTGTCATTTGTATCCTTTTGCCTCTATTTAAGCTCAGTTCTAGGTTGGCATTAGTACCCTCGCATTGTTAGCCCCCTGTTCCATTTCTGTCTTACCTAAACTCTGACTCCCACACGTTGTGATAATCTCCACCTTTGACAAGACCTCCGATATATGTTCACTTGACCTTGGATATTGGTATCATAATATGTACATATATATTTATGCCATGCAAATAAATGCGTCATTCTGTATCTGTCTCTCTCCTTCTGGCTATTTCACTCAACATAATCTTCTCCATGTCCATCCATTATAGGCAAATTTTATAACTCATTTTTCCTAACAGCTGCATAGTATTCCATTGTGTAGATGTACCAAAGCCTTTATCCAGTCATCGATTTTCGGGCACTCTGGTTGCTTCCAGATTCTGGCATTGTGAATAATGCTTAGATGCATCTTTTTAGCAGACATAATTTGCAATTTTTTTCAGTCTATGACTTATCTTTTCATTCTCTTCAAAGGTGTCCTTAAAAAAGTAGAATATTTTTTTATTTTGGTAAAGTCTGATTTATCAAAATTTATTCCTTTATGAACTGTTGCCTTTGATGATATATTTAAGATATTTGCCAAGGCCAACAGCACAATTGTTCTAGAATCATTAGTTGGAAAAATTCTCCATTTTCAAGTAAATTGTTTGGGCCAGAGCGATAGTACATTGGGTAGGGTGTTTGCATTGCAGGGCCAACCCAGGTTCGCTCCCCGCATCCCACATGGTTCCCTGAACACCACTTGGAGTGATTCTTGAGAGAAGAGCCAAGAGTAGCCCCTGAGTGTCTCTGGGTGTGAACCCCCCAAAAAAAGAACTGTAAAAAATCAAATAAATTGCTTTACACTATTGTCAGAAATCAGGCATCCGCATGTGTTTGAGTGTATTTTAGGATTTTTTTTCTCTCTATTGATCTATTTGCCACTGTTAATGCCAATATCATATTGTCTAGGCTACTGTTGCTTATAAAACATTTTGAAACCAAGTTCTCCTAGTTCTCCAACTTAATTTTTTAAGTATTTTATTATACCACCGTGAGATATACAAATAAAAAGATATACAATTAAAAAGTTCATATTTGGGTTTTGGTCATACAGTGTTCCAGCACTCGTCCCTCCCAACTTACCCAAGTATGTAAAGGACCTGTACAAAAGAAAACTACAAGACACTGCTCCAAGAGATAAAAGAGGACACAAGGAAATGGAAACACATTCCCTGTTCATGGATGGGGAGAATCAACATTGTCAAAATGGTAATACTTCCTAGAGCTCTGTACAGATTCAATGCAGTCCCTATGAGGATACCTATGACATTCTTCAAAGAAATTGACCAAACGCTCCTGAAATTTGTATGGAACAATAAACCCCCAAAGATAGCTAAAGCAATCCTCGGGATAAAGAAGATGGGAGGCATCACCTTTCCCAAGTTCTCCAACTTTATTCTTCTGTTTAAAAGTTGTTTTACAACAATGAGATATCACCTCACATCACAGAGACTGGCCCATATTCAAAAGTGTAAAAGTAACAAGAGCTGGCGTGGATGTGGGGAAAAGGGGACTCTCATACATTGTTGGTGGGAATGTCGACTTGTACAATCTTTCTAGAAAACAATATGATCATTCCTCCAAAGACTAGAAATTGAGCTCCCTTTTGACCCAGCCATACCACTCCTGGGAATATACCCTGGGAAGCCAAAAACACACAGCGGAAACATAATCCGCACTTTTATTTTCATAGCAGCACTATTCACAATAGCCAGAACCTGGAAACAACCAGTATGCCCGAGAACTGATGACTGGATAAAGAAACTGTGGTACACCTACACAATGGAATATTATGCAGCTGTTAGGAAAAATGAAGTTATGAAATTTGCCTATAAATGGATAGACATGGAAAGGATTATGTTGAGTGAAATTAGTCAGAAGGAAAGAGAGAGACATAGAATGACTGCATTTATTTACATGACATAAATATATCAGGTGATCTTACCAAAAGTGGAAATTACCGCAAATGTGAGGGAGTCAGAGGTTAGGTAAGACAGAGAAGGGAACATGTGTGAATAAATGTTGAAAGGGCTGATACCAACATCACGATCACGATCACGATCTTCCCGTTGATCATCTATTTGCTAGAGCGGGCACCAGTAATATCTCTATATGTCCTGTCTCATGCCAGTAGAGCCAGGGGCATCGGCTTGCTACAGGAACATAAAGAGCCTCAAACCATTATATTAGGTCATGGGAATGACCTAATGTAATTATTACTGGAATTTGGCATATCAAATACAACACGAGAAGCTTGCCAGGCTTGCCGAGCGGGAGGCAAACTCTTACCAACATAGAACTGATACCATAGATACCAACATAGAACTGAACATTAAATACAGGTAAAAAAATGCACATGATGGCTTCCAAGTGTATGTAGTGCAACCCACAATGTGTAGGAGAAGGAAGGGAGAGAGAGGGAGAAAGAAAAGAGATAAAGAACCTGCCATTTAGGCAGGCTATGGGAGGGAGAAGGGAATTGGGGACATTGGTGGTGGGATATGAGCACTGGTAGAGGGCGGGTGCTGGAACACTATGTGACCGAAACCTCCAAACATGAACAACTTTGTAACTGTATATCTCACGGTGGTATAATAAAGTATTAATTTTAAAAAAAAGTTGTTTTAAATGATCTTTTGTACTTATATGCAGATATTATTCTGTTGGTATCAACAGAAATGGCTGCTGGGTTTCTGATTAATTTTGCCTTGTATCTAAGAACAATTAGAGATGCACTAATTATAGTTTACATTGTATAGGACATATACATACTTTATCAGGTCCACACTTTATAGATTTATAGTTTTATGCTATTGTAAATGCCTTTTCCCCAATTTTAATTTTGACTGCCACTAATATAGTGTATTATATGTAATCACTACTGATCACATATCCTGCAACCTTTCTAAACTTTTAATAATAAACAAGAATTCATAAATTCTATTGTGACATTTGATATCACTTTAAATACTTTTTAATTCTCCTTTTGATTTCTTTTGACCATGGACTAATTTAAATAATATTATCTATTTTCAAAACACTTGGTTTTTTTAAAGTATTTTATTATACCACCGTGAGATATACAATTACAAAGATGTTCATATTTGGGTTTTGGTCATACAACACTTGTTTTTTTTAAAAAGACCTTTCAGTTATTATTTTATGTTTGATTCCATTATAGAGGATACTCTTAAATAATTTAAATTTATTTAACTTATTGCAACATTTTTATGGTTTAGACCATGATCTATTTTGGCAAATGATCACTCTACATAGTTTTTAAAATACATATTCTGTTGCTATTTGGAGTATTGTATAAGTACTAATTAGACCAATTTGTGTTGTTAAAATATTCTAAATTTCAATTAATTTTAAAAGATAGATGTTGAAGTATTTAGCTGTGAATTTATGCATTTCTTGTGTTTCTATTAGTTTTGCTTCATGCACTTGGAAGTATGCTAGTTGTATAAAAACTAGAACTATAAGTAATCCTAATGCATCATTATAAAATTCTCCTTTATGCCAGTAAGATTATTTTATCTGAGCTATAGTTTGCTACTAATGTAGTCACTCTTCCTTTTTAATTTATGCTTATGTGACATATTTTTTCTGATGTTTTACTTTTTATATTTCTGTGTGTTTATATTTCAAGTGTGTTTCTTATGTAGATGGCATACAGTTAGAGCTTTTGTTTATATCCAAACTAACAACAGGCAGTTCTTCTGCCTTTACATTGAAATGTTTAAAATTTTTACCTGTTGGATATTATGAGGTTTAAAAATACACAAAATAAGAGAGAAGAGGTAAAGAGCCTGCCATAGAGGCAGGCTGGGGGTGGTGGGAATTGGGGACATTGGTGTGGAAAATGGGCACTGGTGAAGGAATGAGTGCTGGAACACTGTACGACTGAAACCCTAACATGAACATCTTTGTAATTATATATCTCATAGTGGTATAATAAAATATTAAAAAATAAAATTAAAAAAAGAAATACAAAAAATATCATTTAACTTTTCTCTCACATCTTTAGCAATCTATTGCAATTTAAAAATATTTACAATTGATTCCTCAAATTCTCACTAGTAACCCCTTTTATTTTCTCTTCTTTTCGTTTTCTTTTCATGAGATGAGTTTATTTCCAGAGTCATGAACAACCGCAAACAATGATCAAGCAGTCTGACTCACTTTAATTCACATTTCCCTATAACACTACCATCAGCTCCATGGTGGAAATTCCACAGTTTAAGTAGAAATGGTTCGATTTCAATATTACAGAATTTATCTCTCTTTTTTCGGTCAATTCCCCCACCTTTTTTAGAACTGTTTATAGAGACATTGTGATTTACAAAATTGTTTATAATAGATTTGTATAAGGCATATAACACTCCAACACCAATCCCACCACCAATGTCCCCCTTTCTCCATCAATATACCCAGATTCTCTCCCACATGTCAATCTACCCCCTTGGCAGGCATATAACAAATTTTATTCATATTACTTGATCAGGTAAAACTTAAAAGAATGGCAAAAGAATGATAAGAAAATAAATCAATAGAAGTCAATTAATGATGATGAATTGCTACTGTTTTTAACATTTCTTAATCTGGTAGAGGCCAGCCATATACACATTAGTGAGTGCCAAACTCAATGCCACATGACGGGAAATTTCTGTTGTCCTTTAAAGGAGCGTTTTTAACACGTCAGAAAATAGAAAAGTCTTGTTTCAAGGCTACAAATTTCTCAAGCTGCTGCCTGTCTATGAAGCACTGTACAGTTCCTTCACATCTGAATGATAACATGGCTGGAGAGAGCATTCTTGGTGAGGTGCTCACTTCATTTAGTTTCTGTACTGTATCCTTCTTTTCTGGCTCTTAGGTTCTCAAAGATAGATCTACTATATAGCTATTGGACTTTCCTTCGTATATGAGTTCTTTTTTTGACATTGATGCATTAAGTGTTCTGTCTCTGTCTTTGGAATTTTTCATTTTGAGTATAATGTGACTTGGAGATTTTCTAATTGGGTCTTTTTTTTTTTTAGGTCACACTCAGCGATGCTCAGGAGTTACTCCTAGCTCTTCACTCAGGAATTACTCCCAGCAATGCTCAGGGGCCATATATGGAATGCTGGAGATCGAACCCAGGTTGGTCTCACGTATGCAAGACAAACACCTTACCTTCTGTGCTATTGCTCCAGCCCCTCATTGGGTCTATTTTTACTGAGACCCTTTGGGTCTCTGGATCTCATGATCTGTAATATTCAAGTCTTAGAAGTTCTTATTGATGATATCTGTAACTAACGTTTCTTTATCACATTTGTCTTCCTGTTCTGATGATTCTCATATTGTTCCTTTTGAACTCATTCCACAGTTCTCTGGAATGCTGTCCATTCTTTTCAGACTATTTTCCATTTTTTGTTGTTTCCTGGTGTTTTCTCCTCATCTTGGAGCTTCGCAATGTTTTGCTCTGATCCTGTTATTCTGCTATTCAGAGCTTCTATTGATTATTTTTTATATCATCTACCATGTGCTTCATTTTTTTATTATTTCTGACTGTAGTTGGTTTTTCATTTCACCTCTCCTACTTTCCTGTGCTGTGCTAACTACCTGTGCTATTATTTCTTTGAACTCATTGAACATCTTCATCAGAGTGACACTGAGGATTTACTGGTGTTGTTTATGTTTCAGTGATATTGTTTTCACTCACCGAGCTTAGTCGGCTTCTATGTCTTTTCCCCATTAATTTTCCAGTGTTCTTGCTGTGCTGGGGTGAGTCTTTGTAGTTAGCCTTCTCCCTAGAAGATACTGAGGGATTAAACTGGAAATTGTTCTCTGACTTCTCTGCCTGTCGGCACAGAATGACAGAAAGAATGACTGTGAGCAGCATATTTTTTGTTTAGTAGAGTGGCCACACACTTTAGGAGCTATATATGGCACAGGTTGGGTGTGAGGTTTCTGGGACCCAGCCAGTAGGATGGGGCTCTGTCTCTTGTTCCATAACAGCCCCAGTGATATTAGCCCAAGGTAAACTTCACTTTGGATGATAAAGCAGAAGGCCCCTTTTTCAATATATAATATAATATAATTAATGCAATAATCCAACTTTTTGAGCTTTTGTGCAATTGTCAGGTTGTTATTTCCATACCTAACAAATTCAGGCACAATGATCCAAGTGAATGAAGTAACCAATTAAAGCATAACATTGTTGCAGGTGGACCCCAGGGGTGACTTATGTGATGCCGGAAAGGGAGAGAGATGGTTGCTTTCTCCCCAGGCGCCTCTGCCACTGGGCATCCTCTGGGCAGGCTTAGGACTGATAAAGTCTGCCATGAGCCCCTGCACGGCATGGGCCTGAGCCCCACCAGCTCCACGAGGTGGCCGTCAAGCCACACCTGATGCCGCTTGATCTCTAGGCACGGGGGAGTTAATCCCCACCACCCGAGTTTTCTCGGGAGCCAGGGACTCAGGCTGGAGCGAGGAATTGCTCTTTGCAGGAAAGGAAAGTCAGTACTAGGCCTTACCCAGGTCTACCTTAAGGTTCTTGTCTTTCTCGCAGAAAAAGAATTTTCAGGAGTCGATGAGCAGTGAAGTAAAATAGGTTTTTATTGAGGAGGTTTCTGGAGAGGGAAGGGAAGAGGAAGTAAGAGGGAGTAACGCGCTCAGGAGAGAACGCGGGCTACTCCAAAGACGGAGAGCGAGTAAAAAGAGAGAGTACACATCTCAAGAGGGGGAGATCGCGGGCAACACACGTGCTCAGGCACCACATGTGCTTTCGGCCACATGGGCTCAGGCAGCATGTGTGTCCATGCAGCATGTGCGCGCAGGCAACATGTGTGCCCAGGCAGCATGTGCACGCTGTCCTTTGGTCAGGAAGGCTTTTATAGATTTCTCCCCAATTACTCCCATATGGGGCTTCAACCTTGGTTACTAGGGCCCGTTGCCAAAGGGAGTAGACTTTGGGAGTGGTCTTTTTTTGATTGGAATGCTTGAGTCTACTTTGAGCTGGGTTTTGGGTGGGAAGGCTGATTTATTTCCCTCAGGAGATTTAATCAGCTAAGGCCATTCACACATTCCCTCTGGCCTTCCCTTCCCCAGGGTCTATTGTTGATATGGTCTTCTCAAGTCTGGTTCCCTGTGACAACAGGTGTGACTCTGGATGGCTGAGGACCAGTTTTCCTTCTTCTTCAGGAATTTTTATTGCCATGTGGCACCCCCCCCTGTCTGCCTGCCTACAACAGCATGTCCCATCATGACTCAACTTACAATGTTCTCAAGACCACTATATTTCATACCCTGGTCCTACTCTGCTCTCTACCTGCCCTTACCTCACTTCTAGAGTCTTACAAAGATTGGGCTGGCATCAGACAGACAACCCTGAGTTCTGCCCTTGACCCACCTCCAATGGCCCTTCCTCCCTCTTTATTTTCCATTTGTGTCTGTGTATATAGACAAATAGCCTTTCTGCTCAGTCACTCTGAGTGGAGTCCTGTGCTTTCTCTCTCTTTCTTTCCCAACTCTCTCTCTCTCTTCTCGTTCACACACACATACAAAAACACATACACGCACACATACCCTAATGAGCAGATTGAGGAGAAAGTCTCAGAGCTGGATAGCCTAGATCAACTGCAGCTGGGAGTTGGGGGGTTAATAGTGGAGTTGGGGTAATTGTTCTTCCTCTTCAGTCAACTAAAGGTCAGTGAACTTCGGTGAACAGAACTGAAGGATCTGAGGCCTCTGCTATGTAGCCTGCAGACTGATCTCGTCCTGCTGAATCTCCTGCTGCTCTAACATGGGATTGGGGAGGCTCAGGGGACTCTGGGGAAAGTATCCTGACAGAGGAAAAGTGTCCTCTCTATCAGTATTATGCTGACCTTGACCTAGGAAGGTTTGAGCAGTAGCTGTGGCCCCATGCCCCTCACACACTCACACACTCACACACACACACACAAAGATTTATACACAGTCACAGAGCTTATGATTTCTTAGGGGTCTTTGAAAGTATGAATTGAACCTTAATTGCTCAGTATCCTACCGATGGTTTAAAAAGACTCAGTAAATAGTGTGGAATGAATGACCTGATAGAACCTCTGTTATTTTTGTTGGATTCTTGGTTGCTGTGCAGTGATTTGCATTCTTACAAAAGACAAAGCAACAAGCAGAGGAAACAAAGCTCCAGAGTGGAATTTCAGGCACCAGTGAACTAGGCCTAGAAGCTTCTCCTATTGTCTAGAGCCTGGGGGAGGAAGTGGCTGTCCCAGCAGGTGGAATCTTCCATTCATTGCCTTTCAGTGCAAAATTAGAAAAACAATCACACTTTCTCTTGAAAACACAGATGTGTCATGGAAACAAATGTGTTTCCCTTTGGCTTTCCGAGGAGAGGACTTCTCTATTCCTGTCAGGTTTTCCTGCTGTGGCATCCCAATGCCTCCCCACACCCCTGTGGGGTGAGGATGATGCCCTTACTAACTTGGTTCTATCAGCACTGTGCCCTCACAGCCACCCTCATACCCAGAAGGGTGAAGTTGGATATTAACTGGGCCTTGAAGGAGCCTTGTTGTTCCCTAGCTCAGCCGCTGCCCCTCTCACTCTTGACCTGGCTGCTTCTCCCAGCGGACCCAAAACCTGCCCTGGTGGTTGATGCACCTTTGGATACCTCACTTTCTGCTCCATTGGCCTCCTTGCTCTTCATCATGTCTTCCTAGCCCACCTTCCACTGTACCCCAGAGCTGCCCTCAGCAGCACCATGCTGACTGGGTCCTCCCCACTGACAAATCCTCTCAGCTCAGAGGTGTCCGTGATTATGGCCCAAGTCCCAAACAAGAGGCAGTCAGGAGGAGCAGGCATTAGCAGTGACACCCCCTCTCCTTTGCCCTGTGCTGCCCCTCCCTGACACCACACAAACTCTGACTCAACTCTCCTAACTTGGCCTCCTCCGTCCTCCAGGAAACTGTGTCTCACCATCAGACAGAGCCTTCATTGGCTCATATTCCTCTCTCCCCTATAGCCACTTTCTGTCTGCATACAGCCCCTCATTACCAAAGCCCTCACTGATCTGTCATCTTTCTGAGGCCTTGCTGTTGAGACCCCAAATTCTCAAGATCTCTGAGTCATTATGGGTTAATGAGAATGAACCCATGAATCAATCAATAAGTCATTGTCCCACAGGCCTTCTCATGAGGGATATAAAACCACCACGGCACTATTTGGTCCCTCTTAACTGCCAGGTCACTATTGCACGGTACCTGTGTCAGCTCTGAGAGTGCTATACCTCTATGAGTGAACATGGCTGTTTTTCATCTATAGGAGGTACAGTCAGCACAAAGAGGCGAAGGATCCAGTGCAGGGTCCCACTCAGAGGGCGTGGAGGGGCTGTGACTTAAACTCTGGATCTTGGCCCCAGATCCCTCATTTACTGAGGATAGAATGTGAACCAGGCACTGCTCTGGTGTGGGGACATTGTGGAGGACAGGACAGCAGTCTCTGATCTCAAGAACCTCTGTGATGGACAGAGTGGAGAGGGACACACAACCCATGGAGAAATGAGGTTGGAGTGTCAAGGACGGGTCAGGAGCAGAGCACAGGAGCAGATCTGGGAGTGACCAGCTGCAGTGGGTGGGGACACTTTCTCTCCACGTGCACATGTGCACGTGTCACTTACCACAATAAAGTTGTCTTTAATAAAAGGTCCAATAGCCCCAGAGTTCCTAAGTGAGACTGACCATGGAGAGGTTTCCGAGGGATGGCCGCTTGATCCTATGGACACATAGTGGTGCCTGCAAGGTGACTTGTGCAGAAAAACTGACAAACATTTCACAGCGCATGAGCCCACGCCTCATTCTCCCAGGACGATCACAACATTTTGACACCAGTGATGAGCTTGATGATTCAAGTACATGTCAAAGTGCCACAGGAATGTCAGGCAAGAATCCACCTGTCTTGGCTGGCATGGAAGGTCGCAGAGAGATCAGCATCCCGGGCTTGTCAGGAAGACTTGTGGGAGGGAAGTGGAAATCTCCAGAGGTCAAGGAGCTCCTGCAAGCACACCACCAGTCCACCTGCCCACCTTCTAGGAAGAGTGCCCTGACATGGGGTGATGGGCTGAACAGATCCACTCTTCTGATTGGTCCAGCAGGCTCAGGCTGCTACTGATTGGTTTCTCAGTGTGCTCATTGGTTGACTGTGAGAAATATTTTGATTTTAATTTGTCCTAAAAGTGTTTTCTATCCCATTGTTGATTTTATCGGCCTGTAGACCAGGAAAGCACCAGGGGAATTTTTAAAAAATATTATACCACCGTGAGATATACAATTACAAAGATGTTCATATTTGGGTTTCAGTCATACAGTGTTCCAGAATCATCCCTCCACCAGTGCCCATTTCCCACCACCAATGTTCCCGATTCCCTCCCCCTCCCATAGCCTGCCTCTATGGCAGATTCTTTATCTCTCTTCTCTCTCTCTCTCTCTCTCTCTCTCTCTCCCTTACATATTGTGGATTGCAATACATACATTTAGAGGTTATCATGTGTATCTTTTTGCCAGTATTCAATGTTCAGTTCTAGGTTGGTATTAGCACTTTCGACAATTATTAGCACACTGTTCCCTTCTCTGTCTTACTTAAATTCTGACTCCCACATGTTTGTGGTAATTTCTATCTTTGACAAGGCCTCCTGATCCATGTTTTGCCTGACCTTGGATATTGGTATCATAATATGTATACAGTCCTTCTATAACTGTCTTTTTCCTTCTGGCTAATTTCATTCAACATGATCCTCTCCATGTCCATCCATTTATAGGCAAATTTCATAACTTCATTTTTCCTAACAGCTGCATAGTATTCCATCGTGTAGATGCACCAGCGTTTCTTTACCCAGTCAACAGTTCTTGGGCATTCTGGTTGTTTCCAGATTCTGGCTATTGTGAATAGTGTTGCTACGAAAATAAAAGTGCAGACAGTGTTTCTGCTGTGTGTTTTTGGCTTCCCAGGGTATATTCCCAGGAGTGGTATGGCTGGGTCAAATGGGAACTCAATTTCTAGTCTTTGGAGGAATGTCCATATTGCTCTCCAGAAAGGCTATACCAGTCGACATTCCCACCAACAATGGATGAGAATCCCCCCTTTCCCCGCATCCACACCAGCACTTGTTGTCCTTGCTCCTTTGGATATGTGCCAGTCTGTGGTGAGATGATATCGCTTTTTTCGGTCACACCCGCGCTCAGGGCTCCTGCTCCCGACCGGCCGACCAGGGCCCCAGCCCAGGCCAGCCCCGCCCCATCATTGTTATCTTGATTTGCATCTCTCTGATGATTAGTGATGATGAGTACTTTGGTCCCTCTTAACTGTCAGGTCACTATTAAATGGTGCCTGTGTCAGCTCTGAGAGTGCTACACCTCTGTGAGTGGACATGGCTGTTGTTCATCTATAGGAGGTACAGTCAGCTCAGAGAGGCCAAGGATCCAGTGCAGGGTCCCACTCAGAGGGCATGGAGGGACTATTACAATTTGAAATGTCACAATTTGAAAACAGTTTGAAATGTTTTAGCTCACTGGTTGAGTCTTTATTTGGTTGAGGCTTTTATTGGTCTCTGTCAGTGGCCCTGTAGTTCCTCTGAATTTAAATGGTCTGAGGAGTCTTGTATATGTCACACAGGTGGTATGTTAGCAGGTCACCCAATTTTGGATGGTTATGAAAGTAGGTGATTCTGTTTGAATATTTTGGTAATTAAAAAATTAAAAGTGCATTCTCAACTGACATCTGTTGAAGACTTTAAAGCTTTGGACATTAGAGTAAGCTGAGGAGGGAATGAACATTTTGCTCCTCATTTTATTTATCATTCATTCATCTATTCACTTATTTACTTTTTATTTGTTTGTTTATACACTACACAGTTCTAGGCAGGTTTAACTGATACCCGTCACCCCAGTAAGCCTAGCAAGAAGTCAGAGCAACCCACACGTTATGAGGGCAGTCATTCTCAACATCCAGACTCCATAATTACTCTGAGCTCCACCCAATAGACAACCTGATCTTTCCCCTTTAAGTTTCATCTGTAAATGCTCAAGATGAAAGCCTTCTACTGAGAGTATACCACCTACACAGCAGAGCCTGGCAAGCTACCCGTATTTAATTTGATATGTCAAAAACTAGTAACAATTGTGGACCTCAATTCCATGACCTGAAGAATGGTTTGAGGCTCTTCCTGTCCATGGAGCAAGTAGATGCCCTTGGGATACACTTGCTTGCGACAGGACATATGGAGATGTTACTGGTGCCCGCTCGAGCAAATCAATGAACAATGGAAAGGCAGTGATACAGCATTTTCTTCTTTTTTTTAAACAAAGATACAATTAAAAGTCAATTTGGGGTCAACAGTGTTCCAGCACCCCCCGCACCGCCCACCCCACCAACGCCCCGGCCCCCCCCTCCCCGACCTGCCTGGAGTCTTTATTCTTTCCCCTTTCTCTCTCTTCTCCCCCCCACGAACATTACCAAGGCAAACCAACACACCCCCACCACCCCCCCTTGAATACCCAACCAGATCTTTATACATTTGACCTCTGTCTCTCTCCTGATCAAACCCTCCATCCAAGGCAATATCCCCGACAGCTGCTTATTCTTGTGTAATGTACCAGCTTTATCATCATCGTCGCCTGCTCATCTGCTATGCTAGACATTAATGTCCACTATTTCCAAACCCAAGTCAAAGTCAATTCTAATCTTGGAGGAATTCATATGCCAGAAAGGCGTACCACTGGCATCCCACCAACAATGATAGTGTCCCCTTTTCCCCAATACAGCATTTTCTCATATGTCTTTTGACCATTCGAACCTCCTCCTTGTTGAAGTTCTGTTCATTTCTTCTCCCCATTTTTTTGATGGGGTTGACTGTTTTCTTCTTGTAAAACTCCACCTATGCCTGATATATCCTGGATATCAACCCCTTATAAGATGGGTCTTGGGTGAATATTCTTTCCCATTCTGTGGACTGTCTTTGCATCTTGGTCATTGTTTCTTTTGAGGTACAGAAGCTTTTAAGTTTCATGTAGTCCCATATGTTTATCTTTGCTTCTAGGTACTTTGTTAGTGGTGTTTCACCTCTTTTTATTCAATATAGCACTGGAAGGACTTGCGACAGCAATCAGAGAAGAAAAGGACATTAAGGGCATCCAGATAGGCAAGGAAGAAGTCAAGCTATCATTATTTGCAGATGACATGATATTATACCTAGAGAACCCTAAACTCTCTACCAAAAACTCCTAGAAACAATAGATGCTTATAGTAGAGTGGCAGGGTACAAAATCAATACCCAAAAGTTGGTGACTTTCCTATATACAAATAATGAAAGAGAAGAAAGGGATATTAAGAAAATGATTCCATTCACAATTGTGCTACAGAAAATCAAATACTAGAATCAGCTTATCCAAGTGTGGAAAGAACCTGTACAAAGAAAACTACAAGACACTGCTTCAAGAAATAAAGAGGACACTAGGAAATGGAAACACATTCCCTGCTCATGGATGTAAAAAATGAATTTGGACCTCTGTCTAGCACCAGGGGAATTTACTTCCTGTAAGGTCCTTGATGGCTGGGCCTGGCAGTTCAGCTCCTCCAGGACCTCCAGTTCCTCTGATTTGAGGTCTTTCCTTCTCTTCCCACTACCTCACATGGAGCAAGAGGAGCTGGTAAAGCCAATAAGGGTTTTGCTGTTTCGGGGGCAAGGCCCACTTCCCCACCCACTAGAATTGCCTACACTTTGCTCTGAGTGTCTGAACAGAACAGACCTAGTTCCCGCACAGGTCTCCAGTATTCTCACCCGGAGGAGGGTTTCTCCCTCACTTCCTCTGAGCTTTGGGGGCCCTTGTTTCCCCTTCCCACAGAGGACAGGGCTGAGTGGTCACTGTGCACTGCAGCTTTGTAAATGTTGAAAGCATGGGGAAGAATCCACTCTGTTAAGAGGAATCAATGTGATGACTAGCACTACCACTCAAGGGCAGAGGCAAGAGTGAATTAGCCAATCTGGGATCAGAAGGTAAGGCCTGGAATCATATGGAGGCCTGAAGGGACAGAAGCACTCCACTATGAGCAGAACATCTGCGTGGGAAGGGACACCACAGAGGGGAGCTGAGTTGAGGGAGGGGGAAGGAGAGTCCCAGGGAGGAGATTGGGCCCCTTTCCCAAACATCTTTGTAGCCAGATCCCCCTCCTCTTATAAACTTTATAAGGACAACATCACTGTTCTATGTGCTCTGACTCTTCATGCCCTGTGCCCTGCAGGTCATGCCTGAAATAAGCTGCATTCCAGGACCAGAAACCAAGCCCAGAAGTGAAGCAAGAGCTGGAGGGGTGAGGGCAGGAGCCAGTGTGGAGGCCTGGCCTCATGAGTGCACATGAGGGGCTAGGGTCTGCACTGCCAGAGCAGGGGTCTGGTGATGCCCTTCCTGAGTCCCGATCATAGCTTCCAGATGCCCTGGACATGGTGAAACCACCATTCAGCAAGTGCTGTCTCCCCAGATCCTGGTGTGTTTGGGAGCAACAGCGACTGGGAAGGCATGAATCATGGACAAGTATGCTTAGAATGACCAGAACACCGATCATGCTTTATTCAGTACAGATCTTATGAACATCCTTCTGGGACAGGTCTGGGGTACAGGGTCTAAGACCCAGGATCTTGGACCCAGAGCTGGATGAGACAGGCAGAGACTTCCCCTTCAAGCACTTTCCAGAGTAATAGTCAAGGTGGACAGGGTTCAAGGTTCTCAGTCCCTCATTTCCTCAACCGCAGAGCTGAAGGAAAGATCATGCTATGGAAGGGGAGGTCAGAAGGAGACAAAAGTGGGGTGATGAGTCTCACTTAGGGAAGAGTCCAGAGGCAGTCACGTCAGTATGCCCTGGGACCAGGGAGCTCCCGGGACCCCCCACAGCCCCTCTCTCTGTCATGCCCTGGAGCGCTGTCTTGTGTGCATTGTAAGGGAAAGCAGAAGTGAGCCAAACTCTACCAGAGCATGAAGGAAACAAGCGTTCTGGAACATGAGGAAGCCTGCCCACCTGCCTGACCCCTTAGACCTGACTTCTCATCATTAATATCTTCCACCACTTGGGGACTCCCACCTATGGGCTTGCGGGTACTCAGGCTCTACCACTGTGGGGAAATCTCTGGGGTTCTGAAAGGTGTCCCTGGGCAGTGGATGCTGCAGGTGTGATTCCCCCAGGGGCAGCAAGCCAGTCCCTGCTACTCAGCCTGGTTCCTCCAGACTCCCCCTTCTTCAAACACTAGAGAGCAAAGCTTTATTCATTCCTAAACTTTAAGTGTACCATCGCAAACGAAATGAACTCAGCGTCATTTGATGTAGTGCTTTCTTGGTTGCAAGTATGAGATCTCATTTCTATGAATCAAAGCGCGAATGAGCTCCTTCAGCCCAGTGGTCTGCTGCTTCAGCTGTCAGGACTCTGGCTCTGGGATATTTCATTCTGTAGAGCAGCTGGAGGTGGAGGCGGAGCGAATATACGGTAATGACAAGTGGTGGCTCCTTGAACTTCCCACCCCAGCCCCGCTCCTCACAGGCAACCATTTTTAACTCCGTTCACTGCTTTCCCTGCCAGTTTCCTCATAAAGTGAAATAACACGTTTGTGCCTGCATCTCCGGTCTCCCGCCAGCATGAGTGAGGCATCCCTGTTCTGTACCTGTCCATTTTCCCTTCCAACAATATGATTCCATTTTTAGCCCTTCTTTGGGTTACCTTGGAAACTTTAAGGAAGGGACATACATCTGTTTCTATAAAAATGACTTTCTACTGGTGGGATTGGTGCTGGAATAGTGTATGTCTAACCCCATCTATGAATAACTTTATAAATCATGGTGCCTTAATAAAAAATTTTTTAAAAACCTGACTTTACAAGTTTGAGGTGAAGAGATTCCCATTTATTGCCTGTGAAACCAGGAAAATGGTCCAGGTGTAGAGCTCATTTCATTGGTGACTGTATCAGGAACCTGCCTCTCTCTTCACCTGTTTTTCATCTGAGCTTATCCCTGCCCTGACCTCCTCAGGTGGGCTCAGAGTGGGGCAGCCTGGGGTGGGGGGCTGTGCTTTGGGGTTCTGTCCCTTGTGAAGGATTTTGCCTAAACTGAACTCCCTCCAGGCGCAAAGCCATATTACTCAAAGAAACAGTCCCTGGCATGAGACAAGCAGCTGACCCTCTCATCACCCCACCTCAAAATAAGTGTTTATGAAGTGCTGGCTTCTGCCAACCCTGAAGGCTGCAAAGCACATCTCCACTAAGGACCTTGGGCCTCGTGCCTGTGTTTCTGGTAAGTGTGACTTTGCAGCTGTGAAAGAGAGGAGTGTAGTACTCGGTCAGCAGCAGCTAGGGGATAGGGGACCCGATATAACCACAGATGGTCAGAGAGGGTGTTTCTGTGGGGCTAGAGTCTGTCTATACAAAGGTCCTGTGGCAAAAAAATGAGGGAATCACTCACAGGGAATGGGTGATGCCCTGAGATCTAGGGAGAGGAGTGGGTTTGGGCCCATAGTGGGCATCATCCCAGAAGGACGGAGCCTGGGTCTGGCTCTGTAGGGCTTTTCAGAACATGCTGAGTCCACTAAGAGAGAACCAGCTTCTAGAGCCTGGGTCTTAGAGGACTCATGCCAGAGCCTGGTCTGGCTCTGTAGGGCTCTTCAGAACATGCTGAGCCCACTAAGAGAGGACTCTTTATCCTAAGAGAGGGGAAACTCTAGCTGTGCAGAGAAAGCCAGAAGGAGTGCAGTGCCCTTTCTCCTTTGGGAGAAGCCCAGGTCTACAAGGAAGCTCTCAGCATATCCAAGAGAATGTGGAACATTCTCAGGTCTCTGGAAGTGTAACGTAGAATGAGTAAAAGACCAGTTCATGGGGAAGTGGCCCAGATGTTGAAATCATCGGCAGTGAAGAGCCATTGTTGTAATTAAGCACAAGGTGGTCAAAAAGTGTGCTTGGGAAAAAAAAGAAACGAAAAGAGGCACCTAGGCAGTGAGATGAGTATATAAGAAAGAGGTGAGTGGGGGGAGAGGAGTGGGTGACTGGGAAGAGTTGGTGTAGAGCATGTGCCCAGCATTTGCCCAGCCTGCTTGGTCCCTGCCCCACTCAGGCACTGATGGTGTGGCCTTGACCTCCACAGATCAAGACCCACCTCAGTACTGCCTGCAAGTGTGGACCTTCTAAAAAAATAACAAAAATGGAATTACAGAACTGAAAAATACAGTTATCAAGAAAAGCCTAATGGAGTAAAATACAATTAAAAAAGAGAATCAAGAATTAAAAAGTCCAACAGAAACTTCACACCTGACCTGAAGGGTCCAGAGCGCCTGGGCACTGACGGGAAGTCAGCTGCAGCTGGAAAGTTGTGTCCCCAGGCAGCTGCCGGCCAGTGTGGTCTCCTCAGGGTCCCAGGCATGTTGACCCCAGGGGAGTAACCAGCTCCAGGGGGCATCCCAGTGACTCGGGGTGGGGGGAGTAACAGGAAGTACAGACTCTTCTGGAGGGGTCCTGGGTAACAGAAGAGGAAACCCCCATGAGCCCAGGTCCTCACTCTGGTCTAGACTGTCACCAAGGAAGTCCCCTCCCTCTCTGAGCCTGTCACTTCTGGGGTCCCTGCCCCTAGGAGGAGAGGAGGGGTGGAGTTATCAGAGGGGAGCAGACAGGATGGGGAACCTCAGATTTGTTTTTCATTGCTGTGGGCCTCTCAGCACTCTCTGTACCAAGGACCAGGATTCTCCCAGGCCCCAAGCACAACCCTTCCCTACCTCCAGGAGGCCTCTTTTGGGAACCCCATCTGTGTGGGTCCCCTTTATTTCTGCTCCATGGGATCCCTACCTCCACACCCAGTACTGCCCCTCCTGTACTCTGCAGGCCTGCACACCCCCTACACAGACTGGGCACCAGGGAATGGCTGGGCCAGCCAGTGTAATTCTCACCCACAGGAGCTCTGGGTTGATAGACTGAGTTCCCAGGAAGGTCCGTGTGCTCCTGTCTTCCCGCCCAACTGAAGACCATCAGTGTGACTTCAGCTTTGCAGGGGTGAAGTCTTCAACTGGCCTGGCAGGGCTCTGGCTTCGTGGCCAAGTCACCCCCTTCTCCATCCTTTCAGGAGAGCTCTCCTGCTGCCCCCAGAAGGGCCATTTCTCCCTGCTACTCAGAGAGGCTCTGGGCTCCCTCACTTCCTGGTTGTCCCTAGGCTTCTCCCTCCACCAGGAATCTCTCCCAAGTCCCCCATACGCTACCAACTCCAAGAAAACAATCCCATCATTCTTGCAAACCTAACACACATGCATCCTTCTCTCTAAGATCCCTCAAGTCAGTCACACATTCACCCACCCTAGTACCTACTTTCAGAGAGGTGTAAAAAGACAAGAAAGAGCCAGGCAGGAGGGGTTTTAAGGGGGTCCGCGTGCCTGGATGTGTGACCTGGGCAGGTCTCTACATTGATACCTGACCATAGAAGGCATCCAAAAATGCACTCATTTTATTATTTCCTTTTCAATGGTCTCTTTTCTTGTAACCTTGGTGCTCAAATCTCCGTGGTTACAAAATTAGAATATGAAAAAGGGCTGGCATCTTTTTTTCAATTTTCTCCATTCATTGAATCCATGAATTACATTCTCTGATACTGGGTGCTGGGATCAACTTGCTAGCACCAGCCCTTGGTCAGCTTAGAGTGTCTGTGGTCCCATTCTAGCATCAGGTTACAGGGTAGCTTGAATAACATGGGGGTTTCCCTGAGCTCAGTGTTAAACTCCGGCCCCATCTAAACTTGCTGCTAAACAGGAGAACAACAAAAGTAGTCTAAAGAGGAATTTGAGTTCTGCTTTTTGTAAGTCATTCCAAATGAAAGAGTACCTGGTGTGGCACTTTTAATGATTCCCAAAGTGCCCCCACCCCTCACTGGAGCAATCTCAGAGCTTATCACAGACCAGCGCTGCTGCTTTGCTCCAGAAGTACTTGCTGACTTGTGCCTGCCCACTTGGTTCTGCACCTTCTTCTTACTCCCCTGGTTTTCTGTTGCCTTCCTCTTCCTTACCAGTGCTCCTGCTCTGCACCCCTGACTGTCACCACAGTCTCAGGGAGCCTCCTCAGCCTGTTGGAGAAGGGCAGGGTAAGGCGAGTTAGGGATGACACAGACCAGGGGCAGAGTAGACCAGAAGGCTGAGTCCAGGCATACGCATCACCTGATCGATCCGACGTTCTCTGAGAGGAATGTCACTATCCCTGTGCCCATTAATGGCACCCTGTAGGAAGCACCCCTGAACTAGCTCCCCTCCTCTTGTTACCACACAGAGGAGCTTGTGTGATAACTCCATAGAGATGATGTCCACACTGAGTGCTGTCATCTCTGAGCTTTATCCAGAACCTGTTTCCTTTATCAGCTCTGCCATGGGTGATGGCTGTCTGGCATGGGACATCCTATGAACAATCGTGCATTAGTCAGAAATGTCTGGGGAGTTCACCTGAATCTTTTGGCACTCCACATAGACATTAGTGTCTTTTTAGCAAATATTGCAGTTGGGCCAGCCCTTGAGGTTCATATTGGTATTGCAACGTGCCCTTCAACAATAGCCATCAGGCTCCTTTGAGGGTAAACAGAGGTTTATTATGTTCAAGACCTAGAAATTATATAGCACCTGTGGGCCTCAGTAAGGTGGTGGGAAGAAAGAAATTGTGCTGGGATGCCTTTGTGAATGGGGCTGAGAGCGGGTGGTAGTCTCCTGGGCTCACTCTTGGTGAATTTAAATAACAAAAATAGAAATTTAAATCATAGGAAGAGAGACAAAAGGAGAAAAAATGGAAAACAGTCAGTGCCAACTGACCAGTTATCTAAATCAACCAGAATCTAGAAAACAAAGGCGCGTCTGTATGGGGCAGCCGCCTGGCTCCATTGATCTGCTTGTGTGACTGCCAATGTGTTTGTCTGAGCTGGCTCTGTCTGAAGTGGATGTCTAGGCATCAAAGCCGAGTCAGGCACTGGCATTACAAAAGGAAAAGCCAACTGTCAGGGTTTACCCCACACTCTGTGATGTGCCAGTTTGACCCCACTCAGCTTTGTTCCTGCAATTCCCTCTCCTCGGTGCTTCCATGGGGGCACAGAAGGTTTCCCTGGGGAAATTTGGCTTCTGGGACTAGTCCACTGACCTACTTACCACTTAGGGATCCAGTTCTGGGCATTTGTTCTTCCACCCTCAGATCTTCCTCAACTTGACTCTTGGGCTGAATATGTTGTCTGTGTGTGGGGATGCCTATGTGCACATAGACGTGCATGTGTGTGCATGTGTGTATTTGTGCAGATCAAGGGGTTTAGTAGAGATTCTGCAATAAGGGTCTGATGACAACATCTTCTCCACGTCTGAAGCTGCAGCGCCCAGTTCTAGGCAGGCTGTGAAAAGGAAGATCATAGCAGGAAGGAAACTTAAGAGGCTGAACTGTAACCAAATCTATCCCTGTTGACTCTGATCTCAGTGACAAAGTGTATCTGCAGAAGTTGGGGCCTTTGTCATTGTGTGTGTGTAATCTACCAGTTCTGCTTCTCTGGTTGGAACTTGACTGATACAAGACAGTAACTTTTAATATCCTTGTTCTTCAGATAATGACGTTGACACAGAACTCTAGGTTCATGGGTCCACAGATAGAAATTTGGCTTTAGCTTTAGGATGTATTTTATCTCAAATATGACCAGATAACTGATTTATCTAAAGAGAATGAGGTTTGGGGGTTTTGAGCAAAAGTGATTTAGGTGAGACTTTTATACCGAATTGATGCATTGAGTGGTTAGAGCCTTTGGAATTTATACCCTGCTGTCATTTGTGTGATATATAAACATGCCTAAATATGTCTATAGACACATGCACATAGAAAACATATAAGCACATTTCACAATTTGATATTATTATTTGAACAGGATTTTACCTATTATATCAGTTAAGAATGAGAAAAATTAGTTTCCACACTACCTTCATTTATTCTTTTTGTTTTTCTTTTTTAATGTAGATTTGAATTTATGACCTATGGGAAATTGGCCCCTTAAAAACCCCAAGGTCAGGATCGTCCCTTGGGCAAACAAGTTTAGCTTAGTTTAGACAATGAGGGCAACAAATGTGCACACAGGCAGGAATAGAGGAGATTACCATGACTTTAATGTCTAGATTAGTTTAGACAATGAGTGCTGCAAATGTGTGCCCAGGCAGGAAAAGTCTTGCTAAAATAGGTGTTTATCCTGACTGGCTTCACTGCTAGACATTAAAGATACTTACTGAATGTTTATTATTCTATAGCCACAGCTCTATAAATACCCCTGCCCTTGTTCTTACCTCGACTTCTAACTATTCTTAATGTAGCTGTTCATGTAAACAATGCCTCACAAGTCTGGAGCCAGGGAGCAGAAATTGTATTCAATGAATGACCAACGTAGTCCCTTGTTTGGGGCTGTGGAGTCATACTTACAACCTGGATAAACCATAGTGTCTCTCTCTCTCACATTTTTTCGTGACTGACCTCTCAGACAGAGGTTGAAGGTGTCAATTTGACTGGCCTTTGTGGTAAAGCACCACACTGACCTGTATCATGTTCCTTTTCTCTAAAGAAGATTTAACATTTCTACAAAGCAGGTCTAGTGGCACCACAGTATCTCAATGTTTGTCTCAAAAACCCTTTCTTTTTTGAAGGATAGTTTTGCAGGGTGAAGAACTCTAGGTTGCTGGTTCTCTCTCTCTCTCTCTCTCTCTCTCTCTCTCTCTCTCTCTCTCCCCTTCCCTCTCTCTCTCAATATTTAAATATTTCACTCCCTTCTTTACTTGTTTGTATGCTTTCTGAGAAGTAGAATGAAATTCTTATTTTTGTTTATAGGTAAGTGTATATTTCCTTCAGCATTTTTCTGTTCCTTTTCTTTCTCTTCAATTTTATGCAAATTAATATGATATGCAGAAGTATAATTTTTATTTATTCATTTTTAATGAATTTTTTAAAAAATGTATCCTGCTTGATATTCCCTGAGCTTCCTAAGTCTTGGTGTTTGACTTTAACTTAAGGAAATTGTGTCATTATTCTTTCATGTCTTCTGATTCTCTGTCTCTTTCTTCTGATATTCCCATTTTGTATATTTTACATCCTTCTTGGCTGTGCCACAGCCTTTGTTCTATTTTTTTTCAGTCTTTCTTCTCTTTGCTTTTGTGGTTTTTGAGGACCCTACTGATAGAGCCTCTAGCGCAGAGATTCTTTCCTCACTCATGTCCTGTCTAATAATAAACCCATCAAAATCGTCTACTGCAGTAACTTTTTTGTTACCACTAGCATTATTCTTTTTACTCCCTTTTTATTTTTTAAGAATTTACATCCCTAAGCTTACATTGCCTATCTATTCTTGTATGCTCTCTATTTTAAGTTCTTAGTCTGATAGTCGAATGTTTCTACCTGTATGTTTCTGATGCTTGATCATTCTCTTCAAAGTATGCTTTCATTTTTGCCTTTGGGTATACCTCATGATTTTTTTTCTGGTCATCAGATGATTAAATACAAGGTGAAAGGAACTTCTGTAAACAGGCTTTTACTAATATGGCATAGCATCAGGTGGAAGGGTGCGTGTGTGTCCAGACCGCTCCACTGAGGTCTCAGCATCCTAGAAGTTGTGCCTTTGAACTGAAAATTTCATAAATGCTCTCAGATGTTTCCCCCACCCCATCTGAGTTGGGCTGCATAGATTGGGCTGGGGTGGTCTTTTCCCCAGCATTAGACTAGGATAATACCCCAACAGACTTAGGTCCATTAACTGGTTTTCCCTTAGGGAAAGCCTAATAAGGAATAAGAAGTTTTGGCATATTTCCAAATAGCTCTTTCACCCCTCCTCCTGCTGAAACCCAAGGAATGTTGTTCCCCACTGTTTCCGGGACTTGCTTGAGACCCTGCAGGTAAATTTCATAGTACCTTTGGTGTTGCCCTTGTGATAAGGTCCTCTGGAGTTCTTACCTCTTGGCACTGTCTACATTAAGTCACCAATATGACCTCACTTACAGGCCAGTTTCCCCATCTCGGCTGCTCCCAGAAGTGGTTTTCAACTGGGGATCCAGTAAGCTGCCAGGAACTGCTTTCACTTGCTTGTTGGTCTGTCTGCTCTTGTGTCCTTTCCTTATTATGAATCCAAGAAGAGTTGATGTGTTTTCAGTTTGTTCGGCTTTTCACTTGTTAGGAGGGAATAGGGACTTCCAAGTTCCTTACATGCGGAACCAATTTGTGTTGCTCTGAGCCATTAACTTTGTGGGTAATTAGTTACAGCAGCAATAGGATTTGAGGAAAGAGTTTGGTACCAGTCAAGGGGGTGGAGCAACCCAGACACCAGCGGGAATCCCTGAGGGCTCAAGGGGCACTCTCCTTGCTGCCCTGCTGAACACAAACCCCCTTGCTAAGAGGCCCAGCACGTCCATGCACTTACTTACGTGCCACTGTCCCCCCACAGCTAGTTTCCCCACTGCTATGTGTTGATAGTTTTACTAGCCTAGAAGATTCCTGACCATTTCACTTCTGGCTCTCAGTGACTCTCATGAACCAGCCACCCTTGCTTCAACACCTGCCCCCTGCCCAGCGAGGAAGTCAACTGAAAAAGACAATAAACTGCTAATGTTTTGGCTTAATCAGCTCCCAAGCAAGAAAAGCAGTGGAGATGAAAAGAGGCACAGGTTTGGGGAAATGCGAATTACATGCTCCTGTAGCTTCATTACCCCCAGTGACTGTCTTATTTGTCTCATCTTTATTCATTCTGGCAGAATCAGCGCTGTCTTTTCCGTGTTAACTCCAGGTAGAATTGATCTGCAGCAGCCAGGAGTGAACTGATGTAAACCCGAGAGTTGAATGCACCTTTGACCTCTGAGGGCTCTAAGGAATGGCAGAAAAGCAGGTAGGTAGTGCGCCCCCAGGAGTGTGGCCGGGGAGGTGCAGGCTGGTTCCTTGCCCTTTTCCCATTCCCAGGAGAGGGGAAGTGACAACGTGCTGACCCAATGGTGCTTTTCCAGCTGCAGGAGTTTTCTGTGTCTCAGTTTCCCCACCATTGACACAGGCCAAAGCTGGCATCAGGGAACCAAACACAGGCACGGGGACTTAGAACTTTGATCAGGCTGCCCTTGGCATTGGTGAGCGTGCTGCAAAGGGGAGGGAAGTGGAACGAGTCAGCTGCATAGGCCTTTTCTGTTTGCTTATTTACTTTGGCTTCCCGCACAGTGCTAGAGGTCCGCAAGGAGGCCAAAAATCAATGCATATGTCTATCTCCCTGGGCTTCTTGGCTGTGGTTCAGCGAGAGGCCCATGGAGGTGGTACTGCTCAGCTCCTGCAGAGCTAGGGATCACCAGGGTCTTGCCTGGCAGTATTTGGGGTGGCACATGATACCAAGGATGGAGTCAGGTTGGGTCTTTGCCCCTAACCCCTGTACTCTCTCTCCAACATCCTTGTACAACTGAGATGGTTTCGGAGGCATCTTTGAGGCTTCTCACTGAGGATCCTCCACCCCAGGGTTGCTCGAACTGCACATGCCTCACCTGTGAGATGCGTTAACACACCAACTCCAGGGCCACATGGTATGGGCCGGAGGCCTGGGAACCACCCTCCAGGCTTCCAGTTATGCTCATGCCGCTGGGTCACCAGGAAGGATTGGAAGCCCACTGTTCTTTCCCCAGTTTTATGGATTGTTTGAGCCACCCAGGACCTCAGCAGATAGGATCTGTCTCCCCAGTGCAGGGCGCTCCCACTCAAGAGTGAAGTAGCTCAGTCCAGCTTCCCAGCAGAGAGAGGGGGCATGAACTAGTTCCAGAGAGGAACCGACAGCGAATGGATGGACACCTGTCCCTCAGGGCTGAGTGACAGCCACTTCTGCAGGGCCTCCAGCTTCTCTTGTCTGCACTTGAAGAGATTGAAGCTGTGTGCTGAGAAGACTGAGAATCAGCCCATCAGTGGTGGCTCAAGCCAGCAGGCCGGGAGGCTCCAGCACAGAGGAATTGATAGGGGGAGGAAGGGAACCTACTCCCTGTGTGTGCTGTGCATGTGTGTAAAGTGAGTGTGTGTCTGAATGTGTCAGTATGTCTGTTTCTCTGCATGAGTTTGAGTCTGTGTGTGAATGTGTAGATGAGTGTTTCAGTATGTGTCTCTGTGTGTCTGTGTGACTCTGTGAATTTATGTCTATGTGTGAATATGTGTCTGAATATGTGTCTGTGTATGAGTATATTTATAGTGTGTATGTGTGTGAGTGTGTTTACCTGAATGTATCTGTGAGTATCTGATTGTGTGTCTGTGTGTAATACATCTGTGTGTCAATGTATGCCTGTTTGTGACAGTGTGAATGTGTGCATTTGTGTGTATGTCAGTGTGTGTCTGATTGTGTCTGTGTGTCAGTGTGTTTGTGACAGTGTGAATGTGTGCCTCTGTGTATCTGTGTCTGGAGAAGGGGTGCTTGCCTCAGTGTTTCTAGTAGCACATCCGTTCATTTTGTTCTCTCTTACTTGTGCACTCTCCTTCCCACTATTTGCTGGTAATACCAACTGGAGATGGGGAGGGGGTGACACTCAGCTCAGGGTCAGTAGGTTTGGGGGCAGGCTGGAACCCTCAGCTGATGCTCAGAGAAGGAATATGTTGCAGACCCGGGAGGCACCCTAAGGCCCCTGGTCCTGATGTAGTGGGAAACACTGGGGCAACTCCCTCCCATCTCCCTAACAACTCACATCTGATCCTGCCTTGTCCCACACCTCTGGTTTTTTTTTTATTTTTCTCCAAATATTTTTAATTTTATTATACCACGTGTTTTTTCTCAGGCAGTGCGTCGATACCTGGGAGTCTAAAGTCCTCGGTGTGAAGGTAATGTCCTGTAGCTCAATCCCTCCTTCTCCAAGACTGTCCCACCCCCACCCCAGGGCATCAGCTGGAGCTCAGAGAACAGAGGTTCCTTCAAAGGAAGGAGAAACTGGTGTCTCCTGAGCCCTGAGCATGAGTCCTGATGATCACAGCGCCCAGGCAGGCCAGTGGGCAGCCACTGAAAAACCAGAACTCAGGTGACTCAGCCAGGGTCAGCGCGGCAGGCAACGAAGAACCACGAACTGTTTTGCAGTCAGGCAAGTCGGTCTCAATGAGGAAAGCCTCGCACGAGGTCACAGCTCCTGCCATTCATAGTGCCATGACCTCAGGCTGCACAAGCCCAGCCCTTCATGCCCCTCCAGTTCATGGCTCTGAAGTCAGCTGTGTTTCTGGGTTTGTTTTTGGTGGGGGGAGGTATGTATGTAGGGCCACATCTGACTTACTCCTGGTTCAATGCTCAGGGGACCATAGGGGGTGCTAGGGCTTGAATGCAGGAA
This sequence comes from Cryptotis parvus, assembly GCA_021461705.1. Taxonomy (NCBI): domain Eukaryota; kingdom Metazoa; phylum Chordata; class Mammalia; order Eulipotyphla; family Soricidae; genus Cryptotis; species Cryptotis parvus. Next base: position 232,632 of record JAJIBD010024103.1, read on the forward strand.
GGGCGCGTGCAAGGCCAATGCCCTGCCTGCTGTTCTGTCCCTCCAACTCCTGTGTTTCTGATTTTTCAGGCAATCATCAAGAAAGGAAGTTGAGGGGGCAGTCCTGGGGCCCCAGCCAGATGGGAGGAAGAGTGTTATTGCTGTCCACGGTTGCCAGGACTTATGTAGTTTTATGACCCTCAAGGACAAGGAGTGAGGCAGCACTGACATCTGACTTTCCTGGGCTACCTCTAGCCTCTGGGAAGCAGCCTTAACTGGAACTTTCTCCTGCCGGATGCACAGCTGCTGGCTTGATTAAGAGCAGTAAATCAACCTCTGACTCACCGACTGGAGAGGACGCTTAGGAAGCAGCATCTGGCCAAGCCTGTCTTAAACCCTCTTCAGCTTGGCCCTGTAATAACTCACTGGGAACCTTTCCTTCTGGGGTCACAGTATCTTCAGTTTGCTCCATCTCTGTCTGGCTCCACTGGGTACAGAACCTACTTATCCTTCTGCAAGTGAGCCCAACACCCACAATTGCTCACCCCAATATTGAGCATCTCTTTGGGGGCATGGGATGAGGAAGTAAGTAGAAGTACTGGGGGCTGGTGTGCCCGGGCTGTGCAGGAGGGAAACACCATGGCAGACCCCAGTGTGAGGGGCCGAGGCTCAGGAAAGGACCCTGGATATGAGTCGGCTGCCCAGGGCTCAAAGCCAGCTTCTGCTGTGACCAGCTGTGTGACTGTCACTGACATTCAACTTTCCTGAGTCATTGCCATATCTGCTAATGGGGTCTTGATTGTATTTCAAAGGGTAGTTGTCAGGTGCAATGGGATAATTCCGGGCTCTCTTCAGCTGGTGGCTAATAAATACTCACTAGGGTTGTCTATGAGCTCACAGAGACTCCCTGTCCCCCCATTCTGATAGCAGACTACTTCTCATAGGAACAGTTTGTAGATTATTTTAGGGATCTAGAAACACTCACAGAATTCCATATCAGTGAATGGTCACAACAACCTCCATAGAGCCCCAAAAATACCAATCACGCCAAATAGGGTTCCTCTATATTCAGAGAGCATGGCATGCCCATGGAAGCCTGACCCACAGTTTTCAGCAACATCCTTATTCCATCCTTATTCACACCAGTTCCATGGCAGGAGATGGGTCTAGTCCCACTTTCCCTGTCCTTCCCCCACCCCTGATTGAGAATGCTGATCTCCTCAGTAATTCTTGTCTTCTTCACAAAAAGGACCTTTGACACACACTAACAAGGGCACCTCCCAGTCAGTGCATGACTCCCTCAGATCAGTGGCACCAGTCCCAGCCAGGGAAGGGAGCTGGACTTGGCTAAATTCTGATGTGGTCCAGTTGGCTGGACATAACAGGAAGGACTGAAGCTGAGTGCTGGCCCTGGTCTGTCTTGAACCTCTGTCCCTGGAGCTGGACACCTCTCCAGGACCTTCTGAGGTAGGGGTGAGTTCTGGTGATAGGTTTCAGGTACATTCTCAAGTCAAAGGCCAGAAAAGAAGCCATGCAGGTAAAGCCCCAAGACCTGGCTTGCATGAGTAGATGACACTCTCGTGGCTGCTCAAGTCCTCACTCTGCCAGGGCTGTGGTAAATACTCTGTGCTTATATTTCACTCTGACAGGTGAGGAAACTGAGTTGCCTGGGATCACTTGATCACTTGATCACTTTAATTCCATTATTCATCTATTTGCTCGAGCAGGCGCCAGTAACATTTCCATTGGATCCTATCACGTGCCAATGTAGCCCAATGACATCTGGTTGATTTAGGAATAAGAGCCTCAAACCATTCCTTCAGGGTCTTGACAAGGAAGTCTGACCATCTTGTAGGTGGGCGGCCATGTGATCTTTTGACATCCTGTGGGATCCAGTCGGTAATGGCTCTAGTCCAGCGTTCATCTCCAAATCGCATTACATGTCCAGCCCATCTGATTTTTGATGCCTTGGCAAACGAGACAGTGTCCCTGATTCTGGAATAGCGACGAAGGTCGGAACTCCGGATTCCTTCTCTCACTTGAGTGAGGCTTGATATTCCAAGCATAGTTCTTTTGATTCCTCTCTGGGAGACCCGAACAGCATTCTCATCCTGCTTTCGTAGCCAGGTCTCTGAGGCGTATGTTAATGCAGAGAGAACAGTGGAGTCAAAGAGATGTGCCCAGAGCAGGAGGTTCTTTGTCCTTTTAGCTATTTCTTTGATGCCTTTGAAGGCATTCCATGCCGCTCTCTTCCTCCTGCGCAGCTTAGGTTTTAGGGTGTTCATCATGTTGACTTCTCAACCTAGGTACACATAACTGCTGCATTCGGAGATGTCTGTTCCATTGAGAGTGAATGGGGCCTCTGGAACTAGTTCATTTTTCATAAACATAGTTTTCTTTAGATTGCCTGGGAACCCTGCTGAAATTCCGTTGTTGGACGGAGAGTTGACTTAGTGAGAAGCATATGCACTTTATTTTCTGGAAGTCTGACCATTAGGTATGACCCCTAGCACTGAATCTGAGTTAGTTATAGCTCTGATGCTAAGGGAAGGGAGGAAGGAAGGAAAAAAGGAAGGAAGGAAGGAAGGAAAGAAGGAAGGAAGGAAGGAGGAGGGAAGGAAGGAAGGAAGGAAGGAGAGGGGAGGGAGGGAGGAAGGAAGGAAGGAAGGAAGGCAGAAGGGGGAGGGAGGGAGGGAAGGAGGGAGGGAGGGAGGGAGGGAAAGAGGAAGTATTTGGCTACAGATACGTGATTTAATTTTATTTATAGACTCTAAATTCTCTGCCACTGACCCAGTCTGTCCACTCACAGTCCATTGAACCATGCTTTATGTTAACTTAATACTATCTTAATAAGTTTTAAATGCGAAAAGTTTTTACATGAGAAAATTGTCCCTTCTGGATCACTTACAGCTCCATGTATATTTTAAAATTAGTTAGTTGATTTCTGTAAATAAATTAGCCAAAGCGCTAATAGGGACATATTGAACAATTTGGAGAGTAAGATCATAGTAACAGTATTGGGCCTTCCCATCCATAAACATGAAATGTTTTCACCTACTTAGATATTTTTTTCATTTCTTTTAGGTAATGCTTTATAGTTTTCAGAAAATAAGTTTTGAGCTTGTTTCAAGTCTGTTTCTAAATAATAAATTATTTTGTCACCCTATGGTAAAATATAAGAATTTTGTTAATTCTATTTTGGTATATTCATAACAAGGGTATAAAAATTCAGTTGACTTTTATGTTTGATTTTGTATTCTCTCACGTGCTCAAAGGTATTTATTATTTCTAATGTATTTTTAGTGACTTAGTTGAACTTTCTACATAAGATCAGGCCATTTTTAAATAAGGCTATCTTAACTTCTTCCTTTCCAATCCAGATGCTTTTCTTTTTCCTGTCTTATTGCCTTGACTATAAGTTCCAGGAAGATGATGGATAGATTTAGAAATGCTACCCCTCACCCTAGGGCTGGGACTCCTTTAGCTCTCCTTTCTCTGACCAGGCCCACATATTAAACTACACTAACTTCTCTGCTGTGCCCAACAATGCTTTGGAGCATGAAATTGCTTCACAAATACATGAAATCAAATTGGACTCCTTTGATGAGATCACGTCAGAGGGTTGTGTTTGAGACTTTATTCCTCTCCCTAGGAGGGCTATTTCCAGCCATCTAATCCCTGGTTTTCTCTGTTGCTTCCACTTCAGTTTGCATCTACAGAGTACCTTTCAATCACTGCCCAGTTACTTTCCCATCATCTCCACTGATTTTGACAGCTGCCTTGGGCACGAGCTTTCCCATTGTTCTGTCATTTCACTTAAGGGTGCAACTTGATGTTCTCTCTTTATTACCAGTTTCCCCCCCTCGGAAAAATATGTCAGTTCTAACTTTGTTTCTGGAATGGGTGGGGGGTTATGATATCAATGTTTAGGAATGATATCTGCGACTAAGGGGCATGCCCTTTCCCCTTTCAATATCCCATTTCAAAACGTGGGTAGTTAGTGGATGGAGCTGCATGACTTAACACTTTGGTCTGGGATCACTCCTGGTGGTGTTGGGGGAACTGCATGCAAGGCAAGCTCTTTAATCATTGTGCTATCTCTCTAGGCCTATTCTTAACACTTTTTAATAGATTTTCCTGATCAAATGTTTTTGTTTGTTTTATGCTTTTGTGGCCATTTCTAGATATGGCAAATATTTGGGTTTCTTTGGACATTTTATTTTTCACCAGTTTCACAGGATCATGAGTCTATGAAGTTGACTTGCTATGCCATTAGTGGAACTCCAAAACAGTTTTTAGCATTTAGCCTCTGTCCCTTAGCCCCCTGGACTCTGAAGAAAGGCTTTGAATCCACTGAACCCTTACAACAGAGCACTCCTTGAAGGAGCCAACACACTGGGTTTCTAGGACATCCCCTTTCCCATTATGTGGTGAGACTGACTTTTATTCCATGGGCTAGGTTGGGCATAAAGTGTTTCAGTCCACACCCAGGCCTAAATGCCAGTGTGAGGCTTTCCCTCTCCTCACACACATTTCCATGTCTTCTTTCTCTGACACAATGACAAGGAGCTTGACAGACAGTGACTGCTTCCTCAGCCTGGTATCCTATATGCAAGCTGTATGAAGTGGTCTCCAGTGTCCTGGATGGACATGTAACCCAAAAGAGAAGGAAAGGAGTGGGAGGAAACACCTGCAACTCTAAACATTTAGAATATGTATACATATTCTAAACAGACCAAATATATATACGTCTTCTCTTTCCATCATCGATTTGCTCTAGTGGGCACCAGTAACATCTCCATATGTCCTGTCTCATGTAAAGTAAAGCCCAAGGGCACCTGTTGCTCCAGGAACATAAAGAGCCTCAACCCATTCCATCAGGTCATGGGAATGAGGTCTATAATTGTTACTGGTATTTGGCACATCAAATACAACATGGGTAGCTTGCCAGGCTCTGCCGTGCGGGTAGCATACTCATCTCTAAATCCAGCATTTATTGATGAACTGCGCAGCTGCAAGCGGCCACTCGAGCCGGGCTTTGATAGGCTGGTCTGCTGGATGGAGTTCTGACGAGGGAGAAGTCCGGATGTGGAAAATGGAGGCCCTCATTGAGTGGGGGGGTCGTCTGACTTGTTGCGAGGCTCTGCTGGGGTGGCGGGCCAGGGCTAGAACCCGCCTTCCCTCCCGGGCACCTCACATATACATATGTGTGAGTGTGTAGTTTGTGTGGTGTGTAGTGGTCAGGGACTATACAGGATGCCAGGAATCAAATCCAGTCGACCACATGCGAGGCAAGAACCCTACCCACTGTATTATCTCTTTGTCTCTGAATATTTAGATAATAGCTGAGAATAGGTGCCAGCTACAGCAGTCACTTCTGGACCAAGGAGGGAGTGAAGAAACAGGCTTGTATAATTAACTCACTCTTCCATACTCCTGGGTAGTGGGGAGTCAGGAAATTAACTAGAGTGAACATCCCAAATATTGTTCTTCGTTGCTCACCTTCAGAGACGACATTAGCCTCTAGCCCTGCCGGCTTCTCAGGGGCTCTCTCTGCTAACTTGTTCTGACCTTCAGAAGAAGCTATTTTTCTTTGAATTTATTTCTGTTTCTAGAAGATTCAACCAACTGGTTCTCGTTTCAGCCTCTGGGGTCACACAGTGAGTTTATCTCCCCAGAAACTACAAAATAAATTAAAGTCCAGTAAGGTGTGCAATCTTATAGACAGGATGCAAAGGCTCTGTCCTCTGGATGTTTTTTTCATAATTACTAGCACCACAGAAATGGCAGGGATTAGAGAATTGCCTGGAAACGAAGATGGATTGTGTTACCAAGAAAGTACAAATGAACCGGAACACCCACACAATAAGGCAGGCTGGGATTTGCATTAAATTTGGAGGCATGTTTGTGCCCGTTAACTTCATGGAGACTAATAGTGACCTCTTAGGTTAGGGAACTCAGGAGCTAGGGTATTTGAGGTCTTTCATTAACACCCACACACACCCACACCCCTCCCACACACACACTTTTACTAACATCATACTCAATAGTGAAATACTGAAAACCTTTCTTCTAAGATTAGGAAATAAAAAAGAATGTCTATTTTCACCATTTCTATTCAATATTGTACCAAAAGTCCTAATTAGACCTAGGGCAAGAAAATAAAAGGCATTCTATAATTGGAAGGAAAAGTAAAACAACCTCTGCTCATAAATGACCTGGTCTTACATGTAGAAGCCCTTGAAGAGTACATCCACACATATAAACTTTTTTAAAAGCACACTAGTGTTATAGACACAAATTCAGCAAAACTGCAGGATACAAAATCAACAGACAAAAATTAGTTACATTTCTAACACTAACACTGAACAGTAATCTGAAAAGTAAATTAAGAAAATAATTATTTTTACAACTGCATCAAAAAGAATAAAATACATAAGAATTAGATCAATCAAGGAACTGAAAGACTTATACACTGAAAGCTGTAAAACATCGCTTAAAAATGTAAAAAGCCATAAGCAAATGAAAATATGTCCCATATTCACATATTGGAACGTAATCTTACAGACTTGATATTAGTTAAGATGCTATTCTAACCATTGGAATCCACAGATTCACTATAATTCCCATGATGTGGGGGCATAGATAGAAAAATCTATGCCAAAATTCAGGGAATCTCAAGGAATCTTTAATAGTCAAAACAATCTTTAAAAAAAGAAAGAGGACATTGGAGGTTCATAGTTTCTGATTTCAAAACATACTATAAAGCATCAGTAGTCAAACAAAACAGTATGATATTAGCCTAAAGACAAGGAAATAGATTGATAAAATAGAATATAACATCTAGAAGAAAAAACCTGATTATATAGCTGTCTATATTTAACATGAGTTCTAAGGCCATTCAGAGTGGAAGATATAATCTTTCAACAAATCTGGGAAAACTGTATTTTCACATGCAAAATAATAAATATGGGCTAGTACCTTAAACCATATTTAAAACTTAATTCAGAGTGGTGTATCTACTACCATCACCCTGTTCTCATCTAAGGAAGTAAAGGCTTGTTTAAGAACATGCAGTCGGCCCAGGGAAACCTGGAACTAGAATACAGGCTTTCTGCCCCTTCCTGCAGTGATCTTCCCACCACATAACTAACTCTTGGCTCTCCCTCAGTACGAATGATGAAAATCAATGTAGTCAGCACACGCTGGTAAAAGCGGAGACTTCTTCTCATTCACTTGTGTGGTTCACAAGCAGCAAGGAGATTCCTGCTGGGGCAGGGTCTAGAACTCAGAGTTCCTGCTCTCCCAGTTCACATGCAGCACAGAGACCACCAGTGGCCTCCACTGACCAAGCCAGACATCACTCATCCATTACAGCACCAGTCACGCTCAGCCTGGCCCAATTCAACCATCTGACTCAGTACTGGAGTTCCTGGGTTAAAATCCATCTCTCTTCCCATCCACGACATTGGCAACTATCACCCGATCTGCTTGTTGTCTGTCATCTACAAGCTGTTCACTTCGAGTTATCCTGAACAGGATTGGCAGAACATTAGATGAAGGACAACCATGCAAGCAAGCTGGCTTCCGAAAAGGATTCAGCACAATTGACTATATCCACTTGGTAACCAAACTCATTGAGGATTGTAAGGCGTTCAAGATGCTGCTCTAACATTCATTGAATTAAAGAAAGCCTTTGATTCTGTTGAGACTTAAGTAGTTATCGAAGCCCTAGCCAAACAGGGCATTCAAACCCAATACATCAAGATCCTTCGTGAGCTGTATTCACCACCAGGATCTCACCATTCTACAAGGAAGTGATCATTGATGTCAAAAGAGGGATTCGGCAGGGCGATATCATTTCACCAAAACTCTTCAGCACCATCCTCAAGAATATCATGCGACAATTAGAATGGGAAGGAATGGGAGTGAAGATAGATGGTTGGCAACTACACCACCTCCGCCTCGCTGATGACATTGTTCTAGTAACACCAAACATTAGCCAAGCGGCACAAATGCTGGCTGACTTCAACTGAGAATGTGGAAAGATAGGTCTACAGCTGAATCTCAACAAAACAATGATCATAAAAAAAAAACACAACTAGTTCCAGGTGTCCCATTCATTCTTAAAGAAACAAACATCTCTGAATGCAGCAGTTATGTGTACCTAGGTTGAAAACTCAACATGACAAATGACCTAGCACCTGAGCTGCACAGGGAGGAAGAGAGCAGCACGGAACACATTCAAGTGCATCAAAGAAATAGCTAAAAGGACAAAGAACTTCCTGTTCAGGCACATCTCTTTGACTCCACCATTCTCCCTGCATTAACATACGCTTGAGAGTCCTGATCTCTAGAAAGCAGATGAAAACACTAGTCAGGTCTCCCAAAGAGGAATCAAAAGAGCTATGCTTGGAATGTCACACCTCATTCAAGTGAGAGAAGGAATCCAGAGTTCTGACCTCCGTCAATGATCTAGAGTCAGGGACTCTGTCTCGTTTGCCAAGGTGTGGAAAATCAGATGGACTGGACATGTAATACAACTTGGAGATGACCACTGGACTAGAGTTGTTACCTACTGGATCCCACGGGGCATCAAAAGATCACATGGTCGCCCACCTACAAGATGGTCAGACTTCTTCATCAAGATCCTGAATGAATGGACTGAGGCTCTTCATATTCCTGGACCAAGCAGATGCCATTGGGCTACACTGGCACGTGACAGTGACAAATGGAATCATTGTTGGCGCCTGCTCAAGCAAATCGATGAATAATGGGATATCAAGTGATCAAGTGATCATCCAAGGAAAAGAAGCAGAACAAACTTCCTCATTTCTTTTCAAAGCTGTTTTCAAATGTTTCGTTTAAGATGCCATGTTCTTTAGGAACTTTACCAGAATTGTCCCTTGTAATCTTCTTAGTTAAGCTTAGTCACACCTTCTTTAAAGCGAGGAAGTTGAGGCCTGGAAGTGCTGGCCTGCTGGGCATTCACAGAGCAGGAATTCAGTCCTAGTTCTCCAGCTCCACCAGCAACCCTGGTGCCCCTGAGATTTTCCAAGACTAGTTATGCAAACAGACTCATCACACCAGACAATGCCAGTTGGTTGGTTGTTTCCCTTCATTTGATGTCTTGAAGACTCCAAGGCTAAACTTGGGCTCAGGAACAGAGCTATGACAGTTGGGGTATTTCCAGGGAGCTCAGCATTAGAGCAGGAGCACCTGTCACTTGCCCTTCCTGGGAAGTCCCACCCATGCCCAAATCCACTGGTCACACATCAGGATCTGTCCCTGGGAGCACAGGACACCCACGCGTGCTCCTGCTCCTCCTCATTGTCTGTGTGTTCTCGTTTCTCCTCACAGACTCTAGCTCCTCCAGGTCTGTGCTCGCTGGAGGAGAGGGAACAGCACCTCGCCTGACCCTCCCCAGGGTGAGTGCTAGGACTGAAGCACGTCAGGGACAAGAAAGCCCTTGATGTCAAGGTGAACACAGTGGAGTAGAAACATTCACATTTCATGCCCTTCTCTCAAAGCCAGCCTAAAACAACAGTGACAGAAAACAAAAATAGAAGGGGTAGCTTTCCATTGGGAATTACATGAAAATTATCCAGAATTTCAGCTACGGAAATGGAAACATATCCAATAGATTTTATAGAATCCAAGACAGAGCAAATGAGTAAAGTGAAACCCAACTTGAGCACCCTCAGGCTGGACAGAAGCTGGTTGCATGACAGCATTATTATAACATGTTATCCTGGAGACAACAGTGCAGAATGGGGTCTGCAACCTGCTCTCCACCAGCCCTGCCAGGGTGGCCCATATAATTTCCAGCACCAGAGGGCTGGAGCAGCACCCATCCTCACACTCTCACGCTAAACTGCCAGCCAGCTTGGACAAATGCCAGAGTAGTCCTTAAGCCCCTTGAGCACAGTCTGGGAAACCACCAAAAGGATGCTTAATTTGAAGTGGGTTGTCTAAAAATTCTTGGCATAAGATACCCAAATCCTGATAGTCCCAAGAGGAGAGGAAGTCACCGTAAGGAGACCCAGTTGAATGGAGCAGATTTCAAGAGAGAAACAATGAGGATGAGCAGATTTCAAGAGAGAAACAATGAGGATGTGCCACTTCCAGCCTCTGGGGACATGCTTCGGCAAAGTGGCAAGTGTGTGGAGGTGAAGGCAGCAACCCTGAGTTGCATCCTAGCAGCTGACATGAACAGCTCAAGTAGAGTCACACTGCCACTAAGGCGTCAAATAGGGAGATGAGCACCCACAGAAAGAAGAAATAAGTGACCCGGGGGGTGAGGGGAGGTTGGTCTGAGCAGGCAAACCCACATGGAAACTGCAGCCCATTCCTGTCCCTCCCTACCCACTGCCCCCCCTCCCACAAAGAGCGGGTCTGTCCAAAAGGGAGCCAGGATGGAGCCAGCATGGGCATCTCCCAGAGAGCCTGCAGAGGGGACAATGTAGATAAGAGACAGAAGGATAAGGGAACTGCTTCAACAAATGGGAAGACACCGAACAAAAGACTTCTAATCATATGAAGAAATCAAAGACAACAAGATATGGCTTTTCAAACACACAAGTGGGTTGGCCCAGACACATTCAGGACAACCCTCAGCTCGGTCAATGGGCACCTAATGCTGCTGTCCAGCAACTCCTGATTCACTTGGCACATCACAACCAAAGTGTTCAAGCACCACAACTAAAGTGGGCAACCCCCAGCAGGTACCGAAACTGGCATGTGTGAGCACTGTGGCCAGGAGTACTACTTCAACAAGGCTTTGTGCAAGCCCAGCTCTGAGGGTCAGTGCAACCAAGAAGGAAATGCAGACCGACAAGGAAAGACAGTGACCACAACCACCCTTGCAAGCTCAGACTTGTGAGCCTCGTAACCAAGTGTGTGTGACCACCCTCATTATGGAAACAACTGCAGAGGGAACAGAAAGGAAAGAGGAGGAGAGTAAACAAAGGTCCTGGGTGGATTAAAGTGAGGGCTTAAAAAATAACGGGACAGAATTAAAACAACATGTAGGTATGAAATGAAATAAAGGAAAGAGGAGAAATGAAAGTCATCTGAGAAATTTCAGAAACAGAAAGATTGAAGTGCTGCATTGAATATTATGAGCAAACTAGAACAAACCAGAAAAAAAATCCCTACACTCCCAAAATATTAGGGGAAAAAAATGAGACACATGCGAGCAGACTGTCAAATATGTAGGCATACAGTAAGCAAATGGCACAGCATAATTTCAGAAATTAAAAAAAACAAAAAAAAATCCTGAAATTTAAAAAATAAATTTAAAACAGTAACTCGAACCTGTAGATCAAAGGTGAACATCATTTTGGAGGGAAAATGATCAAATTGTGTCAACAGACCACCTGAGTGATGTTGTTGAGATGGACAAGGGTAGCTGCCTCCTTAGGCATCTCCCAGAGATGGGAGCAACCAGGGAAACCAGGGCCACACACTCTTCTCTGCGGCATGGCCCAGAGTCTGCCCAAGTTCTGACAAAACTAATAATGGCTACCAAACCCCATGATCTTATTTATCCCCTGCCCAGCGGATGCTCCTGATCCAAAGGCATCAGGAACGTAGTCCAGATCATCTCTCTGGAGTATGTGGGATCCAGGAAATGAATTTTGAATCTCTCTAAAGAATTTTTTTTTAAAAAAGCCATAAATAGACACATAAGCTAAAAAGCACCAGGGAAAACCAGGGCGTGGTGGGGCTAGAGAGGAACCTGCTGCCGAGTGCAGGGTCTGGTGAGCAGAATCTGTCTGAATCTAAGCTCCGATGGTTTCAAATCAAAGCACAAGTCAGCATTTGTGGTTTCAGGCCAGCGGGAAGAATATCTTTGACTTAATAGCAGAAACTCAGAAGTGGCGGGTGGGAATGGAAACGTGTACATGTGCTTACTTCTCAGTCTTTTTAACCAGGAAATGAACACATATGGTGTAAAAATTTGATAGTTGTTTTTGTCAAATCTTGTCAACATCTTGATGCTTTCTCAGAATTTTTCTCTTTAATCTTTTGTGAAGTACATTCTCTAAAATTAGTAATTCCTTTAATTATTTTGATTTCTTTTTTAAGTTCAAGGAAATGAAAGCTTGCACTTTGCTCCCAGCGCCCCTCCCCATCAGCCCTCACCTCTTCTGCTGCATCTTGTGTTGGTGAAGAGATGCCTGGAACTTGTCTAGCAAATGTGTATCACATATGTTTTCGGGCAATAAATTTATTTTCTTTAGGCTCTTTTTTGGGTTTCTTTTTCTAATATTTGATGAATTACTCTTATACTGTGCAATTTTATTTTATATTGTTCAAGCACCACAACTAAAGTGGGCAACCCCAGCAGGTACCGAGACCCGGGCATATGTGAGCACTGTGGCCAGGAGTACTACTTCGACAAGCCTTTTAAAAAAATTTTTATAACACCGTGAGATTTACAATTGCAAAGTTGTTCCTGATTGGGTTTCAGTCATACAGTGTTCCAGCACCAGTCCCTTCACGAGTACACCCTTCCCAACACCATTGTTAATAGAGAAGTCCTACTCTTTAATATAGAAAGAAAAGTGGCCACAGTTTACATATAAAATGAGGTTTTCTATTTTATATGTTTATTGCCCATGTTAGTCTTCTAAGGAGTTGAGGTGGCTTTCAAACATATATATATATGTATATGTATATACATATACATACATATACATATACCAGTAATAAAAATGTGTATCTATCTTCCCTTCTCTGTCTTACCTAACCTCTGATTCCCACATGTTTGTGGTAATTTCCATCTTTGACAAGACCTCCTGATCCAAGTTTTGCCTGACCTTGGATTTTTGTATCATAATACATATATGTATATATACATATACATATATATGTATATATAATATATATGTATTATGATATATTATATATACATATATATGTATATATAATAATATATGTATATATATGATATCTTGGATTTTTTGTATCATAATACATATATGTATATATATACATATATGTATATATATATATATGTATTATGATATATTATATATACATATATATGTATATATAATATATTTATGTATTATGATACAAAAATCCAAGGTTAGGCAAAACATGGATCAGGAGGTCTTGTCAAAGATGGAAATTACCACAAACATGTGGGAATCAGAGGTTAGGTAAGACAGAGAAGGGAAGATAGATACACATTTTTATTACTGGTTTTGGCATATTGAATACGCATCGGACAGCTTGCCAGGCTCTGCTGTGCGTATAAGGAAACAATGTGTTAATAATTGTCAAAAAGGGCTAATACCAACCTAGAACTGAGCATTAAATACAGGGAAAAAGATACACATGATAACCTCTAAGTGTATGTTTTACAATCCACAATATGTAAGAGAAGGAAGAGAGAGAGAGAGAGAGAGAGAGAGAGAGAGAGAAAAGAGATAGGGGAATCTGCCATAGAGGCAGGCTATGGGGGGGGGGAGGGAGAAGGGGACATTGGTGGTGGGAAATGGGCACTGGTGGAGGGATGGGTGCTGTAACACTGTGTGACCGAAACCCCCAAACATGAACATCTTTGTAATTGTATATCTCACTGTGGTATAATAAAATATTAATTAAAAAAATACATGCACAGTGGAGCAGGATAATTTAAACAATTGGAAGTTGGAGGGGGAGATGTAGAAAAGGAAAGAGCAGCAGGGACACCTGGTCCACGGGTTGCAGCCCAGCGCTTCCTGCACTGGGCTCACAGCCAGTCACATTCCTGCTTCCCATCAGGCACAGTAAGGAAAGGAAGACACTCTATCCGCTGTCCAATGCCCAGTGTCCACGAGGCTTTCTCTGCCCTTTGCAGTTCCTCGCCAGCCTGGGGAGTCCTGCAGTTCATGAAGAAACTATCCAGGCAGGTCTCTCCGTTTTTGGAGCCCCTGCAAGCCAGGACTCCTCACTGGCCCTAAGCCCCTGTATCTCGGCCCATTTCCTGGACTGTGCCTGGACTGTCTGGAGCCTTTCTGCCAGCTTCTCCCTGGGACGCTGTGGCATTTCCTAGGGCTTCGTGGGTTAGAGCTGTCCTTCCCCAAAGCCCAATGCAACCACAGCTGGAGCTTCTACCTGAACTTCTGCAGTGCACACCAAGAGGCCAGTCAGTGCCTCAGCGTCCTGTGGGGACAGGTCCTAGGCCGGTTTACTTGAAAGCAAGCCCTGAGATGGGGATGGGAAAGGGCCCAGGGTGGAAGTGAGAGGGAGAGAATATGACTAATGGGGCTCAGCTTTACTGGAATCTTCTGAGGGGATCATCTAGGACATTTTTGGGTGGCCCAGGCCAATCCAATGGGTCCTCAGTGCGGGGTAGATGCTGCTGGCATGTCTGGGGACCATTTACTGCATCTATAGGTGGTCTCACATGCACCCAAGTCTGGGGCTAGTCCCGGGTTTGGGGTGCATGGTCTCCTTGACATGCTCAGCACCCCTCTTTTTTAAATATTTTATTATACCACCGTGATATAGATATATATATACAATTACATAGATGTTCATGTCCCGGTTTCTGTCAGACATTGTTTCAGCACCAATCCCTCCACCAGTGCCCATTTCCCAGCACCAATGTCCCCCATTCCCTCCTCTCTCCCCTAGCCTGCCTCTCTGGAGAGTTCTGTATCTCTTTTCTCTTTCTCTTCTTTCTCTCTCTCTCTCTGTCTCTCTCTCTCTTCCTTCTCTTACACATTGTGGATTGAAATACATACATTTAGAGGTGTATCTTTTTGCCTGTATTCAATACTCAGTTCTAGGCTAGTATTATCACTTACAACAATTGTTAGCACACTGTTCCCTTCTCTGTCTCACCCAACCTCTGACTCCCAGACGCTTGTGGTAGATTCCTTTTTTGGAAAGACCTCCTGATCTATGTTTTGTCTGACCTTGAATATTAGCACCCCACTTTTTATTGAGGAACCTTTCTAGTATCCTGGTGCCCGGTGATTTCCTCAGGAGCTCAGCAGTGAAGTTGATATGACTCCCTGACTGAATGTCCTTAGAGGCAAGTTGCTTAGTCTCTCTGAGTCTTCATTTCCTCACTGTAAAATAAAAGGCTGTTGTGGAAGAAGAGGAGGTTCCTGATGCCTGGCTGGGAAGCCCCTGTTTTATTAAGACCATGTGTCAGCCAGCCGCTCCCTGTTGTGGGGTGACTTTCGCGCATTCCTGCCATGGCATCCCTTGGTTCTAAGATGTGCCTTTGCAGCCCCTGACTCACTGCAGCTGCCCCACAGCTGCTACAGGGCACCTCAAACCACAGGCAGACTCAGCCCAAGACCTTCGTCTGAAGAACTGTCAGAGCATACACCTACCCCAGAGGCTGCTCATACGAGAGGGAGTGTCAAGGCTGGGGGCTCCCCCTCTAGTCACCTGAGGCCCCCCTTTCCCCACCCAAATCACATCTTCCAGTGTTTCCCAGCTTTGGTCCTTTGTCCCCTGCACCCGCCTGTCCTGGGGAAGCAGGTGCCAGTGTCGTGAGGCTCTGCCTTCCCTTGACTCAGAAGAGAACTGTGAGCCCCAGCGTCAGCAGGGCGGGCTGTGCGCCAGGGTGCGGGGGCCAGATGGTCGAGGGCCCAGGGCCTGCCAGGTGTTTTCCTTGCTAATGAGTGAATGCATCTTGTCTGGAAAAGACCTTGGGCAGAGTAGGGGCCTCTAGAGCCACACTGCCGAAGTCCAAGGCATCAGCTGCATTCCTGAGATCATCTCATTTCCAGTCAAGGGGCTGGCGGGGACTGGCCTAGTTAGCCCAGATGATGATCCAGGTTAATCCCTAGGGGCAGCTTTTTTTGGGGGGAGGGATTACAGATTAAATCCAAAACCTGCTTAGCTTGTGGCCTCTGGAGGCATTGTGTGGGCTTCCTGGAATAATTGGGAATACCTGAGCCTGAGAATAGCCCAGCTCTAGGGCCTTGGCCTGGGCTGGGAGGAGGGGTTCTGAGGTCCGAGTCCCAGAACCCAGGGGACCAGCCCCACCAGCCCATCTGGTCTGTCACCTTGCCTGCAGCTCTCACTCTGAAGGGAGCTGGGCTCTTCCCCACTCGGTGTGTGTGTAGGCTAAGGCAGTGAGGAGAGCCGTGGGAAGTAGGGAACTTACATTTCCGCTAACAAGTTCCAGGGGTATAAATCTGACTCCAAAGTTTAAACCAAGCCCACACAGAAGCGCTCCCCTGTCCACTTGGAGCTCCAGAAAATTCCAGGCGTTGAGACTCAGTGGTACAAGCGTTTGCAAGGTGCCTGCTGGGATCAGAGTCTTCCTGGACTGACTCCAGCTCTGCAGCTTTGGCACATGTTTTACTTCTGCCCATGTCAGAACCCGCCCCTTAGTTCTCTGAGTCTCTGTTTCCCTAGCCCAGAAAGTTGGATAACAATGGCATTTGCCCTGGAGGGGAGCTGTAGGGACAGAATGAACTGGCCCAAGGGCCAGAGCAATAGCACAGTGGGCAGGGCATTTGCCTTGCACAAGACCAATCCAGGTTCCATCCAGTGTCTCATATGGCCTGCCAAGCTCCACCAGGAGTAATTCCTGAATGCAGAGCCAGGAGCAGACCCTGAGTATAACTGGTGTGACCCCAAAAAACCAAAAAGGAATGAGCTGGATGAGCTGGTTCAGGCTGATCCTAGCACTTGGCCCACAGCAGGGAGTGCAGAGATAGTGGCTGCTCCTCTGTCACTGTCCCACCCATTGCTTTACACCCAGCAACAGGCTTGGGAAGCAAACAGAGCGGCAGCAGGGTCAGCAGCAGCTAGACAGGGCTCACACATGTCATCAGCCCAGCACTGTCCTGTGTCAGGCCTGTGATTCCTCCAGAGACAGTGGTCTGGTAGTCTGGACACATGTAAATCCAAGGCCTGCGGCAGTAAGGCAGGAATATGGGACAAACCACTGCCAGCCAAAGTCACAGGGCATTTCCCACAGCAATATACAGACTGGCCTCTGGGACCTCTGAACCAAGCAAATGAATCCCTGTGCTCCATATTATCATTTATTAGTATTAATTAAATTGATAATAATAATTATTATTAACGGAGAGATGTTCATGAGGGGGAGGAGATAACACTCAGAGGAGGGGCAGAGAGGAAGAGGGAGCATGCACCAAAACAAGATCACAGAATGATATCATTGGAGTCACGGAATTCAGCTGAGCATAGCTGTTGACTCCTGACTGTTTCCACAAAGGCGGCCACAGATGCCTTCTCTTGGACTGGGCTTGGTTTAAACTTTGGAGTCAGATTTATACCCCCTGGAACTTGTTAGCGGAAATGTAAGTTCCCTGCTGCGTGGATGGCAAGAGAACTTGCTCCTTCAGAGGTCTCGAGGTTAGGGCTGCCTGTAAAAGAAGCAAAGGAGTTTAGTTCAGCTTAGCCTGATCTGCAGCCTTGCCCCAAGGGTTCCTGGTTTCCACGAGCAGGTAGGCTGTGCCCCAAAGGGAGGAGACCTTTACATCAGACATCACAGAGGGAGACAAAGCACTTGTCTCTTGAGGCACATATAACTCTGTTCCCCAGATCCTGACTGAACCCCAAAAAAAATGCATTTGGGCTCTGAGATCCTTGCCTGAAGCAGGAAACAGTCTAGGTGTGAGAAGAAACAAATCAGATAATGATTCATTGCACGCTTCTATTAGGAGGCAGCACCTTGCCTAGTCTTGGTGCCCCCCACCCCCACCTTCCAAGAGACTCAGCAAGGGGCTGGAATGCAGCCACTGGCACCAACCAAAAGTGTTTCTACCCCTCTTTATGGCTGACTTAAAAAAAAGGCAAATCTCGCCTCTATGCACATGTCTTTTCTTTTCATTTTTTTGGGGGCTACACCTGGCTATACTCAAGGCTTACTCTTGGCTCTGTGCTCAGGGAACCATATGCGGTGCTAGAGTTCAAACCCAGGCTGATCACATGCAAAGCAATCAGTTTCCCATTGTGTTATCAGTCTGGTCCCTCAGTGCTGTTCTAAGCCATTAACTGCAAATGTCCTGTAAAAAGAAGCAAGGTCTTGGCAAAGGAGAAAGCAACAGGGAAAGGCTGAGGCCGAAGGCCCATTCAGAACCCTCTGCAGCCCTGGCGTGGGGACCCTGGCAGCGGGGCAGATCACATCCCTCTCACTCCCGCATCTCCTCCACTCACCCCTCACACCCCATTATTCTCAGATATCCTCACCCCTCATATCCCCTCACTCCCACATCTCCTCGCTCCCCCAATCCCGTTATTCCCACATATCCTCACCCCTCACATTCCCTTACTCCTCACATCCCCTCACTCCCAATCATCTTATTTCCACTGTTATTTCTTAAATTCATTCCTAGTTACCACCAACCCCCCCCCTGGTCCCCTCACGACAGGGGACCTGTCACTAGGCTCATGACAGCTGACAGCGAAACAAAAATATCCAGATGCAACCAGGCACATTCACAAAGTGAATGCAAAGATAGACCTGCAAAGACCCAGGGAAATTGACCAGTAGTGAGAAAACATCCGTCTACCTGGCTCTGACCCGATCAATGCTAGATTCAGTAGGCAAGAGATCACGGTGGTGATTCTGATGCTACTCCAGAATTTCCAACTAGAGGACAGACAGAGCATGATAAGCAGCAACACAGTCGATGGAAAGAAAAGGTCCAAATAGAATGTTAAGTGATAAATATTTGAATGTGTGAGACTTTGAAAAATGAGCGTGATGAGATGGACCCGCAGATGATTCACTGCAGAAAAAAAAAGCCGAAGTGTGAGCTTGAAGATATAACAATAGAAACTCCCCAAAATGAAATGTGGAAGAAAAACTAATTTGAAAAACAGAACCAAGCATCAGTAAGCCGGGGCATCAGTTTAAGAGCTGACATTATGTGTAATTGATGTCCTTGGAGGAAATGGAGGCTGGAAGGACAGAAACGAATACTTGAAGAAAATTAGGGCTGCAAAGGTTACAAACCTGACAGAAATGATTGGCACAGAGATGCAGAACTTACAGCACAAGAAACACACACACAAAAGTGCAAACCATATCATAAGTAACCAAAAATAGTAAATTTATAATTTATAAATATAAAATGTTAAGAGAAGAAACTATGTGCTATGTAAATGAGCACATATCTGAGAATTAAGGATTGCAAGACCAAGGAAATTAATTTCTACTGAATTCTAATTACAATGTAAATGAGTGACAACAGTGAGATTGGTGAGTGAGGACCCAAGACTGATAATTCCCTCTTCCACAAAGTCATCAGAAAAATGGCGACTGTTTCTAGAGCCACCTTTCTCTTATGAAGTTAAAGTTAGCTTTCCTACATGACCCAGAAATCCCCTTTCTAGATATTTCATTAAATGAGTTAAAAATTTATCTTGATCACTTGATCACTTGACATCCCATTATTCGTTGATTTGCTCGAGTGTGCACCAGTAACGTTCCCATTTGTCCCTGTCACGTGCCAGTGTAGCCCAATGGCATCTGCTTCCTCCAGGAATACAAAGAGTCTCAAACCGTTTGTTCAGGATCTTTATGAAGAAGTCTGACCATCTTGTAGGTGGGTGACCATGTGATCTTTTGACGTCCCATGGGATCCAGTCGGTAATGGCTGTAGTACAGCGGTCATCTCCAAATCTCATTACATGTCCAGCCCATCTGATTTTTGATGCCTTGACAAATGAGACAGCATCCCTGACTCTCGATCGTCGACAGAGGTTGGAACTCCAGATTCCTTCTCTCTTGAGTGAGGTGTGATATTCCAAACATGGCTCTTTCGATGCCTCTTTGGAGGACCCAAATAGCATTCTCATCCTGCTTTCATAGGGCCCAGGTCTCTGAGGCATATGTTAGAGTAGGGAGAATGGTGGAGTTGAAGAGATGTGCCCAGAGTTGGAGGTTCTTTGTCCTTTTAGCTATTTCTTTGACACTCTTGAAGTCGTTCCATGCTGTTCTCTTCCTCTTGCACAGCTCAGGTTTTAGGTCGTTCATCATGTTGAGTTCATGACCTAGGTACACATAACTGCTGCATTCAGAGATGTAGGACAGTTCTAAAAATTTATATTCACATGAAAACCAGGGCCCTAATATAGATGCTATGTTCACCAGGAGCTCCAACTGCAAACTCTCAAGATGCCTTTGAAGAGAAAAACGAATAAACAAGTCACAGAACATTCACAGAGTGGAATATTTTGTCTCTGCACATGAATAAGCAAGCTATTGATTCACACGTGGAATAAATATTGGCCCTTCCAACCAACATAACGACATGGAGTTTATAACATGTGTATCAGTAATGTGTGTGAGGGCAAAAGCGTTGCCTAACCACTGCAGTGTGCTTTATGCTATCTCTCACCTATCATATAGCATCCGCTGGGACAACAAAACAAGGAGTCACAGCTAATAAGCCAACACAGAAGATAAAGTAGAGTCATAAAGGACACTCAGCACAAAGGCAGAGAAAAGGGAGAAGGTGTGCAAAGAACAGACGATACAGAAAAAGATCACGATGGCCAACATACAAAAGTCATGACCATGATCCTTTTCTGCAGAGACATGAGCAGCACAGGGAGGGAAGGAACTTTTGGGGTCACAGAGCCTGGAAGGGGTGGGGCCAGCCACCAGTGCAGCCTGGGATCCCATGCTCAGAGATTCACAGGAATGTGTCTGTGAACTGAACACTGAGGCCCTGCTCTTCTCTATGTTTTCCCTCCTCAGACGTCTGATGATGCGGACTCAGAGCTGTGTGGGACCACAGAGATGATCTGCTCATCATTTGTTTCCCCAAGGATCTCAGAGGCTTGTTCAAGGTCACACTCTGAAGCAGAGGGCCCATCTGGAGGGTGACCCAGGCACCCACCAGCTTTCTCTTCCCCACCTTCAGTTGCCAGCCTCCTGTCACCACTTCCGGGTCCTTCTGCCCTCCCCAACGTGCCTTGGCAACACCTGCCTTTGATTCCTCTCCTGCCCGCGGACGTTAATGATGAGCACTCATCACCGCATGCTAATCGTCCTGGAAACCAGCCCAGGTGTGTGCCAGAGCCGTTTGTCTAGGCGATTTTCTTCTCTGTAAATAGGTCCAGCTTGTTCCTTCCCCCAGCATGGGAAAAAGCAGGCCCCTCAGGCCATCAATTTCTTCCTTCTCAACCAGAGGAGCGGACAGTCCACCAAGGAACACACACCTTGTGCAGATTGGGGAAACTGAGGGCCACCGGGGCAGGTACTTGCTCACTCTGCAATGGGGGAGCTCTGGACCCTATCACTGTAGTCTTTTGGCATCTACTGAGTCTCTGTGTGACCGTGAGACCTAATTTCCAGACTGTTTCTGGGTATCAAGGTCATCTTGTTTCTCTGATACTGTCTCTAAGGAAAAAGTGAAAGGGTCGCAATGATAATTGAGCCAGATTATCAGGAATTGGGGAGTTTCAGTTCCTTAAGTGTGTGTGTGTGTGTCTAAGTGGTGTGTGTGTGTATGTATGCATGTATGTGTGTATATGTGTGTGTGTGTATACGTATATGTGGTATGTGTATTTGTGTAGTGTGTATGTGTGTGGTGTGTATGTGTGTGATAGTGTATGTGTGTGGTGTGTATGTGTGTGATAGTGTATGTGTTTGTGGTGTGTGTATGTATGTGTGTATGTGTGTGGTATATGTGTATGTGTGTATGTGGTATGTGTGCATGTGGTGTTTGTATAGTTTATGTGTGTGTCTGTGTGTGTCTGGTGAGGACTGAGGGTCACTGTGGAGACGGTGGAGAAGGGCAGCTGGAGGATCTGAGCAGGTTGCAGATGTGACAATTGCAGTCGGATCTTTATTCCCTTTTATAAAGAACAAATCTGAGTCGAAGAGAGATGAAGTAACTGTGAGATCCTTGATGAAGCCACCACTAGCAGTGGCTGAGTGGACCTTTCCAGGCTGGGCACAGCACCCTGTGCCTCACTGAGGCAGTCCCTGCACTGTCCCAAGTTTCCAGCTTCTGCTGCTCCTCCTGCACCCTTAACTGGACAGTACATAATCCAGTCCAGATAGGAAGAGGCTCAACACTGTGACTCGGGCCCTCCCAGGCCGCAGGCTTGCAAATCTAATCTTTAGGATGAATTAGATTGGCAGCTCCTTTCCTTCTGGGCCCTGGGATACAGGAAAACATGGCTCCTGGCGATTTATTGTTGATCCGGCAGTGAGGAGAGTGAGAACATCAAAGAGAATTTAAAGCAGCTTGGGTGCTATTGGGGGCAGCATTAGCATGAGGGTGGTGGGTGTGGAGCTGCTTGGCTTGTGCTAGCAAGCCTCAAGGAAGTGCATAGCTCAGAAGCTCAGACATGAGACAGACCCCCACAGTGACCCTTACCTATCCCAGACCATCATCTTATTTTAATGGTCGTTGCATCTCATTTAAACTGTCATCGTGGCTATACAGCAAACTGGAACCAGAGAGATCTGTCCAGTCAGAGAGCTGTCATAGACACACTAGAGGAAACTGGAGAAAGGCTGGCCTGACCCCATCGATCCCCACCGAGTAGGGGCTGCCTGTGTGCCAGCCCCCTGGGTCTCCTCTTCATGTGTGTTTAATCTTCACCCAGCACCTCGATGGGCTGCAAGACTCTAATCTGGCTCTAGAATAGAGCCAGAAACAAAAGAAGAAGCAAAACACCTAGAAGCAAAACAAGATTTGCAAAGTCAATGCCACCCCAAGGACATAAAGCCAAGTTTCAAGTTGCTCTGATAAGCCCCAAAGTCCCTGTTTGGAGACTGAGCCGATGGTCCCTGTGTGGGCTCTGCGTTCTCTGTGCTGCTGATGTCTGTGAGGTTGGTGCACCACTAATGCCATTTCCCATGCCCTGTCCACAGTCTCAACTTTGCCCTGATCATTGGTAGGGTTTAGAGGGAGGAGGGTAGGGAGGAGAGGGGGAGCACATAAATGCCTCCCCATGTCCACTCCTGGATGGGGTCTGCCTCTTACAGTGACCAGAGGCTGCTATAGTGAGCCTGTGTAAAAGCTGTGAGCTCAGCAATGCCAAGAGCAGCAGCAGCGAAGACCTGGTCAGCAGGAAGCGGGGTCTGAGCTCTGCTGACAACGCCTCCTCCCTGGTGCTCCTCCGGCCCTGTCACCTCTCTTCTTTCCTTTGCACTCTTTCACTGCCTTCAATTGGCTCCCCACCAGACCCCCAATCTGCAGTTCCTAGAGACCCCTCTGTTCATTTCCCTGAGGCTGGAATGGTCTTGCTTCTGGTATCAGCAGTAACATCAGGTGACCAACTCTCAATGACAAGTGAAGAAGAGAGGGTCTCATTGCTAGCAGACAGCCAGGTCATGGAGCTGCACAGTGGGCAGGAGCAGAGAGTCACCTGCTAAGGGACCATGGGGCAAATGTACAGCAAAGCAACCACTGGGCCTTTTCAGTGTGTGGGTCTGGGCCAGCCTTAGAGGCATTATCCTGTCTGTGAGATGGAATGAAGAATGGGAGGACTGCAAGGAGAGGGCTGGGGAGTCTGCAGAGAGAGAGAGAGAGAGCGAGAGTGCTCCCCCATGTGAAGCCCGGCCAGAGAATCAGTCTCCCTGATTGCTAGAACACATTTAGGCTTGGGAGCCAAGAGACAGATTCAGATGAAAATCAGTCCTGAGCGCTTTCCCAGGGGTGGTGGAACTGCAATGCGGAGTGAACTCACAAGCACAAATCAGGCTCGCTGGCTCCATGACTCGTACTTACAAGGAGGCACTGACTGGAGAAGAAAGCGACAACCAAAGCGCCCTTGTGGTTCTCTGAATTTGGGAACCACGTGTGTGTGTGTGTGTGTGTGTGTGTGTGTGGCGCATGCATGTGCCTGTGTGTGCCTGTGTGTATGTGTGGTGGTGCACACACTACCCAAACACTGAATAATTCGCAGAAGTGAATGAGGCACACAGATTTTGCAGCATTCCAAGTCTCTAGAAACAGCTGTCCAGGCCCCTGGGCCTTCAAGGCCAGCCCCTGTATTGCTTATTAAGTCTGGGCAGGTCAAGATAGTCTGCGGAGCTTGGCAGCACCAGTGGGAGACTTAAGGAGCAGATGCTCAGAGCAAACAAGATTTTCTTTCGCAGGAGGCTCTTCTTTGAAATGAAGCTTGGCTAGTCACCTGCCCGGCTAGAAATGGGATGCTCTTGTTTCAAGGGCTTCCAAGTGACTGTGAAGTTCAGTGGCTCACAGTGCCTGTGTGGTACCCAGGCTCTAAGTCAAGACATTTCACAATAGGCCAGTGGCAGCAGGGAGCAGCTGGCATCAATCAGGCTGCAGTGGAACCTGGTCAATGGCAGGAGCAGGTGGCAGGCTCTTGAGCTCCCCTCGGTGGCTGCATAGCCACGTTTCACCCAACCATGCCATCACCTTTGGGGACTGTCTCCTGGCCAGGCGTAGGAGCTTTCTGTGTGGTTTCTGCCACACATGAGCATGACTTTGGTGTCTTCATCTCCTCTGGCTCTGAAGGCAGGAGTCTGGCGCCGAGCAGTGGGCAGACCCACACTCCTGCCAAGGGCTCTGGAAACTCTCCCTGTTTCTTTTCTGTCTCCTGTGCTTGCCTGGCTGTGGCCATGTTCTTCCCCTCTGCATCTTCTCTATGGGCCTTACCTCTGTGTCTCTGAGTCACTGCGTCCCCTTCAGGACCCTAATTGTTGGCTCTAGTCTGCCCTGTAATCCATGGGGTTTCAGCTGGAGGGCCTGACCCAATCATACCTGTGAAGACCCTCCCTCCCAAACATTCGGAGACCGGGTGGAGCTCTCTCTGTGACGGGTGGGCAGCAAGGGGACCATTTGACGGCTGGCAGCTGTATTGGTCCCTAACAGGGCCCCTGTGATGGTTCAGTGAACCTTAAAGAGGGGAAGAAAGAGAAGCTGACCCAGTGGGCAGGTATACGGGCAGCTCATCTCTACCTTTGTGGCTGGCGCGGAGAGGAAGAGGCTGAGAGTGATGAATTCACAGATGGTGGAAGCAATTTGGAGAGGGGACAGGTTTAGAGAGAAGTGGGAGAGAGCAGCAGTGCCGGGCTCTGGTGTGGGCTGGATCTCCTGTAGCCGTGGGAGAGCTCTGGCTGCACTAGAGGAAGTGCCTCGGGTCCCGGTGCCACCTGGGGCTCTGGACTTGGGGGGTTCCTGCTGGGCCTTGGTGGGTCTGGGGTGGAGCAGACCTCAGGGGCTGCGATGCCTCTACCATGGCACAGCAAGTGTGCCTGTGGCTCCTCACACACTCAGGAATTACCCTCTGGGCTGATCCTGCAGCAGCCCCACCTCTTTCAGACTGGCTCCCTGAGAAGAAGCCTTTGCTCAAAATCCCGGATGCTTCTCACTCAGGCTCTGACTCCAGGGGTTTGGGGGCTGCCTTCCTCAGGCTGGGGGTGGGGTTTCCTCATGGGGGTGACACCCAATGGATGGGCCAGGCCACCTCTGGACAGAGGTCCCTGGCCCCAGGCCCCTGTCCAGCAGGTGTGTGTCCTTGAGACTTAGGTATGGAGCTCATGCAACGTTGAGGTGTTTGAGGAGAGACAGACAGACAGACAGACAGCAGACAACAGGATGAGGACACGGCACCAGACCCACATGCAGCTGGGGGCGAGTCCCCCACATCGTCCAGTGTCAGAGGCAGCAGAAGCAAGTTCCAGACAAGACCCCAGAGAAGGCAAGTGCCCCAGAATCCTAGACCAGGCTGCACTGAGGCCGTGGATGAGCCTCGCTCCTGCTCCCACAACCCCACGCCCCAACACCCCACCTACCCTGTTCCTGCCATCTCTCAGTGAGATTGGGGTGACCACGGGGGCCACGGTTCACATGGGCAGCAGGGAGGCTGCACGTTCATTCCCACCCACAGCGTCCCCCAGCTTCTGTTTCAGGACTAAGCAGGGAGAGAGCAACCCCACACAGACAGGGACCGGCCCCTCCAGGGAGCCCGCCCCACTGACTCCCAGCCAGCTCTTACATTCAATAAAAGGGTAATTAAATTTTACATAGTTTTCCTTTTTAATACTTCAATAAATATCTCCTGTGAAAATCAATTGACATTTTCCATACTTAATGCTTAATAACTGGTCTCATAAATTTAAATGATCCCTATAAATCTAAATTAAATGCCCAGGTTTCGATGTAGTTAGGACACCTAATTAATAAAAGTGCTAGCACATAACCACTACTAATCTGTTTACCTCCAGCTGACTTTGCGTTGCACAGGAGGGCTTTCCCGCAGGGTGTGGGCCTGCGGGGGGCCAGGCCATGGATGCTGGCCCCTGGGCAGTCTGCCAGTCACTGGGAGTCCCTGGCGGCTGCCTGCAGAGCTCCCCGACATCCCCAAGTCTGCTCCTGCCTGGGCTCACTTCCTTGCCAGCACTTGAGCAAAGGTGGAAAATGGCCCGCAGCAGAGCAGACCTCTGAGCCGGAATCAGTGAGCCTAACTGGACTAGTTCTGTGCTGTGTGTCTGTGGAGGAGTTTCTTGCCCTCTCTGAGCCTAAAGGCCCAAATGGTTGGAGAGGCTTTCCTCCTGGAGTGGGGGGGAGGTAGAGCTGGAGGGCAGTGATTCTGTTTCATTCCTCCAAATCCTGCTGAGAGATGCGCCAGAGCCCTCTCAGGGGAGGCGGACACAAAGCCCTGCAGGTGACAGCTCCTCCAGCGCTGCGGACCTGCTGCCCTGTTAGCAACCGCCTTTCCAGCACGCGCCGTGACATCTGCAGCTGGAAGCGAGGTCAGCAGGTGCGGAGGTGTGGAGTGCCGGCCAGGAGGAGAACAGGGCCACAGCCACAGCCCTCCCGAGGCCCCAGGCCTCCCTGACACTTGGGCTGCAACCTTCATCCTTTGCTCACCCTTTGGAGAGCCCAGGTGCCAGGTGCCCGATTGGCAGCAGGCACTTCTGCACTTACCAAGTGGAAGATGGCGGCACAATATGAGCCCTCCAGGCACTGTGCAGAAAGTGGAGCTGGGCACAGGCAGGGCTGTGGAAGAGAGGAGCCTTGGCCTCCCCAGGCACCCAGAAGACTTCCAGGAAGCAGGCCTCAGCATCCAGCCCTCACTGAGGACCGGCCTCCAGGGCACTCGAGGGAAACACAGGGCAGGAAGCCCAGGACGCTCCTTCCTCGGAGAGGGCAGAAAGCAAAGAGACAGGCAGCCCTGACTCCGCTTCCCAGAGGAGGCTCCCTGCTCCTCAGCCTGATCCTTCGTGGCATCACTGCCAGATGCACAGGAGAGCCCCAGGGGCCAGGAGGACACCCCAACACTGGGAACATCAGCTGGGAGCAGGCTGGACAGTTGGCCTGGAGTCCCTTGGCCTTCTCTTGGGTTGCTCCCCCATCTGCAGGGCTGTCCTGCCCCCATCTGGATGAGCACCCACAAGGCCCCTCCCGGAGCCCTCCAGGGCCTTTGTCAGGGCAGGGGTACAGCCCTTGCCTTTCTGAGCGGGGCACACGTTCCTCACTGACACCACCATGCACATGGGGCGCTGAGCTGGGCGGGTTTCTGCTCGCCACGGGGCTCCTCCTGGGAGAGAAGGGGAGCTGTCGCAGGTTTCCTTTGATTACTTATTGATCTTTCTGGTTTGCTGTAGTTGTATCTATTATTGCTTAAGGTGCAAGATGCTATTGCATAGGACAAACAAGGTGGGAAAGTCTGGGACCCCAGCCGGAGTCCAACCTCATATTTAAGCGCCCTTTGCCTCTGGGCAGGCTACAACTGGTGAGCCTCAAGGACCTGCCTGACATGAGGGTTCCCCTTCCAGGGCCGAAGGTGACGGGCTGGGGCCTGGGCAGGTCCTGAGAGGGTGTGTTGGAGTTTGTGTGTGCTGAGGGTCAGGTTCTGGGGTGAATGGGGGCCCTTGTCTGCGCCAAGGTGAAGGCAAGACTGGACGTGGGCAGTCTGGTTGTGCCTGGAAGGAGGGGTCAGTGGAGTGGGGAGGCTCTGCCAGACCAGGCCTAGGATCACTCTGCCAGTGTAAATGCTGTCCATCCTCTGCGGGTTCACTGCCTCTTGCCTCCGTGTTGTGTGTATGTGTATGTGCATGCATGTTGAGTGTATGTGCACGAGTGTGTGAATATGTGTATGTCTGTGTGCATGTGAGCACTTGTGTGTTCATGCGAGCATGTGTGTGTATATGTCTGTATGTGTATGTCTGTGTGTGTGTGTGTGTGTGTGTGTGTGCTCTGAACAGGGAACAGATGCTTCTCACCTAGATTTCAGCATCAGCGTCTCACCTCTGTGCCACACTGGCTAGCGCTGGGCTGGTGCTCTGTGAAGACTCGCTGAGTCTCCCAGGACACCGCACGTCTCTGGTGTGTAAGCGCTTGTGCAGCACATTAGTTCTGCTGCTCATCGGCCCCGGAGAATCGGCCTCTGGGAGGCTGTGCTCGAGCAGCCGGATCCATTACTGAACTGCAGAGCCTGGGAAGAGCCAGGCAGACATGGCCCAGGGTGTGGGGGTCTGGCGCAGTGGAAGGTGGGTGGGGTCTGATGGGCCGGGTTTGGGGTTTGACGGGGTGGATGTGGGGTCTGATGGGGCGGATTTGGGGTCTGATGGGGAGGGTGGGGGTCTGATGGGGTGGGTTTGGGGTCTGATGGGGCGGGTTTGGGGTCTGATGGGGCGGGTTTGGGGTCTGATGGGGCGGGTTTGGGGGTCTGATGGGGTGGGTGTGGGGTCTGATGGGGGTGGGTTTGGGGTCTGATGGGAGGGGTGGGGTCTGATGGGGGGGGTTTGGGGTCTGACTGGGGTGGATGTGGGGTCTGGCGGGGTGGGTGTAGGCGGCTGACAGGGAAGGTGTGGGGGTATGTCGGGGTAGGGGTGAGGTCCAATGGGTGGGTTCGGGGTCTGACGGGGTGGATGTGGGGGTCTGATGGGGTGGGTGTGGCAGGAGATGCAGCTGAGCCAAGGGCCTTTGCTGGTCTGCAGCCTAAGCTGACCTGCTGGCTTAGCTGAGGACGCTCCTGGCAGCCATGTCTGACTGTGTGGATGGACCCACATGTCTGGGTGTCTGGCTGAGCTGGGACAAACTGTAGCCCTGTTCCAGTCCATGGTCAGCCCAGAGTTGTTCTTCTGCACATCTCTACGTTTACTGATGGTGATGACAGTGATGACTGTTTAATCTAGACGCACATTTGAGTCACAGAGTTGGAAGGGGGGACTTTAGTCCTGAAGGGCTGATAAGACCCCCAGAGCCCCCAGAGTCTCTCAAGGAGCTTAGCTTCCTCCTCTGGAAAGCGGGGCTTCAGAAGTTGAGCCTCAGGCCCTCTGCTCTGCCAGCACTGTGGTTCCCTCTGAGGCTGGTCACCCTCGTGGTAGCAGGAGGTCTGTCTCTGACTCTCTGTGTCTCTCTGTGACTGTATCCTCTGCAAAAGCGTTCACACTGTTTTTGTACACCAAAAGCACAAGCATTCACACCTTATAAATTGTTACCTCAATCATAATAAAAAATTTGAAAGACTAGCCAATCCCAGGAAACACCCCCTCACACCAGCATGGGGCGCCAAGCTGTGGAGAAAACCCAGCATGGCGGAGATGATGATATGGCTAAGGGGGGGCATGGATGGGACTGCAGCCCCCCCCCCCCCCAGCTTGAACCCCAGGGTGCGGAGATGCCCTGTGCTCTCGCTCTTTGGGGACCCAGGTCAGTCCTTGACTGCTGAGTGGGATATGGACAATGGCAGCTCCTATTCACATGGCGGCCATCCCCAGGAACAAGTCTATCCGGGAAAGCGGTGGCCACATGCATACAGGCAGGTGCAGTTGAAGGCCCAGGCACCGTGGCACACACAGAGGTTGGGCAGCTCTGCCCGTAGCAAGTCACCACTCCCAGTTCTCAGGTCCTGTGTTGGTCCCTGTTAGTGAGGGCAGGCACTGAGGGCGCTGCCCCTGCAGCCCTCATAGACTCCAGAGTCGTGTAAACATAAACTTTACATGCCTTGGGAAATCAAATCAGCCCTGTGGCTTCCTCTCTTGTGATATTTTCTTTATTGTGTGGGTCTAGGGTGAACTCCAATATCTGGGATGTACTGTACAAGATCCCAGATCACCTACAAGATGGTCAGACTTCTTCGTCAAGACCCTGAACGAACGGTTTGAGGCTCTTTGTATTCCTGAAGCAATCAGATGCCATTGGGCTACACTACACTGGCAGTGATAGGGTCAAATGGAAGTGTTACTGGTGCCCGCTTGAGCAAATTGACAAATAGTGGGATGTCAAGTGATCAAGTGACCCCTGTAATCAGTTTATCTAGCACTACCATTGATTGCTGTTTTTTTGGCTTTGAGGCCATAGCTGGGGTGCTTGAGGACTACTCCCAGCTCAGGGTTTGGGGTTGGTCCTGGTTGTGCTCAGGTCACTATCAATCACTTGTTTCCCTGGTTTGCTCGAGCATGCACCAGTAACATCTCCATACGTCCTGTTGCAAGCAAGTGTAGCCCAAGGGCATCTGCTTGCTCCAGGGACAGGAAGAGCCTCAAACTATTCCATCAGGTCATGGGAATGAGGTCCATAATTGCTACTGGGTTTTGGCATAGCAAATAAAACATGGTAGCTTGCCAGGCTCTGCCTATATATTATACATATAATACATATTATATGTATATATGAATGAAAAAATGTATTGAAAGTTAATTCAGGAAGAGGTGCCTGATTCCCTCACATTAACATTCTGAAGTGAGCCACGAAGCAGATAGTATGTCTAAGAGCTTAGAAATGTACATTCATGCCTTTATGAAAAAAGTATTTTTCTAACACAAGTGTATTTTTTCTTTTTGATGCTCAGCGGTTACTCCTGGCGGTGCTCAGGGGACCATATGGGATGCTGGGGATCTGGAGATCTAGTCAGAGACCCCCACATGCATGCAAAGCATGTAGTCATACTCTCCCTGGTGTGGCCCCCTCATCCCTATTTTGCTGAGTTTTACAATTACCTTCCAGGCTGAGCATTATTCTTTCCATTTCACAGATGAGGAAACTGAGGCTCAAAGGAGGCACAATTACCCTCAAGTCACACAGCTCAATGTCTCTAAGCAGAGTCTACAGTTGACTACTGAAAGAATATAGCCACATACTCCCAATGTAGCTGCGGAAGCCTCGACTCCTTCCAGGGCCTTCACTTCTCAGAAGAAAGGGCTGATGTCTCTAGATGAGCCAGAGATTCCCCAGAGGCGAACTCACCTGCTGTGGGACCCAAGAGGACTCAAGGCAGAGCCCAAAACTTCCTCCCCCAACTCCAGTCCACAGAACTCATCACCGTTCATTCACTGTGACCCTTTCCTCATGGAGCACTGAGCTCATGCTGTGGATAGGGGCTCTGCTTGGATGGGGTCCATGGGGAATGGCAGAGCCCACCCTGTGCCAGGGACCACACCCTCGGAAGGAAAGGCAGTGTGTGTCCAGCATGGCAAAGCAGGCTGGAGGCAGAGGCAGGCCCAAAGGGGCTTCACAGTGGATCAACTCTGCATGTTTCTCCGGAGGGACCTTACACAGCAGCTGTCTCCACCTGCTGCAGCCAGGGGGGGGGTGGGGGACTGTGCCACCCACATGCACAGTCAAGACCAGCAGGACTCTGGGTATGGGGCCTGACCAGGAAGTATGAGGTCTTCAATGCAGCTTATTGAGTCCAGGCAGGGCTACATCGTTAGGAGCAAGAGAGGGACCCATGGATGCACCTTCAAGGGCGGGAGAGGGAAGCCCTCATGGAGCGGGCTGCTGGAGGTGTATTAGAAGGTGCTGGATCTGCCCAGCCCAGAGGCCTTCTAGGCCCACTTCCTGCTGACAGATCCCCAGGCCCGGGCCCATGGCTGGCTCTATCTTAGTGAATAGCGGAGATGTGGGGTGCTGAGCCCTGTGGATATGATCTCAGGCAAGCCTCCCTGCAGGAGAGCTGAGCCCTGCTGTGGAGAGGCCTATGTGATAGGAATCACACAGGCAGTGTCAGGGAATCAGAAGGAGCAGCTGCTGAGATTGCAGCCTGAGGGTGTCCCCTGTTCCCTGCACCACTGTCCTGAGTGCCAGTCTAGATGCCTGAGAGGACACAACCAGTTTAGTCCCCAGCGTCAGACCCAGCAGAAATCAGTCTTTGAAATTGTCCATCCAAAGTCTGCTGAAATCTGCAGTACTGTGAGGGGAAATCTATGAAGACCCTCCCCTGGCCACCCCAGGCTCTTCCCTCAGGCTTCGCCTTTAAGAACCAAAGGACCCAATTTCTTAACAGAAGCCAAGGACCTAGGCAGGAGGGAGCCCAGACCTCACGCTCTAGTCTTGGCCTGAGCCTTGTGGGTTGGCATTCTTCGACTTAATATCATGCTTGATTTGATCTTCATGTTTTCCAAGCTTAGCAAAGCAGATTTTTCCTTATTAATCTGCATGTATACTTAAAGACAGAGCACAGGAGTTCAGCCCCTTTGGTTTAGTTGAATGAACATGAAAAGGTCAGAAGACTTCTCACAATTAGAGAGTGTGTCCCCTTTGCTCTTTCCCCCTCCTCCCTGCCTTCCTTCCTCTCCTCAAGGCCTCCCTCCTCTGTCTCTCTGCTTTGAATCCTCAAGGCTATGCACACAAGAGACAGCAGGTCTCCAAACCTGGATTTAAGTGACTGTATAATAACCAGAAGAACAGTGCCTAATGTACGGGTTCTAAAAAGCCAAACTGAGACAGGGTAAAAATTATTTTTTCAAGAGTTCATTTGAGCATGCATTTCTCTGAATCAGATAACATCAAGTCAAAGGCACTTATGAGTCATTTACCAAGAGGATTTTGTGGTGAGGTGACCAGAGAGAAGATCCAGAAGCAAAGTCAAGAAATGGTACGACTGGGCATAGTGGAAGCAGCGGCCTATTTGGGCAGGCCTAGAATGCCCTGTAGCTGGTCATTCTTGGGATCCATTTTCTTGGATTTGAGTGTGTCCATTCTGGTTTAAGTTCAGGTTTAGATTTGCTTTTGTGGCCTAGCAAAGCCCAAGTAACTAGCTTTTAGTTTCCTAAACACGGAGCTACTTTTAAAACTTAAATAAGAGATTATGTATGAGGATTAGCGTGAGGGAACAGATGCATGAATACTGCTGGGTGGACTATAGTTGGGCGTGTTGAAGGACTGTCTTTTTGAGCAAGGAGGTGGCAGGTCTCTTCTCCTGGACTCTTGTCTATGAATGAAGTGCCCAGTTCCTCGGTGAGGTTAGCATGGTTCCCACCCACGAAAGGAGGGGTTCCAACTGAGTCTAACTGACAGCCATGGAAGACCTGAGAATCAGTCGTTCACGTGCACTGAGGGAGAACCAGAGTCTTCAGATCTCTCCCTATATAGTGAGGGTCAGGCTACAGTCTACAGAAGTTTCCCTCTCAAATTTACCTGCTGGACAGGGGCCCAGGGACCAGGAGAGCAGAACAGTCCCCCAAAAAGTATTTGGGCCTGAATGAAAATAAAATCAGAAAACATATGGGCTGTTCAGAAGCAATAATCCGGGGAAATGAAGAGCAGAACTTAATGTCTCTATGAGAGAGGAAAAAGATTTCGAATCAATGGCTTCAGATTCTACCTTAAACTAGATGAATAGCAAATTAATTCCAAAGTAAGCAGAAATAGAGAAATAATAAAGATGAGAGCTGATATTAGTGAAATTGAAAACAGAAAAACAATAGAGAACATCAAAAACCCAAGAGTTTGCCTTATGAAAATCAATAATAATAAGCATACATGCAGAGTGATCAATGAAAAAAGAAAAAACATAAATGTCAACTATCAATTACAAGAGTCATAGCACACTACATGTTCTACAGATGTTAAGAGATATCCGTAGAAATAGGATGAGGACACATTTAAAGTATAGATGAAATTCCTTGTATAATAAAAACTATGGACCTGAGAGAGCTCCAAGCACTAGTGCACTTGCCTACTGTGTGTAAACCCTGAATTCAGTTCACCAGGTGAGGTCCTGGGACCCTCTTGGTACTACTTGGGACCTCCCCTAAAAGATACCTACTACCAAAGTTCATTCAAGAAGGGATAAGTAACCTTAGTATCCCTATGTCTTTTCAGTAAGTAGAATTTGTAGTTACAAACTTAATTTCAGGATGGGGTATCTTCCCTGATAAATCCTACAGACTATTTAAAGAAATCATTTAAAGAAATCAAACAAATGCTACAGAATTCAGTTCTAGAAATAAAACATCCCCAATTTGTTCTACAAAGCTAGAATAAGCTGACTACCAAAACATGACAAAATATTGCAAGAATTGAAAACTACAGACCAATTGTCCTCAAGAACATAGATGTAAAAGTGCTAAACTTTATTTCAACAATTAAAACTCAGTGATATTTAAAGGACTTAATACATCATGACCCAGTGGGTTTTTATTTCCTCCACAAAGGTAGAATTGGTTTAACATTCAAATATCAATCAGAGAAATTAATTACATTAGCAAATTTAGGAAGAAAGCCCATAGGATCAACTCAGTGGATACAAAAAGCACTGAATAAAATTCAACTCAAATTCCTGATGAAAACTAGGACTAGGAAAAACTTTTTGGCCTGATAAAGAGAATGTATGGCGATTCTAGAGCTAATGTCAGCACTGTTCAGGAAGCCCTGGGGTCAACCAGGCTAGAGAATTCAATGCTCAGATCCACCAATGAGATGCTTAGGCCAGTAGTTCTGGTCTATCCTGGTGGGCTCCGGAGCCATGTGGTGCAGGAGATGGACCTAAGGGGATGGAGCTCAGAAGATGGAGCTAAGCATGTGCCCCAGCCCTTAAACTGTTTCCCAGGATTCTAACCTTAGGTACAGACTAACTGCTTTCCCACAAAGCTATAAGAGAAGAACGTCCACACTCACCACTTCTGTTATCCCTGAGTGATTTAAAAAAATAATACTTGAATTGTCTTTACTTGCAGTTGACATAATTATCTAAATAGAAAATCTAATGCAAGTAAGTGTGATAACAATATTGCTGGATTCAAAATTAAGGAACAAAAAATTTCAACCATGTATTTATCCATCAGTGATGAACCATCAAGTGAAATTAATGAAACATTAATTGATACTTGCATCAAAATATTAAGTACTTAGGAACAAATAAATAAGTAGAACTTAGACAGACATATAAGACCTGCACCTTATAAACTGTACAATTTAAATTTACTGGTGAGATAATTCAAAAAGACCAAAGAAACGAGATACACAGTGTCATGGCTCAGAAGATTCAGCATGGGAATATGTTGATTCTCCACATGGTCTTCAGATTCAGTGTAATTCCAACAGCATCTGCATCCATTTGGGAGAAACATTTACAATCTGATTCCCAAATTCATTTGAAAATTTACACTACCTAGAATAGCCAAAACAAGTTGATATAAAAAAGACAAAGATAGAGGACTCTACCAGTTTCACGATTTATTCAGAAGCTATTGTAATCTAGGCAGTGTAGTACTGACAGAAAGGCAGACAAATGGATCAATGGACCAGAATAGAACTCAGGACTAAATTCACACATAGATGGAGATTTTATCTTTTTGGACAAAGCTACAAAGGCAATCAAGTAGAGAAATGATATTTTCAACAAATCATACAGTAAAAAGAGAAGCCTATAGAAAAATTTGATACATGTACAGAACTTCAAATGAGCTATAAACCAAAACGTAAGGCTTTAAACTATATATTGTTAGAAGAGTCATAGAACATCTAAGTAACTTGGAATTGGGTAAAGATTTCTTAGATCGAACACTAGAAAGAAACAACAAATAGACAAAAGATTTTAGTTAGTACTCACCAAAGAACACGTATAGATGGTAAGTAAGCTCATGGCAAGTGCACAACATCGTTGGTGATCTAAGAAATGTGAATCAGCGCTCCAAGGACACACCCGCACAGTTCCCTCAGTGACAGACTGACCTTCCCGGTGGCGGTGAGGAGGTGCAGGGACCTGAACCCTTGCACTGGGGGTAGCAATGTCCATCTTACCCACTGAGGAAAATGGGGCAGCTTTTGAAGAAGTAATATGTACAACCATTAGATTCATTATTTTCTTTCTAAATATGTATTCCCCCCACAGGCAAATTTATAAGTGCTAATAAGGCCAACAAAGAATAGTCCCTGAATATACATAGTAGTTTAGGGGTTGTAGCCCCCAAATAGAAATATTATCTGAAAATGAACAAATTGTAGTATATTCCTCAATAGACTATTAGGAATGAAAAAGAGTAAGCATTCATACACACAAATGAATGGATCTAAAAAATAGGTGCTAAGTGAACTGAACTGGTCAAGAGACAGTACACCTTTATTTATTGATTTATTTTGACCACACCTGGCAATGCCCAGGGCTTAGTCCTGACTTTTGTATTCAGGGATCACTCCTGGAGGGCTCATATGGGGTGTTGGGGATTGAACTTGGATCAACCACTTGCTAATTCTATGGATGTGACCTTCTAGAAAATGTGAGCTTATCGACAGTAACAGAAAGCACATAGGAGGTCTTGTAGGGAGAAGTGGTGGCGGGGTGGTGGTGGTGGTGGGGAGGGTCCGGGGGAGATGACAAAGGACAAGTAGGGAAACTTTGGGGGTGATGGAGAGTCTCATCTTGACTGTGGTGACGGACTCATGAATATATGCTTATGTCAAAACTTATCAAATTGTCACTTTAATTATGTCTTTAAATGTGTCATTTTAATATGTTCAGTTTATCATATGTTAATTATACCTCAATGAAGCTGTTAAAAATATCCATTGCAATTGACAAGCTTGGCACAGAAAAGAGTACCTGCTCCACCCCTGGAGCGCCCGGTGTGAGTCCATGGACCAGGAGAGAGGGATCCCCATGGAAACTGAGCCAGGCAGCCAGTGGGTACACTCACACTCTGGCCGGGTCTGATTCCCAGTGCTTTTAGGATTAGGGAGGACCCCTGTTCCTCAGAGGTGACACTGGCTTATAGACCAGGCCCCTGGAGGCAACCTGTGATTAGAAGTCAGGAGGATCATGGCCTCGAGCCCTGAGCACAGGGCCAGGCCACAGAGCTGGGCAGTGCCCTTGCTCCTAGAGGAGGGAGGGAGGGCACTGCAGAGTTGGGGTGCTCTGAGGTGCAGGGAGGGCCTGTCTCAGTGTGCCTTTGCCTCTCTGAGCTTCCCCCTGGGAGATGAGCCGCACCCTGTCACCCCCAATGACAATGACAGCAGCGGATGGAGATGTCAGCACAAGAGAGATCCAGGGAACAAGGGGATCCTGCGACCAAGCAGGGACACAAGAAGGTAGTGATGGCATCAAGGGCAGGCGGCCAGATGCCAGTGCTGGCATCCTTGCCTCGGGGAGTCCAAGCAGGTACTCCTGCCCTTAAGGAGCCCCTCCCTAACTGGCTCCCTGCAGTGCTGGGAAGGGTGAGGATGGACATGGAGACCCCCCAGGGTGAGAGTCCAGAGACCTCCTCTTGCTCTTTTACAGAGAGGAAAGCTAAAGGCCTGAGAAGACAGTGGAGGGCAGGGTTGGGGTAAAAGGGAGGAAGCGTGAGAATGGGAGGCGTGGGGGCTTGAGAATGGTGGGGGCAGCCCCTCTCCTCAGGAGAGCTCCAGCTCCCACCTGTGGTTCCTTGCCCTACAGGAGGATGCCCCCAGTGGGTGCAGAAGGGAGTGGGGGCACCCAGGAGAGCGCCGGCCCTGCGTGAGTGTTGACACCTGCAGAAGGTGGGGGTGGGATGGTTCTTGGCAGCTGCCCCTGCTGGCACTGGGAAGGGCCACAGCTCCCAGGCTCAGGTGGGGCCGAGCTGAGAAGGTCAGGACAGGGGTGCAGATGGCAGAGGATAGGGAGAGCCTGGCTGTGTGGAGGGTGAGGGAGGAAGAGACGCTCCTTAGGCGGCTGGGCTTGGGCATCTGGGTGGGTCCTGCAGCCCCTTGTGTGAAGGCACCTCCCCCTCCTTACTCCCCCTTCTGCGCTAGCATTTTCTGCTCCTTCCTCTGGCCTCTCCTCCATTCCTTAGCACTCCCTTCCCCTCCTCCCCCTCTCTCCTTTCTCCTCCCCTCCCACAGCCCTCCCCAAGTTTTCTCCCCACCCATAGGCTCTGGGCTGACCTGGGCCTGACCACACTTGCGACGGCCTGCAGCGCCATCTTCAGACGGGAGGCGACACTGCGTGGGGCATCAACCCTTGTGGAAGGGCAGGTCCTTCTCTGCCCTAGGGCCCACCCAGGATCCTGCCCCGGAGTCCCCTTTGCAGACATAGTGAGAGGAGGGGAATCTGGAGTTTTCTGGAAGAACCCTAATTCCCAGCCAAGTTCTTTTCCTCAAGGTATCAAGTTTCAGAACCCATGAGCTTTACCCCAGAACCCCCAGAACCTCCGAAAAATCCCCATCTCTTGCACTAAATGCAAAGTACACTCCACTCTCCACCTAAGCTGACTTACAGCGGGAGGAAAGCAGTAGATGATGTTAAGCTTTGTCTACATTTGCTCAAACATTTCTCAATTTCTGCTTCACAGGGTTCCTATTTTTTATTTGGAAGTCAAATAAATTGTTTTCCCAGGCCTTAAACATTTTTATAAGCCCTTAAGAGCTCTTAGACCCTGGTACTGAGCACAGAAAGAGAGTGGGGTGTGGAAAGTGTGTGACCCCCACCCTGCACGCATATGTGCCTCCTGGCCCTGCAGTGTTGGGGGACGAGCAGGGACCACCCCATGCAGTGACCTTCCTGGATGGGCTATTTCTGAGACTGATTATCACCAGTTTCTTTCCACTGGCACTCACATCCGGAGCAAGCATGGAAGAAAAACAGTTATTGTTGGAAGTAAGAAGCAAGGGAAGGGGCTGGAGTGATACTCCAGCAGGTAGGGCATTTGCCTTGCATGCGGCCAACCCGGGTTCGATCCACAGCATCCCATATGGTCCCTGGAGCACCGCCAGGAGTAATTCCTGAGCACAGAGCCAGGAGTAACCCCTGAGCATTATTGGGTGTGACCCAAAAAGCAAAATTTTAAATAAATAAATAAATAAATAAATAAATAAGCAAGGAAGAAAAGGAACAAAGGAAAGGAGGAGAGAGAAGAGGAGGAAAGGAAGAGGGTGGATGGGGAGGAATAGAGGTGGAGGTGAAGGTGGGGAGGCGGAGGGGGAGAGGAAAGACAGGACTGAGTGGGGGACCCCGGAGTGGGAGCACTGGGGACTCCACTGGAACTTTCTCCTCCCCCCCTTTTGCCACCGTCCGCTTGGGCGGCGGCCCAGCCTCTTGGCCACCGCTGCTCCAAGACCTAGGTCAGCTGAATGGATTTTCATCAGATACTCCCAGGTTGGGACAGGGAACGGCTGGAGTGTCACCTGCTCACGGGCCCCTCAGCTGTATCCTAGGCCTCCTCTGACCCCAGTGCTCAGGTTCCTAAACTTTCAGCACAAAGTCTGCGCCCCTGCCCCTCCAAGCCGGCACCCTCTGTTCTCGGAGCTCACTGATTTATACACTTTCTAGTTCTTGAACCTGAACATCCCCCTGTTCTCCGGGATTTTATGGGGAAGTCACAAACAACACATGGAAGAGCTAAGAAATTTATTTTTAAACTGGGGCTCTCAGTAACACCCCCATCTGCCCATCCATCAGGCACCCCAACAGAAAGCATTGAATAATGGTGCATTGGGCCCTCATAAACACTGGGGTGCTGGGAGGGCGGTGCTTCCCAATGACCGCCTGTGACTCTGTCATCCTGCCCCCGGATCAGCTAGAGATGTGACTCCATACAGGCTCAAACACCCCTGGGAGACCTGGCCATCTTCAGGGCGGTGGGAGTGTCAGACAATCTTGATTCTGTCTGTGGCCCACAGGAACACATCACAGGCAGGGTGCTGGCATTGGACCCAGGCAAGATGTGGAGTCTGATCTGGGAAGTTCCTCCATGAGAGGAGGATGGAGCACAGGCAGGCACAGTGGAATCTGAGACTGCATCCGGTGGGAATTGAGCACTCAGCCTCGGTGAGGGCAGGCCAGAGGGGATGGAGACCCAGGAGGTCTGGACACCTGCTTGGCTGTGAGTTGACAGGACCAAAGGTGATGGACAAGCCAGGGCATGCTGGGAACCCTGCGATCCTTCAGAGTTCAGGCACCCCCAAAGTACTGTTTTATGCTAGAAGTCTAGGCAGACCTAAACCTGCAAGCTGGGGTGGCTCCATGCTGAGTATCTATGACGCAGCTGCACCCAAGGAGGGTGGTTGGCCTGTGCAGGTCAGGTGCTAGGCCAGGGCTCAGGGCCAGCCCCCACAACACAGCATATGGCGACTGAGAAAAGTGAGAAGCAGAAGCTAGACCATGCTGGGTCAAATAGGATCGCACTGTGCCCTTGAAATCATCTACCCTCATCTACCCATCTAGCCTGTGGACTCTGTGGTTCTCCTGTCTTCAGTTTCACTTATATTGGCTCAGTATCATGGTACCACAGCCCCAAGACAGAGTAACAACAATCTTTAACCCAGGATAGTCACTTGACCCTGCCACACATGGCGCTCACAGCCTTGGAGAGTGAGAGTGTCCCCTTTCAAAGACAGCCAAGCACTATAGTCAGAGGTCCCAGAGATTGGTCAGGCCGAGATGGAGGCAGGGATGTTGCCCAGTGTCCATCATGACCAGAGCAAGGGAGGGAGAGGTGCAGGTGATACATCGTAGAGAGGGGCACGTAGGGGGGAGGGCATCTGCAGGGAAATTGGAGACCCAGTTGGGGAACCATGGGGGACCAGCCCACAATGACCTCCTCTCTCCCACAAGCCTTTCCAAGTCTGCAATCCTGGGTCTCCTTGGGCAGTCCGACTCCAGCTTCAGTGTTCAGCACCAGCAATGTTTCCTAAGCCCACAGACCCGAAGCACAGCTTTCCAGCTTCTCAGCTCTGCTGGCGGGCCCTGTAGCCATGTGGACAGCACAGGTTTTGACCTGCCCTGGGAACAGGAAGGACAAGGCCAGACCTCAGGGCCTAGAGAACCAGGTCTCCCTGTTCCCTTATTACCATGGAAACTAGAGCCCTCTGCAGGCTGAGACATCCCAGCCCCCATGATCTCTGCCCTTCCTAGGCCCACAGAAGGGAAGATATGATGGATAGCCCGCCCAGTGGGTATAGACACAAGCCCATGGTAGCTGACAACTGTAGTGGTGGGTGGGTGTTCCTGCACACCCACCCCCAAGGGTTAGTTCTGGGGACTGGCACTAGGTGGAGTGGGCCTGGAGTTTTCTGGGGTAAACCAGATGTCCAGGTGGGGCTTATGGCCTCCAACACAGCAGGCTAACTCCTTTCTGACATCTAATCTGGACTGACCTGGTCTGGCTCCTGTCCACTGTGTCCCACTGATTCTTCAGAGCTGAGGGAGAGCTGTGGGGGTCCCAGGAAGCATGAGTGAGTTTGAATCCTGATTCCAGTCCCAGGTATCATACTGCCCCTCTTTCCCTGTGTCAGTAGCACAAGGGCCCACCTCCCCTGTCCTATGCTTCCCCTCACTGACTGAGGCATACGTGGACTAGGACTGTATCCTCAGCCCCACAGGACTGCATGTGTCCCATGGCCATGGGCCTGCTTTGTGCTTAGTAGCAAGGACAGAGCATTGCCACTGAGAGCTGGTAATGGCCTCTGAGCAGAGCCCCAGGAGATGCTGGACTGGAAACATAGGTCAGAGCCGGGCCCTGCAGAGCCAGCAGCAACAGGCATGGATGTCCTCTTAGCATGAGAGGGACAGGCACTCAGACCAGAATGAAGAGGGAGCCTCTAGCCTGAGATGAGATCACATACAGGGCAGGGCTCAACTGACCGGGAATTCTGTTATGGGCTCCCTGAGCGTCAATCCCAGGTGGGGGGGTATGTAGGAGGCTAGAGAGCGTCCCTAGAGTCTAGGCCAGGCAGATCCCCTTACTGAGGTCGGTGAGTTATAAGGTCGAAGGGGGATGAATTGAAGGAGTGACTGCCTGGCCCTGAGACAGGGCAAGTTGGTTGGTGTTGGAGGGTTCTTGGGAAGTCAAACTCAGCAGGACTTGGAGGCTTGAGGCTTTAGCTCAGGGTTGAGGATCAGAGCCTGGAGAGCCCCCGGTCTCTGATTCAGAGGAGTGGCTGCTGCTGGGCTAGGAGATTACATGGAAAACTGAAGATGAAGCTTTGGGCCTGTCACATGGAGGAGGCCATAGGCCTACAGGGACAGAGAGGGCAGGAGCCCCCAGACAGAATGTTCAGGGAGCCAGAAATGGCCCATCCAGTCCACTCTGAAAGTCGGACCCCTCCTGTGAACTATGGACATGGCAGGACTTTACAGGAAAATCATCTGGAGCAGTTAGTACAAGGTGTGGGGGCCGGGCCCACTGGGTGAGGGGCTCTGGCTGGGAGAGGGAGAAGCGAGGAGGGCCACAGCAAGGCGACACTGTCTTAGTCAGCTCAGCCATCATAACTGACCCCAGGCTGGGTTCCAATACGACAATGAATTTTCTCACCAGTCTCAGGTACTGGTATTACTGGGCTTTGCCACAAGCTCCTTCCTGGCTTCTACTTACCATGTCCTCAGAATGAAGTAGTGAGGGGGAAGGATGCTGGAATCTCTTCTCATAGGGACTTTAATCCCACATGAGGCCCCCCCCACTTGCATCACTGGATTTTTCATGAAGTGAAGACAGAAGCTCCACCTCTAAGCCACATGCCGGCACACAGCCGCATAATCGCACTCTAAACCTAATTATCTCCATCTCCAAAGAACATTTCACCGGGGATTAGAGGCTCAATATGTGAATCTGAGAGACACAAATCGGTCTCCCTAGGCCCCCTCCCCAAATTCATGCCTATGCATACAAAGTACATTCATTTCATCCCAACAGTCCTGAATCACCTAAATCATCCCAGCATTAACTCTAGAGTCTAAAGTCTCATCCAATTATCACCTAAATCAGGTAAGGGGACCACTGGCTGGGGTTCAGCTGGAGGTACACTTCCTCCCCGTCTGTGAGTCTGGAGGAGGAAAAGACCATTTCTGAAATCCAAGCTAGGACTGGCACCACTCAGTCATCCCCATTCCACAGGGGAGAAAATGGCCAAAGCATGGACAGACCTGCAGCGAGACTAATGCCTGGGAGACAAACCCACAAGGTCTAACGGAACTTGAATGAGCTCTTTGGTCAATGCTCTGTCCTCCAGTGCAGGGCAACACCAACTGCATGGCTCAGTTGTGTGGTTCCATCCTTTCAAAGTCCCAACAGAAATGATTCACCCAGGGGTCCATGCACTTGGGGGCAGCTCCATGACATCTCCTTGGTTTCTTAATTACCTCTGGGCTTTTTCCTGTTTCTGGAAAAGAAACATCAGTTCACCACTAATGAGCTCCATGGTCTGGTTCTGGAGCATCCCGAGCATCCTGGAGAACCCATCAGACCACCTCCTTGACCTTACCTCTGTCACTGTCGTTCCAGCCAGAAGTATCTCTGCAGGCCCAACACTGTTGCTGGGCCTGGCTTGTTTACATGCTGAGTCCCCCCAACAAGTCCCCTCTGACCTCTTTATCAAAGGGTCATTAAGTCACACAGGTGGTCTTCAGATGTTTCTCAGTTGTGGCTATAGGGATTAGCAGGGAACTTTCCAAGACTCTGAGCTCTGTTTCCTTGTTGCCCTCCACCTTCCACTCACTTTTCTCCTTTTTTGTGATACTGGAAACTGTCAGGAGGAAACAGGCTGAGCCTCTGAAACTTTGCGTTGAATCTCTACCACTACATCATCACCTCACTTGATGTCTAGTGTCCCCCAGCACAGAACACAGTACTTAGGGATGCTTGCCCCTTCCCCAATTTCCAAGAACACGCTCCTATTCCCTGGACCTCTCCACACTCTGCCTTCATACCCCTGTTTCTAGCAGGCTTCTGGGAACTGTCAGCCTTTATTCATTGCCCAGGTCCAAAGCTACACCCATACTTGGGGGGTGGTGGTTACAGTATTGCTTACCCCCAATTTCTGAGTATCCAAATCTGCCTCAGCTCTGGCTGTGATGTCAATACACAGGGACTTATCCATGTCCTTCTCCCACCATGAAAGGTCTGTGATGGGTGTGCTCGGGGCTTGGCTCCACGCCACCTCTCACGAGTGACAGTGGGAACAGCTAACACACACTTCTGACTCCACTCATAAGGTAGAAAGAGATGGTGATATCTCTCAGAGGGGCATGGACCCCATCACAGGGATTCAATCTCAGATATTCATGCCATCGCCTTGGGAGATGGATCTTCAACATATAGATTGGGAGCAACCTTGCTCCATCTGTGCAGGCATCAAAACTATGGAACAATGAGAAAGCTGGGTGAGAAAGGGGGTTGGAGGTGGGAATTTCTGTGAGACTG
Source organism: Cryptotis parvus (assembly GCA_021461705.1). Classification (NCBI taxonomy): domain Eukaryota; kingdom Metazoa; phylum Chordata; class Mammalia; order Eulipotyphla; family Soricidae; genus Cryptotis; species Cryptotis parvus. The sequence goes on from JAJIBD010024103.1 coordinate 276,862, forward strand.
AGGGGTGGGGTATTGAGAGGGGTATTGAAAGGGCACTGGAGTGGGTCCAGGGCTTCCTTTCCTTCGGTACTAGGGTGTCAGACTAGGATGGGTGTCTCAGTGGTTGGAACAGAGCACCCAGGAAACAGGGAACACCAGGATGTTGATTCTATGGGGGTGTGTGGGAAGCCTCAGGAAGTTCAGCTTTGGGACCTTGACCTCAAGGGTGGGGTGAGGACAGGGTGGTGAGGGGCAGGGGCCGATGTGGGAGAAGCAGGAGGCAGTGCTGGAATGGTGGGCAGTAGGGGTCCTCTTGGACAAAGATGTTGGGAATTATGCCAGGAGGACTAAATATTTGGGAGCTGGTTGGCAGAGGAAGCTGATGCACCAGAGTCCAGGCCGGCCAGGCGCCCTGGAGGGAGGGAGAGCAAATCTTGAAGCTGGGTACCCCAGGTTCTCAATGAGGCTCACAAAATCACACTATCTTAAAGCCTGAGAACCTTATAAGGTCTTATCAGCTCAGGATAATTGAATCATAGAATTAGAGCTTTTGAAAATCACGGAACTGTTGAGTATCAAGATCAAGGCCGCCTCCACCTCCTGCTGAGGCTCTGGGAGGCGGCCAGGCTCTGTGCTCTGGCCAGCATATGTGGTGTCCTCCATCTCCATGGCTATCCCAAGACATGGAAGCTTTTCTAGGTGGAGAAACTGAGGCTCCAGGAGTGCTGAGGGGCAGAATCCTGCGATGTGCGGGTCGGACTCACCCCATCATCCCTGGAGCCTCTGCTCGCAGCCCTCCGTGGGTTCAGCTCCCCATGGCCGCTCTGCTGAGTCCCACCCGCTCCGTGCACACCTCAGGGACAGGGAGCTCCTCACCTCCTGGGGCCATCCACCATCCTGTGTGCACACGGCTCTCCCGCCAGGGGCCCCACAGCCCCTCTGCCTTGATATCAGGCAGATTTCCCAGGGTACCCCCATGTCCTGCAATTTAGGGACTTTGGAATCTTCCCCAGGCCCACATCCTCTTCCAGTTTCGGAAAGGCTGCAGAAGGCAGATCTTCCAGGTGTCCTGTTGGGGTTACAGTGATACCCCTGAGGTGGGGTAGCTCCACCTCAGGTGACACCTCAGGCGACAGTCCTGATGGCACCCAGGCCTCTCCCTGGGGAAAGAGAGAAGGAAGCAGCCTGAGCAGGGGGCATGGCCTGGCCTGTGGGAAGGTCGTGGGAATGATTGAGGGGGAAGACAGAGGGGCCCAGAGCCTAGAATGTGTACCCCAAAACATAATTCTACTCCAAGGGTCCGAGTGTGGTGCTAAGAAGATTGGACTCCTACGTGCCTTTATTTTTTCAGCTCTTTTCTGCAAAAACTTGTTCTGCAAAATATGCCTGGTGTCATCCATCCTCCCAGATGGCTTTTAAGCGAAGCTGTTTGTTAAGTGGGAGAAGAAAAGGGAGATTGATTTAGGGGGTGAACCAGCAGAGCTGCTGCAGGCCCCAAGAGCGGAGATGCAGCTGGAGCAGGGAGAGGGAGGGTGGGCCAGGCAGGTCCCGGTGAGGTGGGGAACTCACGGGTGTGCTCCACAGGGTTTACACAGCTCAGCCCACAGAGGCAGGGACAGGGGTGAATCTGGAGGAGTCCTCTGGACCCAAACATCCTCACACAAGCTGCAGACCCGTGGACTCAACAGGGTTAAGGAAAGCAGAAAAGTCTTTCTCCAGGCTCTGAAACTGGAGACCAGGTGCCAGCATGGTGTCTTTCAGTGAGAGTTCAACGCTGGGTTGTCTCGCCACCAGCTCATTGTTGCCACCTTACATGGCAGGAAGAAAACATCTCACTCTCTGGGTCCCTCTGCCAGGTCACAGATCCTACCCGAGGAACCCTTCACATGATAACCACCTCCCTCCAATGCCTCCACCCTGGGGAGCAGAGCAAACAGGAACTTTCAGAGGACAGGGGGCATTCACTGTCTCCGTTGCCCAGATGCTATCTGCACGTTCCAGCAGCTGGTGGGAGGCTGATGCAGGAATTAAGTTCAGGCCACTTCAGGCCTGAGCTCTGGTTCTGAACGAGGTTACCCAAGCCCCCTCCCCGCTGACTGAGTCTGAGTTTCTGGCAGGGGTCTCTGCAGCCTACATACCCACTCCAGGACAGTCCAATAGTAGCCAAGACTGGGATGTCTGAGCAGCCCCAACCTCCTTGATAAGCAGATAGAGGGCTGGAGACCCTCAGAGAGGTAGTGCTGGGCCAGGGTTCCACTTTAGGAAGTCTGGAAGCTGCTCCCGGAAATTCCCCAGGCATATGTTGGGATCCAGTAGCCAGAAGGGCCGAAGACTGTGAAGGCACATGGAGCAGCCGGAAGGGCTGTCTTGATGTTTTGTTGCACACCACTTCCTGGCTCTTTGTCACAGCCTCTCTCCTTCAGGCAATCCACCTGCCTCTAAGCAGGCATCCAGCCCCTGCTGATGCCTGATGTCCCAGTTGCAGGTTTGTCCACCACTCTGCCCACGGCCTTGCCTGGATCAACAGCAGCAGCTTAGGAGGATCGTGGAATGGTAAGAAACAGGAAACGCTTAGGGAGAAGGGGACATGGGGTGGACCTGCTCTGAGACAGGGAAGAGGAGGGGGAGGCGGCAGCCCAGCCCAGCCCTGAGTGCGCCCTTCCAAGCTTCCCTCAGTGCTGCCACATGCAGTGAAGCGGATGGAGACTATCCCCAAGCATGCATGGAGCTGGGAACCTCCTGCCTCTCACAGAGGGGTTGTGTCTCTTGGGGGATGAGCTTCATCTCTGGTTACCTGGCCCAGGACTTCACAACTCCCTGCCCCGCCTCCAGCTAGCACCTCCCTCCCTTCATCACCCCAATGGTGAATCAGCCATTCCTGCCTTCAACCGTTCCCCTCAGGCCAAAGTCACAGACTGTGGCCCTTCAGGGTCCTCCCTAGCTCTAGCTGGGGCTGGGGTGGGGAGCATCACACACAGATAATACACGCGGATATGCTGAGTGGTACTTGGGCCCAGGAGCTGCAGAGGGAGGCCCCAGGGTGCAAGTTGTGGAGGTAGAGTGGGAGTGGTGGGGTCTGGAGGAGACCCAGGATCCAGAGCTCCTCACAGAGGTGCAACTGCCATGCTCCTGGCCAGTTCCCCTGGGGACAGGCGAAGGAGGCGAGACCCGAGGTGCCCCTCTGACAGCTTCCAGGGCTCGCCCTCAAGGCTGCTGCTGTCCATCCTGGTCTAGGAAAATCCCGATAATTCAATGACTGTGTGGCTGGGAAGGGGACCCACAGGCTGGGCTGGGGCCAAACCTGGCCCCTTGGGAGCTACTGTGGGGTACATACTCAGGAAGCTTCTGGAAGGAGTCTGGGCCAGGGAGCCCCTGTGCCTGACACCCAGATGGGTCCATGGGTCCAACCTCACACTGGACCCTGTCCTGAATGCATGGCCAGAGCTCAGCCCAGGGAGCCCAGAACCTGCTTCCCAGCTGCTGGTCCAGGGGCTGTTATTCCTTGGTCTGACAGTGGAGGATGAAAGAGTAATGACAGAGCCTATAAATGAGGCATAATTATAAAGCTATTAGCATCATGCTTTTGAGGAATTCCCCAGGATGCGGGGTGGGCTGGGAGGTACGTAAGAAAGAGGAGAGAAGAAAGTGTGTTCCCAACTCCGGGACCGCCCAGTGCTGCCAGAGCACCCTTTAGAGCCAAAGGAGGGGTGACTGCTTCCATTTCTGAACACTCGCCTCCATGCCTGGAGATACCCCCACATGCCAGGGTGGCACACATACTGCACAAGCTCCCGAGACTGTGTGACCCTGGCTGCCCCAGCCCCTGCTACAGACAGCCCCCCCACGATGCTCCTCTACCAAGTGTGTCCCTGCAGCACACTCGCATCTGCGCCCAGGTGTCTCCCTTCTGGGCCCAGCAGCAGCTGAGTCAGGTGGAGACAGGTGTTGGGCTGCTTTACAACCACTTGAGCATCTCTGGAGCATCGTCGCCTGCAGAGAATGGAAACCTTGAGCAGAAGGGCCCGGAGCATCACCTGAGCATTCCTGGAATAGGGAACTCAGCTTCTTCCGCGACTCACAGAGGAGTTTCTGAGTATTTCCTTTAGAGCCCAACACACGGCCCCACTAGCCTGCGCAGGGCACCTCCTGCCCTCCACCCCACGCCGCAACCCTGCTCCTGGCAGCTCTAGCATCAAATAGGGCTGGAGGGAAACACTGCAAGGGCTGGCCCCAGGCCCCCACCCCTGCCCCTGTGCCCTTCTCCTACTCTAGGAGCCTGACCCCAGGACACTTGCATCTCACCCTCTGGACCCCCAGTGCAAACATCTCACAGCCTCTGCTACTCCGCAGAAACCAAGAGGAGCCCCCAGATGTGGCACACAGGCTAGCAGCTGAGCAGAGCCGTGGGTCACCTGGCCTGAGCGATGGAGGTGATGGAAGCAGGAGCTCCCTCCTCCTGGCCTCCCACCCCTATGGCTGCCCCACCCCACCCCACCCTCAATCTGGGGTGCTGGGAACCAGGAGTCACAGAACTGGAGCACAGTCTCATTGTCCTGTCAGCGCCCTCCTTCCTGCCCTCCCGGGAGCCCTGGATGCCCTGGCTGTGCGCACACGCCTCCTTAGCAGGCAGAGCAGCTTCCCGCGCCCTCAGCCCTGCAGCCGGGATCAGAGCAGCCGCGCTCATGTAATCAAACAGGGTCAGGAAGCATGAGCGGATGCTGAGAGCGTGCAGGAACAGGAGCTGCTGAGCTGAGCACTGGTTTGTTGAACACAAACACCCTATGGACTGGGAGAGAGAGAGAGAGAGAGAGAGAGAGAGAGAGAGAGAGAGAGAGAGAGGAAAGAGAGAGCGGAAAGGAGAGAGAGAGAATGCCCCAGAGTGTCCAGGGAGGAGCAGAGAGGATGGGGCCTACATGGGGCATTGGCATGAGGGATAGAATAAACTCACCCACACCCCAAGCCCAGGCTGCTGCCTCCTCTAAGCACCTCTGGAATCCGTGGTGTGCATGAGCTTGGCCCTGGAGGCTGCCAGCCTGCTGACACTGCCTTGACTCTGCCTTGACTCTGTGACCGGAACAGTGCTGGTGCTTTCTGCCGCAGTCAGTCCTCGATCCATCGTACAACTGAGTACCCACATTGGCTCTGGGCTCTGGAGCCCCCGCCAAGTTCTTCCTTCAGGATGTGGACATGGTCCAAGAAACAAACAGCTGGTGAGACAGTCAGAGGGTGTACGGGCAGAGGAGGCAGAGAGGGCAAGGGGCTTGCAGGGGGTGGCAGGACTTGGTGACAACCACCAGGGCACACGGTGGTCACCAAGAAAGGCTTGGTCTGCAGAACCAAGGCAGGTTCAGCCTTTCCTCCCGGGGCCATAAGCTGAGCATTCAAACTTTAATTGGCTTTGCAATTAAAAGATGCAGAGAACAGGTGAAGCAATTAATTTTACATAAATGTGTTGAGAAATTAGGTGTTTCAGCTTTCCTGGAAATGGGGCCTGTTGTCAAAGCTTCGTGCGGCTCCATGCTGGGTCCTTCTCCTGCCACCCTTCCTGGGATGTCTGAGCCGCTTGCCCAACTTGGCACGGCCGAGTCTGGAGTGAGGGAGACAATTCTCTGTCTCACAAAGACCGGTGCAGGGCAGGGTCTTTGTCTGGTCGAGCCTCTGTGCTGCCCTGGGTCCGCCCCATCAGGCCCCCTCCCCCCACCGTTCATGCAGGGAGCAGTCGGTTGCTGAGATAGAAGGAGGACACAGTCCTTTCTCCAAGGGAAGCAGGCACATCTGTGGTACCCCTCAGGGACCACTGCATGGTCACCCCCACATCTGGCCCTCACAGCAGCCTCTGCAGAGCCCTGAGTCCTAGCAGAGTCGAGGAGCCTGAGGGCAGAGAAGCAGAGAAGCAGAGCTGACACAGCCAGAGCCCCCAACCCCGCCCCACTGCGCTGTGTCCAGGGCTATGGCAGGCATCCTACACCTTCCTCTCCTTTGTCCCTTGGTAGAGGAGGACAGGGGCCCCCACGGCTGGGAACCAGGCTCTGCTGTGCCCGGGTGTGAGACTGAGCAGCACCCCACCCTGGCCTAGCCCCCTGCCCCCACCCTGTGGTCAGAGTGTGTTCATTCAGTGAGAGTTGGGGCAGACGGGGGTGTGGGGGAGGCAACCTCCTGCCCCCACGCCTGCCCCCAGTCCTTCTCACCATGCGAGTGCCTCCGGGTCTCATGATTTCTCTAGCTGTTTGTCTGGGCGTCACTCAGCTCTTCACCTGAACAGGAGCCCCTGCAGATGGTCTCCTCTCATGGACTGGACTTCCCTGAAGTAGCAAACTTGCAGGGGTGCTGTGACGGGCTGTGGGGTACAGGAGTGGGGGCACTTGCAGGCATCAGGTTGGGATATTCCTTGTGCTGCACCAACCTGCACACCTAGGCCACCTTCCTCTCCTGGTCTTTCACCACATCAGGTCCCCCCAGTGTGGTGGACCCCTGCCCCAGCCCAGTGAGCCCCATTGTTTAGAAGTAGCCCCAACAGATGGCATCTCCCACGCTGCGTGTCCCAGAGCTGGGTCCTGAACAGCCCAGTGCCCCATCTTTCTGCCTTCCTTTCTGCCCTCTGTGACCCCATGATGCAAGATTTCCCCTGGTGGAGTCCAGACACAAGCTCTGGCCATTTTGATGCCACTGTTGCCCTGTCTACATGGGTACAGCCCTTTGCTATGGTCCACGGCCATGGTTAGAGCCTCCGAACAGCCCTGCTCATCTCCAGGGCAAGCAGCCCAGGACCTCTACTTGCCCCCCACTCCAGCCTGGCTTCTCCTAGGCCCCAGCCCCACCCCCTGGGAAGTGGGGGAGTGGTGGGGAGCAGTGGGGAGCATCAATTCCTATTTCTGCTGTTTCAAGGTGTTGGAGTCTCCCAAGATCTTTTCTGTTCCTCAGCATCACCCAGGACCTCTGGACCTCGGGATCTCGACACCACAGTCTTCTCCACTAGTGGCTCTTTACCCTCACATGCCTGATGACTGGTTATTGGTATGATGAGAGTTAGGGTCCCTGAAATCAGAAAATCCTGTGATTTGACACCAAACTTTAGATTTTTAAAGATTCTCTTCAAGAGTCTAAGATTCATAATTCTTGTTTTAAGGGATCTGTGTCTGGCAGTACTCAAGGCTCACGCCTGGCTCTGAGCTCAGGGATTTCTCCTGAGGCTAAGGAGACCATATGGGGTGCCTGGAATTAAACCTGAGTTGGCTGCATGCAAGGAAAGTGCCCCACTCACTGTACTATCTCTACAGCTTAAAGATTCATGCCTCTTGTGTTATTCTAAGTCGCGCCAGAGTCTAAACATTGACTTACATTTTATAAAATACTGAGACTGTCACAAGTGACCCTTTTCTGCAGGAAAATCTACCTTCAGAATCACCGTAGGAAATGTCCCCTGCAGCCTGCCAAGCACCACATGAATGCAGATGCTGGTGGCTCAGACCCTGTAAATTTATTCTGCATTTTTTAGCACCAAACACTCACCTTGTCTGCACGTTCTGTCTTCCAGAATAAATATTAGAAGATGACAGATGTTTGGAGGTTTTCTATGTAGGCCTTTTGGAGAAGGGGTTTTGACACAGGCTGCGATTCCCATTTTCTGCAGAACAGGGAGGCGATGCAATTGCACTGAGCCCAGAAGAGGGAGAAGGGCCCTGGATTTCACTGAAGGGACTGCAGAGGCTTTCAGTTTTGTAGGGCAGAAAGTCGGGAGGCCACTCTGTGGGGTCTATAGCAACATCCAATTGGTCTTAGCAATGCTAATAACACAAGGAACACACCAAGAGAAAAGAATTGGATATTACCTTCCCGTCTGAAAAAGAGAAAACTGCCTCCCAGGCAACCCTAAGCTTTGCAATTTGCCCGAAGCCACACACTGCGCTGAAGAGAACAGTGATTCAGCGCCACAGAATCCCTCTCTGGGCTGCCAAGCGCATCCTGAGGGGTTGATGAAGTCAGTTAGAAGCTGAGATGGAGGAAGTGCCTGGTTCCCTCATGTCAGTTGCATCATCTTGCCCTATAAAGACGCTTCCTTGGTGTCACCTAAACACATCATCCTAGCTAATCAATCCGCACTGTTAATTAAATGTGGTTGATTATCAAAGGATGCATTCAGGCACCATGTAATTAACTCACAAAAGCCTGGGGAGTAGACCTAGGATGGCAGCCACCAATCACCTCACGAAGCATCCTGTGAGCCCTGTTTGCCCTTTGCACTCTAGCCTGCAAAGCTTTTACCCTGTTCTTATTGATTAGCAGCCATCAAAATCTGATGGTAAATTTAATTGACCATAGTGAGAAGCAAGTTTGACCCAAGCCAAGGGTTCTGCAACATGACTTCAGTGAGCCTGAGTGTGGGAAACTGTCAGGACAGCCACAGGGACCCCTTCTGTGCTCATCATCCTCCAAATAGCCACTATGGTGCCTCCATGTGGCTGGGGTCAGACCACCATCCCCATGACTGGCTCGCCTGCCCTGTGGCCCCAGTCTCCCACACCCTGGGCTCTGCTCCGCCTTCCATTACCCCCATGAATAGTCCTCCTGCCTCCTGGAGACATGCACGGTCCCCATTTCCCTCCAGGCTCCTCGTGATATGGGCTGATCTCTCTGTCCCCCCACCTCCGTGACTGGATCACCCTCAGCTCTGGCCACACTGAGATTCTGTTCTACTTTCTGCAGAATTCTGCTAGCCCCCCCAGACCTCTATCCTTCTCTGGTTGAGCCCCTGCTCATACTCACTCATTGTTAGTCCCCACCCCCCCCTCCCCAGCTTTCCCTCTTCCAGAAAACCTTCCCAGATAATCTTATCCTTGAGGCTGGAATTGGCTTCTGGCACAGAGACTGCCCAATGATCACCACTCCTCACCATCTAGTCCCCGAACACCTCTCTCTCTCCCCCCATGTTTGCCATGAGCTGGCTAGAAAGCTCAGCTCATCTTGACTGGGTGTGCTCACATGTTGGGGTTCCGCAGGCTGATCTTGACTGGAGTCACAGGTGCACATGGCCCTGTTCCGCGTGTCCTGCTCTCTAGAAGCTTGGCCCAGGCTAACTCTCTCTCTACAGTAGCAGAGAGGCAGAGGGCTGGGTGCAGCTTCATCTACATCACAGTTGCTTTACATCTGCCCACACCCCACTGCCAAGCAAAAGTCATCTGGGGGAGCCATATGCTTTCTGTCAAGGGCTGGCAGGGCATCCTGTCTGCTGTGGGACTGTGAGAAAGTCACATAGGCTAGGGCACTGGTGCAGATCAGGAGGTATGGGGGGATCACACGAGGCCCCTCTGCTACACTCACCAGGCAGAGGCTGTGCCAAACACCCAAGACGTCAGGATGCTGACTTGTGACACAGTACACCACTATAATGCATCTCTGTGACAGACAATAAATGCAACATGCCCATTTTTGTGGGTTTAGCAGGCGGGCATACCCATGGATTCCCATAATCTAAGTGCTAAGCAGACTCAGGTTCCTCTGTGCAGGCCTCTCTTCCACTGTTCAAGTCTCGGTGACTGCCACAGCACATGTTTCCATAGATCTGGAGGCAGGAAAGACCCATGTCATGATACAGTGGAGTTAGTGTTTGGAGAGGTCCCTCTTCCAAGTTCATGGGCGGTGGCTCTCCTCCAACTGCTCTGTGCTTCCAAGGCCAGACAGCAGGAGCACTCCAAGTTCTTTCCTGTAGGACACCAATCCCATTCATAAGGCCTCTGGTTTATGCCTTCCACACTTCCCAAAGGTTCCACCCTCAATGGCTGCCCTCGGGGAGGAGTAGGGGTTGACCATTCTTGCAGATGAATTTTGGAGTGTCACACATTCAGGCCACTGCAAAGTGAATGATTGTTCAGTGTTTGTTCCCCAAGTCCATGCCATCTCTTCCTCCCATTTCCCACCTCCACATGTTCTCCCCTGCCCCCAGCGCCAACAGATCTGCTTCCCAACACAATCATGTCACATTTGTTTTCCAGAATTTTGTCTCATGGGATCACACAGTGTCATCTTATCTGGCTGTTTTCCAACAATAAAGTTATATGAGACCCATAATGTGCAGGCATGTATCTGCATCTCTCCTCACTCCTTCCTACCAGAAAGGAAGCTTTCCCCATTTACCTGCTGAGGGGCAGTTAGGTTGTTCCAAGAGAGAGCTGGAGTATGCAAAGCTGCCGTGAGTGTTCTTGTGGGTGTTGATAAGGACCCAGACTTTCCTCTCTCGGATATATACTTTGGAAATGCATGACCAGATCCTATGTTGGTATATGCTAAGCTTCACAAAGAGCCACCCAACTTTTTCAAAGTATCTGGCTGTAGGCACTCGCCAAGTATATGAATGACCCTCCCCAGTATTTGGTGTGGAAGCTATTGTCCACTTGCCTGGGGAGCAGGTGGACTGGCCTGAGGTCTTTTTCTTTTACAAGTTCCCAGGAACTGACTGCCCTGAGCATCTTCCTCTGTGCTGACTGGCCAGCCCTGTCTCTTTTTCAAGGCTGTGCTGGATAACAAAAGATTCCAAGGTTTTTCAGAATTATGTTTTTTGCTTTCTGATCATTGAATCATGAGAGTCTGGCCTCGACATAGACATTTATTGGCTGTGTGTCTGACCAATGTTTCTCCCTGATGGTGACCTGTCTTGGGAGAGGCTTTAAGCTTGTGGGTCCCATTTCCCTGCACAGCAGTGGCTGGGGAGAACTTGTCTGAGAGACCAGTGCTGGGATGTCGGGGGTCTAAACTCCCCCTCTGTGAAAAATAAAGTCCTGGTTAGACATTAACAAGAAAAGCAGCTGGGAGGCCTCAGAATATACCTTCTCCAGTCCCAGACCCTGACTCTGTAGGGGTGTCATCCTGCAAATCATGGTCACAGCTGGGAGCAGCATGCGGAGGAGAGGGGGCAGGTGGGCCCTTGTCCAGCCTCTTTTTGCTGATGCAAGATCGCCCCCTAATGGGCCAGTTGAGTCGGTCCCTCTGGGGCACCGTGAGACCTTGGAAGTAAGATCAATGGATTTATCAGAGTCAGTTCTTGAATTTCTGATGAAAACAAGTTTTTCCATTCACTGAGCAAATATATCCGTGGAGATGAATGGAAATAGAGTCCCAACTGGAGAGAGGGTCCATTTCCACTCCTCCTGATTCAGCAGCTGAGGGTGGGAGGAAGATTTGTGTCTCATTGGCTCGGCCACCTCTGCCTTACTGAGGACATACTTTCTCCAACATGGAAATGACAGAACCCCCACAGCCCTGCAGAATGTCCATAGCTCTAAGGCCGTGGCCTTGGACTGTGTGTCTTGTCAGCCTCCTCCACCCTGCAGAGCACAGAGGAGGCAGTACCTGCCGCTAAGGTTCCAGGAAGTAGGTGCAGTGCAAAGGAGCCAGTCCACGGAAGAATCAGACTTATGTGCTATGTATGGTTCCAGAAAGCTCCCAACTCTCCTTGCTCTCTTTCACCCCCAACTGCTGCTCGAGACAGAGCCCCTCCTTCCCCTTAGCATCCTGCATATGCCCACAAACCCCTCCTTCTCTGCAACACCGCTGTTGCTAAGTACCAGGCACTGAGTTCGGTCTTGGCACAGTTCTAAAGGCCCCATAACAGCTGTTTCCCCCAACCCTGTAGCAATACTTTCAAGCTGGAAGATACTAGCTCACACATAGTGCCTGCCAGATCCTGAGCTCTGTCCTGGCACCCCTAGGCACCATTGGGTATGGCCCTCATGACTCCCAGCAATTCCAGGTCTAGGCACCCAACTGTTGGACTCACATCACCAAGTTGAGTGTTGCTAAGTATGGTCTCAGCCTCCTCCCCAGCACCCACTGGGGTGGCCCCCTATAAAGATAAGAAACCGTTCTCCTGCTGGTATACTTGCTGCCCCTCCTCTTCTCACAGTCAGCTGACAGCAATAGAGCATAGCATGGAAGCTGGAGAAAAAGGGGTGCAGGACATGGAGGCTGATCCTCTGGCCAAGGAAGCCTCAGAGGGGTGAGCAGAGGGGCTGTGCTAGAGGACCCCCCAGTGGAACGGGCAGAAGCACTGTCAGAGTCCACAGGTGTGGAGCCCAGCAGATGTGAATAGGTGCTGATGTGGCAGCATGGGACTGAGTGGGAGGGCAGGTGCAAAGTGGCCCTCAGAGACACACCCATTGAAGGTGAGATCTACTGGGGTGATGCTCTGGATAGAAGGCAAGGATTGACGCCCTCCCCCTTCCTTCTTCGCTTGCCTTCAGGCTCGGAGCTAACACAGGAAAGCAATGGGATGGAACTTCAGGAAACTGAATGGCTAGGGCTCAGAAGAAAGGCAGACAGAGGATAAGGAGGTGCAGGGCTCATGACAGGAGAAGACTCCTGTCCCAACTGGGAGAAGAGGGTGGGAGGCAATGGATCAACAGCCGCTGGTTAGGGAAAGCTGTCTAGAGCAGGAGCAGGAGACAGAGGGAGCCGAGGGCTAAGGCTGGAGGAGAAGCAGGAGGAAGGTTGTAGGGACCTGCAGAGCTAGAGGAAGTGACCAAGGCTCAGGATGTCGTCCCTGTTCAGCCACAGTCACACAGGCCCTCGCAGACCCCCAACAGGCCTGGTGTTGCTGGCAGTGATGCACAAACCTGAGGCCCAAAACAGAGAAGAGAAAGCTGGAATTTTGACAAGCCTGAGACCATCTGAAGCTATTATTCCCCACTGAGGCTGGAGTCCCGGGGATTTCAATGTCATGTTAAGAGGAGGGACCTGGGGCTCCAGAATCCTGGGCTGCCCTGGCAATGATTGATGACCCCAGATGGCAGCAAGCAGACATGTCCCTGTGCCTGCTGCCACAAAGCCTGGCAGGGAGGGGCAGCTGGCTCTGCAGTGCGCTCTGTGAGCCGCATAGAAGCCCGGCATGGCTCAAGGGCTACAGACTCACGAGGCAGAGACTGATGGTAAACAAAGATTAATTACATGTTTGAGGATAGCCTGGTACAGACCACATCAGTGGACTAAGTACTCGGAGCATCCACCACTTAGAAATTCTCCAGTGCTTGCAGTTGTCCCAGCAAGGACTAAGATCACAGCCTCCTGTGAAAGATATAAGGGTTGAACTGAAGCTACAGATGGGGCTGGAGGGTTAGTACGGGGCTTAGGTGCAGGTCTTGCACATGACTGATCAGGGTTCATTCTCTGGAACCACATCATGCCTGCCAGGTATCATGCCTGAACACAGAAGGTGTGGGTCAAACAAAATAAATAAGTTAATCAATCAATCAATCAATCAATCAATCAATCAATCAATTAATGAGTCTCACCATTTTGCGATAGCATGACCCAGACATTGTGGTTTTCTTATTTCCCTGACCATATCTGTGGTCTCTGGTTTCCAAACTTATCCTGGATGGGTCCTGGGACCCTGGTTCTTGCTCTCTGCAGAGCCCAAGAGGTTCTACATGATGCCTCACCTCCACTTCATATCACCCCTGTCCACCCAAGCAGGCACCTCTGGAGCTGTCCTCCCCATCTCTGCCCCTCTGAGAAGTCTGGCCCTGTCCAGGCCTGGCATCTGTGTGTCTAGGGCAGATCTAGGGAGTGCACCAGCCTTTAGAAGACTGCCCATGCCATGCCCTGTCTTACTCCTATCCCTTGAGTCACCTTGAGCAGGTCATTTCCAAACCTTGGGCTTCAGTTTCCCAAAGTGTGCATTAGGGATGGATGAAACAATCCCCTAAACCCTCCTTATTAATCCAAGGCTCTGATACTCTGCATAGGGAGGCGTGCTCAGAGCTGGAGGAAGCTGGGGCGAAAGCTAGAGGAGAGGCTGGAGGAAAGTTGTAGATATACTTGTGGGTATGACATGAGCTTGATCAAGAGGTTTCTCCTCAGGAGGGGAGGAAGGAGAATGAATGTATGAACCCAGAGCACCACAGGCAGAGTTCAAGAACACATACCTTTGCCTCCCGCATGGACAGCAGAAGCTTCCAGTCCCAGAGTGGCCTAGTATACAACCACCTCTGACAGCAGGAGTTCAGGGTTGGCTAAATCAGTTACACAGAGAGGCAACCTTCATTGATTCAAGAGCCATGGGGAAGATGGAAGAGCTTGGAGGGCTGAGGCCTGATGAAGGGGGCAATGGGTATGGGAAGGGCTGTCCAGCCCTGCCTTTCACCACTGCATCAGCATAATCACGAATATCAGTAGCAGAAGCAGCAGCAACAGCAGCAGCAGCATCAGTATCAGCATCTTCACCAGCTTCAGCATCTTCACCAGATTCAACATCTTTACCAGCACCAGCATCTTCACCAGCACCAGCATCTTCACCAGCATCAGCATCTTCTCCAGCTTCAGCATCTTTTTCACCATCAACATCTTCACTATTGCCATCTCTGTCATTTCATGATCAAAGTAAGAGCTGAGACGGACAGAAACAGTCTCTGTAAAGCACAAGCTCAGCGCCCTGCACATAGCAGGTGTGTGTGTGGCCGGACCGATGAGTCTCAAGGGTGCCTTTGATGTCTATTTTTGTTCTTGCATATACAGCATCTCCTCCCATTTCTGTAGTTCCAAGCCTGTGTTTGGCAAATCCTAAAAGTGAAAGGGAATGGGGAGAGGAAACAGTTGCCCAGGTCCATGAGAGATAGGTGCCATTAGCAAAGGCCCTGCTGCTGAGCTCAAGTATGTCCCTCCATGCCACTGAGGCCAGTTGGCATTGCTCTGCCCAGAACAAGCCATTAAAACACCAGGCATAAATCCTGCTTCTGCTTCTCTGTCTGTAGCATGTTGCTCTTGGGCCCTGGCAGAAACAGCTGGTATTTCCATCAAGGTCCAGCAGCTTCAAAGGGCACTTTCAGTAAGTCCCCATGTTTCCAGGGGATGTGTGTCCTGAGAAAGTCATTCTCAGCATTCTCTGAGACGTGATTCACAGCCGGAAGCAACCAGACAGTTCTACCCACCCTCTGTCCCGACTCTGCAGATTACTCTGAGGAGCATGTAGCCACAAGAAAGGGCTCTGCAAGAACAAGTGCTGGCATGGATGCGGGAAAAGGGGACTCTCATGCATTGTTGGTGGGGTATGTCGATTGGTGCAACCTTTCTGGAAAACAATATGGACATTCCTCCAAAGACTAGACATCGAGCTCTCATTTGACCCAGCCATACCACTCTTGGGAATATACCCTGGGAAGCCAAAAACACACAGTGGAAACACCATCTGCACCTTTATTTTCATAGCAGCACTATTCGCAATAGCCAGAATCTGGAAACAACCAGAGCGCCTGAGAACTGATGACTGGATAAAGAAACTGTGATACATCTACACAATGGAATACTATGCAGCTGTTAGGAAAAATGAAGTTATGAAATTTACCTATAAATGGATGGACATGGAGAGGATCATGTTGAGTGAAATAAGCCAGAAAGAAAAATACAGATATAGAATGACTGCATTTATTTGCATGACATAAATGTATAGATATATTATGATACCAATATCCAAGGTCAGGTGAAACATGGATCAGGAGGCCTTGTCTAAGGTGAAAATTACACAAACGTGTGGGAGTCAGAGGTTAGGTAAGACAGAGAAGTGTTCTGAGTGCTAATAATTGTCGAAAGTGCTAATGCCAACCTAGAACTGAGCATTAAATTCAGGCAAAAACATACATATGATAACCTCTAAATATATGTATTGCAATTCACAATGTGTCAGAGAAGGAGAGAGAGAAACAGAGATAGAGAAAGAGGTAATAAACCTGCCATAGAGTCAGGCTAGGGGAACGGGGAGGGAATTGGGGACATTGGTGGTGGGAAATGGGCACTGGGTAGAGGGATGGGTGCTGGAACACTGTAAGACATAACCCAAATATGAGCATCTTTGTAATTGTATATCTCATGGAGGTTCAATAAAACTATTAAATTAAAAAAAAGAAAAGGGCGCTGTCCTTGTGGGAGGGAAGTCTTGGTCTGACAGGGGAGGACATCAGACAGCTACACATGAGAATTTCTGCAGAGTAAAGACCACAGCCAGCGATGCCCTTCCACGAGCACTTCCTGCACACTCTGCATCTGACTGTACCTCCTGCACATATTCCTCCTGACTATTCCTCCTGCACTCACTCCACTTGACTCTACCTCTTTGTACCAAAGAGTCACAGGGATGATCACTGCTGTCACACCCTTACAGCAGCCCTCACTGCCATGTAGAGAATCATTCCCATGAGAGAAGAGGGCTCTGAGCTCAGAGAGGTTGGGGTCTTGCTCCAGGTCACACAGCAGTCAGAGCTGTGCAGGTGCAGTCTGAAGACAGCTGGGATCAGAACAGTTCCCCTTCTCCCCCTCCCCAAGGAGGTCAGGAATGCTTGTGAGGGGGTGCAGAGCAGATGAGGTGACCAGATCCAGGTGGGCAGAGTCCAGAGTGGATGCTGGACTGCAGGGCCAGGTGCTGGACTCACAGACCTCTGACTGTGGTGGTACTTCATGTAGCCCAGCTGAGTGTGAGGGCCCCAGTCCAGCAAGTAGGCCCAAGGGCAGACTTTGGCTCCACCCATGCGTGAGGCATGTCTACATCTTCTCAGAGTCCTCCTCATTCTCCTTTTGTTTCAGGACTCAGTCCCATCGCCACTGTGTACATGTGACTGAGAGAGGCCAGGATGGAGCCGTAGAGATCTCCACCAGGCCTCACTCCTACATGGCTGGGAGGTCTCCTGGGGCAGCTAGTTCAAGGCACATGGCCCAGGCTGACTGTGTCCAAGTGAACCCTCACACACTTGCTGAAAGTGAACAAAACCACCTATGCTTCCTGTGAGGCTGCTGGCCACTGAGAGGTGGGCCTGAATGTGCGGCCACTGTCTACAAAGGAGCTGGTTCAAACCTGAGCCCACCCTAGCAAACATAGCTCAAAAAATGGTGAGAACAAGAAGGTGAACAAGCATGGCCCAGTACTGTTCAGAGGGCCAGGGCCCCTGAGATCCCACACTCCCAGGGAGTGCCTGTCTAAACTATGTTACTCCCTTAGGATCCCTCTCCCCCACCCCCCAGACTGAGCTCTCTGCAGAATACTTGGAGAGAAGGACAGGGGACATCTGGGTGCAGACGGAGCAGAAATTCACTTTCTTGTTCCCCCCAGATGCTATGATTTCTCAGCAGCTGTCCTTAACTCTCATCACCACTGGACATATGTACATAATGAATTAAAATCACTCAAGGACCTCACAGGGAGAAGTCTAGTGTTTTGCCCAAGGTCGCACAGCTTGGGAGGGCTAAGTCTAAAGCCCAGCATTCTGCCACTAAGGATGCTACATCCAACCCCACATGCTCTGCAGAGCATGGGAGAGGAATTGGAAAAGGCAGAGCCAGAGTGTGCTAGAGGCATCTAGGTGGGCTTCCTGGAAAAAGGGACGCTGCTCAGAACAAACCAGCTCAAGAAAGAGGAGTGTTCACACTAGGCACCTGCAAAGGCCAGGGGTTGGTGGGCTCTTGTGACTATGAGGAGGCTCAAAGCCTGTGCAGCTGGAGCATGGGCAGTGGGTTGGAG
This sequence comes from Cryptotis parvus, assembly GCA_021461705.1. Classification (NCBI taxonomy): domain Eukaryota; kingdom Metazoa; phylum Chordata; class Mammalia; order Eulipotyphla; family Soricidae; genus Cryptotis; species Cryptotis parvus. The sequence goes on from JAJIBD010024103.1 coordinate 294,335, forward strand.
CTGGGAACGGGATGGGAGCAAGAGCACTGGGGACTTGAGTGCCATTCTGGGATCTGGGTTTCACTCCAATAGCCAGGTCAGTGAAGTATTTCACATAAAGGGCAGAGATCTTGGTGAGCAGATGGGGTTGGATTTGTATTTGCAAATGAATTTCAAGTCTAGCAAGGTGAGCCCCATATGAGGGGGTTGTCAGACAGGCTGGCTTGAAATGGGGAGTGTTGGCTTCTGCTTGAAGGAACAGCTTCACTCCTGAGGACAGGAATCAGGGGGTATTTGGTGAAAGGACATTGGATTGAGCCCTTAGGACCCAGGCTCTGCCTTCAGTCCTGTATAGCCTTCTGGGAGGCATCTTTCATGGGGTGCCCACAGTCAGCACTCCCTGGAGCACAGACGGAGTTTCTGGACAGGGAACTGAATGGGCTTCCTTAGGGGGCACAGAGGTCGCAGGACAAAGGAGCAGCGCTTTGTGTCCTGCTTTCAAATGACGTCCAGCATGACGGCTTTGTCCACACACACCTTGACTGGGACGGCAAGGGCTGGGTTCTCGAGGACCTGTGGGGTTAGTGTTCATAGGTGATGTCCATGTGGGTGTCCTGGGGGCCAGGCACAGGCTGCGTCCACTGCACAGCTTCTCACCCACGCCTGCTACACCACGGCCCTCTGAGTAGGCCCAGCTCTGCGTTGCCAGGTAACAGCACGGAACAATCACAGAAGCTCGTTGCTCAAGTCAATGGATATTTATTTAGTTCAGCAGTCTCTGCTGGGCTGGGCAGCCTTCCTTGAGGCCCAGGCCATCAGCCCACAGCTTATCTGTGGCTGGAATAGCTGATGATGGATTTTCTTTTCTTTTCTTTTTTTCCATTCTGGATTGAATATATTTTACTAGATTTTTGGTAGGAGTTTTTACTGGAATCATTGTGAGAGGTATTATTTACCTCACGTGGGCCTTATTCCTCCAGCAGGTGGGCCTGGGTTTCTTTAAACAGAGGCTTCAGGGGCTGGGAGCTGGTAGAGTCGTTAGGGCATATACCTGGCACACCCGCCTGGGTTTGGTTGCCCACACCATCCAATCCCCAGGTATCGCCAAGTACATGTCTGGAGGCCACCCAGGAGCACTGGGGTACCCCTAGCAGGAACACATCCATGGGCCCCTACACGAACCATCAGCTAGTTAGATGAAAATTGCTGGAGGGACCCCAGCACTTTCTTTGTACTCGTAGGCACCACCACCCTCATCCTCCAAACCCCAGAGCAGTTCTGGTTCCCAAGAGTGCACAGAAGTCCCTGGCTGTGAGACTCTAGTTTAGCATCTCCACATAGTAGCACACTGGCCACAAGGGGCAGGGGCCAAGGCAACCCTCTAACATCACTGGGGAAAGCTGGGAGGGTGGGAAACCAGGAGTGTTTGCCACCAATGTGCCCTGAGGGGGCTGTCTCCACTGTCTTCCCTGTCTCTAGGTGAGAGCGCCTCACCTAGAGTGTTTCACCTGTCTCAATGTGGATCAGGGACCCAAGTCTTGGGGTGCCCCCAAAAGAATGAATAGGTCTATCCTCAGATGGGTTAACAGGTACCTGGATATTGTGGGTCCCCCTATAAAAGCTGAGTCTCCTGTGGAGCCCCTATGAGTTCTGCTAAAAGGGACTCTGCTAAAAGGACTCTAGAGCAGCCCTTTCTCTGAGCAGTGACTGGACCCTGTTCCTTCCATCTGGACCCTCCAGGGTCATGGGGGTTACAGTGAAGAGGAGTCATTCACCCACTGTGTCACCAACTCTCCAGAGGTGCCACCTGGCCCCACATGGCAGGGTTTGGGGGTGCTGTAAACATCAGCCCAGACTCTGCAGCCCCCACCCAGCCCAGCCCAGGAAGGGCTGTGAGACCAGCATGCCAGGCCCTCCTAGAGGTCAGGGTGACCCTAGCCATTTTCATTCTCTCTGAGACCCCCAAGACAAGGCACTGTTGACATGACAGAGGCTGGAGGGCCAGGGAGAGTGGCAGGGCCCGGAGAAGCTCCCAGCACTGACCCCAGGTGGGCAGGGCAGGCAGGAGGGTGCTCTGGGCTGCTGCAGCCAAGGGTGCTGGAACCTCTGTAACCTGGAACAGCTAACACAGGTCCCTCTGCTCATTTCCCGTCTCTAAAGCCCCATAGACACGCTTGTTCTGTGCTTCCAAGAGAGCTCGGGGAGTGAGAGGGTGGCGGCAGTTGTCGTGTCTGGGAGGCAGGGAGGGGCCCTGCTGTGACTGGGTGAGACTGAGCACTCATGTCCATCAGCACCCTCTGAAGAGACTACGTGGCTTGCACAAAGGGTAGAGGGGTTCATGTACCGAGGGCATGGTACAACTGTGGTTCTCCAGACTGGGAGTGCAGGGAGTTTCAGCAGAGTTATCTCACTCTCACACCCAGAGCAGGTCCTAGAGCTGAGCAGGTGGCCTCAGGCAGAACCAAGCCTCAGCATGAAGGATAAAAGGCAGAAAAGGGATCACATGGTGGCTGGTTAACTGTGATATCCTGTGGCAGGGAGGCTTCTCCGTGGAGCTGTGAGCCCAGCTGCTGGAATGGGCAACTGCAGGTGGGTCCCTCTGCATCTCTCCAACAACTCAGTGCGAAACCAGGTGGCGGTCCTGGGGAGCAGAACTGCCTTCGCGTCGCACCTGAGTCGACCGACAACCTTCCCAAGACCTGGGAGCTAGAACAGCTAGACCCAGGGCTTGCTTCTTAGTGATGGGCTTCACGTTCCTCTCTCTGCCTGACTCACTCAGAGCTCTGGGGTTCACAAAGGAAAGAAGATAGGGCAATAATATAAATGCAAATCACTTTCGGCTGCACAACACAGCCACTGGGCCACCGGCATTGGTAGGCGGGAGCAGGTGGGGGTATTGTAAGCAGATACACAGAATGTGACCGGAGCAGGCCTGTGTGACAGTGCGTACTGGAGGGGTGGCAGAGTGGATACGCAGAATGTGACGGAGCAGGGGCTGTGATGGCTTGCGCCTGTGCAGTTCTTCTTCCACTTGCATTGGGGAGGGACAAAGGCCCTGAGAAGGCCCCAACATCAACACCACCAAGGCTTTACAGGGACAGTACACTGTGGGGAGTAGAATTGAATAGAAGGGTCTGAATTATCAGGACTATGCAGAGAGACAGACATAGGCCCCCAAAAGCCCTGCTCAGGGTATCAGGAACGAAAAGTTCAGGATTCCCTACAAGATGGCCATGAAGGACCCTTGGTCTGGAATCTGGGACTCCCAGCACCCAGACTGGCTTCCTGTGCCCAGGACCCTCTGATCTCAAGTCCTATCTGCAAGGGTCAGGGGAACTAAGAAGAGTTGTCCTTCGGGACAGCCAGGCATGGGGGAGAGGCCCTAGCCCATCTGGTTCCTGTAGCTCTTCCCATCTGAGGACGAGCACCAGCAGTCACCCACACCTGCAAGAGAGTCACCTCCCAGCTAACTGCCTCACACTGCGGAGGACTCCCAGGGGCAGTGGACAGGTCACCCCCTGCATGGCCACCTCCTTCCTTCATGCCACCTCTCTCTAAAGGCTACTGTAGGGACCCCCTGGCTGTGATCGAAGTTAGGCTGAGGAGGAGCTAGGGCGCTTGGAGGTACAGGTGGCCATCCAGGTGTCCTTGGAATTTAAGGATTAAGTCCCAGAACAACTGTTGTCACACGTTAGCAGGTCCTGACTCCAAACCTGACACAGATGCATCCTTGACCAGCACCTGAAGATTTGCCTCAGGGACCCACCACCACTCACCAGGCCTTAGCACCTGTTACCTGCCAATCAGCTTCTTTTCCCCAAGCGAAGACGGAGGCCAGGTGTGAGGGACTCACCAACAAGGCACAGTCAGGAAGTGAGTGAGGCTGAGCTAGAACTTGGAGTTTTGAGCATTAACTCATCAAGGCCCATGCAGGAACTACTTCTCCTGACCACTTCTGGGCACTAGTAGCAGAGCCAGCCTGTCCAGAGCTGGCAGAATCTCCCAGACCCCCTCCATAAGGCCAGTGAACTGAAAGAGGAAGAAGTCAAGATGAGGAGGGGCTGAGGGAGGTGGGGTGGGGAGTTCGGGGGCACCCATCCGGGACTGCATAGGCCCTGCATGCAGAGGGTGGGAGGGTGAGAGTGACTTCCCTGCCCAGGACAGGGAGTCAGCCCGCACAACAGTGGGTGGAGACAGTGAAAGACACGGAGGTACTTCCAAGTGGTTAAGGGAAGTCGACCATGTGGCGGCACTGCAGTGTAGACAGCAGCTGAAGGAGAGCTTAGAACATGTTTGCACGTCAGTGAATCAGGCCCGCTTTATCTCAGGAAGCATGAGCGTGTTTTGTCTTCTTCCTTTCCTACCCCTTTCTCTGCTAGGCAATCCTATGAAGTCGTGAAAAGGGGAGGTGAGAGTGGGCAGGCCAGAAACTCCTTTCGGAGCTTTCAGTCCATTTCTGTGGGAGCCTGTGGATGGCTGGAGTCGCGGTGAACTAAGTGCAGGGGATGCTCTGGGGAGGGACACCCACACGATGGGCAGGTTTACGCCTCGAGCTTAGGGCAGGGGCGGGGCAGGAGGTGACAAATAATTAGAGGCTCCTTCAACCAGTCAGCAGGGCTCCTAAAGACCCCACACAGACTATCCCTGCCCTACCCGTGGGGCCTTTTAGACTTCACTCTCAGACCCAGAATTCTCTGCCTGAGTGGCCCTGGGCTCACCTCCAACAGCAGGTGCCTCCTAGACTGGGTCTGGCTCCCAGGGAAGCCCCCACTGGATACTGCCCAGGGTGTGACTGACCACCCACAGTCCTACGAAGCTTCTGCAGTCAGTGAGTCACAAAGATGAAAGTTGAGTAAAAGCCCACACAGGAGTGCTGCACACTCAGGGAAAGGCCTAGGGCTCGGGGTCAGGCAGAAGATGTAAGGAGCAGGAGCATCAGGAAAGCCCCGACTTGAGCAGCTGCACCTCCACATGGCTCAGAGTTACCCTGTAGCTGAGGATGTCCACGTGGCTGGGGGGCCTCCACATGGCTCAGGCCTCTGTGCTGTAGAATATTGGTCACGCTTTCCCCTTTGTCCACCAAGCTCTGTAGCTCCTATCCTGCATACAAGGCCTGACCTGTGCCTTTCCCTCAGAAGTTGGTGGAGTACGGGCACACCCTAGAGAGGGTGACACATGCCAAGACCAGGCCCAGGGTCTGGTCTCAATAAGTTTGCCTCATGTGAGTCCCATCCTGACTCTGGATAGCTTGGCATGGATGATTCTAGAACCTGGTTCTGTGCCATCAACAGCCAACCTCCTCATCCCATCTTGGTTCCCCCAAGACAACAATCAAGAATTAGGTGGATGGTCACCAGGGAGCCTCATTTCCTAGTGAGCAACAGACTTACAGCTGAGCTCTAAGTCCTGCCCCCTAAGAGCTTGTCTACAGCACTGGGAAACCCTGAGACCCCTGAGAGCTGTAGTCCCTCCCCAGCTCCAGACACACCAAAGGCCAGGGCCCAAGTCAGCAGAAGGACAGAACCCTGGACCTCCAGGCCCTGGGATCAGGACGAGGACCCGAGAGGCCAATACAAGACAGTGGGGAGCTCATGCGAACACCGAGCTGGGAGCCTCGGCTCTGCGGCTCTGCAGCCTGTCAGCACCCAGATAATTAGAATCTGAAAAAAAGGCTCATTATTACTCCTGGGGCTCTGGCACCTTGGGAAAAGGATGTTTCCTGACAGATCATCTCCCAAAGACACATTCATCATGAACTACTGCCTAAATCTGTGTTTGGTCTCTCTTAAAAGAGGTGATTCATCTGCCTGACTGAACTAAGGCACCTTCTGGAACAGTCGTGATGTGGCCACTGTTGGAAACCAGAAAGCAGGAAGGGCCAGGCCCGAGGGCCTCCTGTGAGACTCTGAACCCCTGAGCTGGGGACTAGGGAAGGGAAGACAGGAGGGGGAGTGTGCTGGAGCCAGTGCCTGGGACATTGGCATCCCCTGAAGAGACACTGGAAGAGGAGAAAGGCCAAGGTCAGGCTCACTCCTCTCCTAGGTTTGCTGAGGACCCGGCCCTATGGGCCCCATCCTGAGAGCCACATCTGTGCCAAGCCACTAAAGCCCGGATCTCATTCCTCCCTTACCAGCCCTGGTGGTGGATGCTTTTCACAGATGTGCAGACTGAGGCACAGCTAAGGCGGATCAACTCCAGCCTGTAGACTCTTTACCTCTCTGGTCTTTTGGCTTAATCAGGCCTCCTGAGGTCCTGGGGTGGTGGGTTTTTAGGGATCCTAAAGCTGTGCCTTTGAGAGAGAGGACCTTGACTTGAATCCTTTAGGAAAGGAGTCTCAATAGAGAAGGAAATAAAATGAAGGCAGGGGGCCAAGGAGAAAGATGAGAAAGGGAAGTACTGGGCAAACAGGAGTCAGGACTTCAGATGTACCGATGATGTGAGAGAGTATTATAGTTGTACACACAAAGCACAGACTCAACAACACTGACAACATGAGATCTAAGTGGAAATGCTGCTTTGTAATGTGCCTGTCAAGGTGGGAGGTAGGGGGTGTGGTGGATGGTGGGTGGGGGTGGGGAGGGGATATGAGAATGCAGGTGGAGGGACGTTGACACTGGCAGTGGAATTGGTGATGAAATATATGTCTAAGACTCAACTATAAATAACTTTGTAAATCATTGTTATTTAATTAAAATTATTTTTTAACAAAATGAACAGAAAAGGGGCCTTGATCTTAGGGGAGTCCCTGATGGGGTTGTGAAAGGGCATGTGAGCATGAACTATGGCACACAGGTCCCACCCAGGTGGGTGCTCAGTGATTGAGTGTCACTCAGGTCCCTTATCGTGGGCCGTGTGCCCACATGCAGTGTTGGCCTTAGAGTCCCATGGTTTAGCCTCTCTCCCTGTCAACCAGGGATCCAGGAAAAAGATCCACCACATGGGGTGGCTAGGCAGGGCAGGAAGGGCTTCCGTGCCACCGCCTTGTTCTCCCCAGTTTTCTCTGGCTTCTGCTCTTCTGCTGGGGAATGGGATCTTAGTCAAATTCACGTGTTTTTGCATGATGGAGGAGATAAGTACAGCAGGAACTGTACAGTAGGAGATAAGTACAGCAGGGGAGGGAATGGGGTCACATGGTTCTTGGACTCCACACCAGCCCATGAGACAGATGTCCCTCTGCCAAGGGGAGATGCCACTTCTGGAAGCATCTCAACAGAAATACTGCTACCTTTAGCACCTCAGCCTTAGACAGCACCTGGAGTGTCCTTGGGAGCTCTATATCCAAGATGGTGCCTCTGAGAGCTAAAAGTGGGGTACCACTGACACATGTCCTCACAGCATTAGGGAAAAGCATTGACCATCCCCTACTCAACAGAAAAGCAAGCAATCATCCCATAATTCCAGGTAACTGTGCAAAAATATGAAGTGGTAGAAGATATTTATGATAAAGTAAATGTGAGCAAAAGATTATAAAACAGAATGCATAGAACCTTTCCTTGTTTGTGAAAAAATACAAGCTTATATTAAACAAACACTCATGCGATAAACAATGTTTGAAAGAAGTTATTTTGGGTGGTAGTGTTATGAATTTTTTCTCTTTTCCTGTCTACATTATAGATGATGAACGTATGTAATTTTTCTCAGGGGGGGAAAAATATTTCTGAAATGAGGGTTAACATTTTGTCTCCCTTAAGACAGGATAACAGAGGACGTGGAGCCTCTGTCCCCTTGGAATCTCTGGTATTTGCCCTCTGAAAAGGAGCTGAGTTCCGGAGGAATGTCAGCATGCAAGCTTGTGAGAGCCTTGAAAACTGGCTGTGGATTCCCAATGATTCAGAGCTCAGATTTCTTATGGTAACAATCCAGGTAAATATTCCTAACAGATATCTTCAGGATTGATTTGATCCAAGTGAAACTTTCCCATCACACTGCACTTGTCAGCACTTACTGCATATGAGCAAACATGGACCCTGACATACCCTGGCTCAAGTACCTGACATACCCTGGCTCAACCTTTTGCAGGTTGGCTGGGCAATTTGAAACTTCATGTTTAGGTTACATGTACAGACAGGGCAGCTTTTCTCATGGATAAGTCAAGGAGGCACAGAGACCCTTAAGCCTGGACACAAAACTCACAGCTCCTACCTCTGTTCTCTTCCATTGGCCAGATGAAGTCATGGACCATGCCTGATGCCACCAGGCTCTGAAACTCACTCTCTGCTCTGCAGATGGAAGCCCACAGTCATGTGACTACATCAAGGCACAAGAAAGGTCTAGAATGAGATCATGATCTCATTTGTCCCCTGACCTCCATGAATGACAGCTTTAGTCTGGGTCAGAGGGGCAAGTGTAAGGTGGCTGAACAGACTGTGGACACTTTGAACATTGCATGACTCCCCACTGATTTTAGAAGTAAATTAAAAAAATTAGAATGCAAATGCAGGACCCATGAAGATGACCACGATTCCATTATCCACAGACAGCGGATGGCTGGTGAAATCTTGCCAGCATTTCCTTGCAAAAATATGCATATTTTCATGCATATATAAGTCAGTATAACTAAGTAACATCTGACTTTGTTTTTATGTCCCACCCTTTCTGCCTAATCTCATTTCATGAACTCTTTCTTGCATTATTAAGTAGTCTTTAAAAACAGACTTTGCGTTGATATGATTTACTCCAAAGATGTAGCATAACTTATATGGGTGATCCCAATAGTTATATATTTAGGCTTTTCAGCTTTTATCCTATTCTAAGTTTGCTCTAATGAGCATCATAGAATGCAGTAACAGTTGCCATTGTGGAGCTTTTTGAACTGCCTGGTTCCCAGTTGGGCACTTTCCACGCAAGACATGTAAGCCTCCTTATTTGTTTTCCTGTATAACCCTGGGGACACGGGAACAATGTGGGTAGAGGGGAACAACTGGGGGAACTTTCTTTTCATTCCATTTAAAAGGTAGATCTATACAGGGGCTCTGAGTGACCTTTATTCCATCCTGAATGGGGCATCAGCCACTTAAGTTTGAGTGCTCTGAGTAGCACGGGGAGAAGGTAGGCTGATGCAGTTGTGGGGAAGAGGCAAGACGTGGGGGCTGTGGGCGGAGGCTCAGGGCATCAGGGCAAGTCCTGAAGCCTGCAGAACAAGTCAAAGGTATAGGCTTTTTCTAAATGCAGTGGGAGCTCTGGAGCCAATTGAGCCTGGCGCCAGGGGGTCCAAAAAAATGATACCATTTGGGGAGCAGTCTCTTTAAGAAGATGACATAGAATTAGAAATCAAAATTGCTGTGCAATTTAATATTTACTTAGAATAAGGAAGGAAATCACAATAAATGGCGGATTTCAAGCACCTAACAATTACCAAGCACATTACAAATAGAGGCAAATTGCTTGGTACTTCTTGCTCACCACCCAGACCCGTGTTGGAGGCATTCTTTCTCCCCTGGGCTGTCTGGACTCTGCTCTCTTTACTCTATAAAGTCTCTTGGTACTTCCTATAGTCTGGTTGGTCATTGCTCAGCTGGCAGAAGGAAGGACAGCTGCAGCCCACAGTCCTGGAAAGAGCGGCTACAACTTTGTGACTAGAGGGAAGAAATGCAAGTTGCACAGGCCAGAGGCATTTGAGACCCTGCTGGGCTGGAGGCTGAGCTTGGGAGGCAGCAGACCTGGGGGCATGGGGGGGGACTGTTATCTCTTCCTCTGGTCCCAGGGAAGGGGTAAATGCCTGTGCCCCAGTTTCAAAGAACTAGAGACTTAATGGGCTTCTCTAAGAATACACGACCCACCCCCCCAACCCCTGTCACAGAGCGTTTTAGCCACACCAGGCAAAAGGAAATGAGGCTTTTTCTCTGAAGGTGCCTGAGAAGATGAAGAAGATAAAACGTAAGGGTACTCCAGCTCACTGTCCCCACAGTCAGATGGCCACCCCACAGGAAATGTGCTTGACCACAAGAAATAGGGTAGTCTCTACAGAGGAAATGTATCCCACCAGTCAGAGGAAAGGAGACCATGTGCACAGGCTATACAGAAGCCACCCTCCCCCAAGAACCAGGGCTGGGGTGGCCACCTGCAAAATAGAATCAACACTACAAGGGGCAGAGTGCAAGTTTGAAGAATCATCAATGGACACTGCGAAGTGGGAGAAAAAGAATGAGCTGAGATGCCTCCTAGGAGACACATGACACAAGTAGAAGCATTACAGGGTGAGCACCACTTGGAGAGCAAAAGAATTCAAAACTAGGAATTCCACCAGGGAAGTGGAGAATTAGCTGCAGGAAACCACTCGAGATGAAATTAAAAAAAAACAACGTGGTAATAACTAGTATACTGTAGACAAGGGACATGAAAGATAGAGCAAGGGAATCTGGTTTCTACATAATGCTGCCACGGATCAGAACAAATACTCACAGAGCTTTCACCTGATCTTAGCCAAAAGGCCGAGAAGCGATCTCACAGAGTTTTCAAAGAACACCATCTATGTTCTAACAACAGGCCACGGGCTTTGTGACAGACTCCTGGGCCGGGAGTTCAGAATCTATGTAAACTTTACTCCAGATATAGAAAACTAAATCAGATGATTTGATGAAAATAGCAATGGAATAAATGCCTAAAATAGACAGAGGACTAGGGGTAGAGCTGGAGTGCTAGTGCAGCAGGTACTGCTTTGCCCACAGCCTCAGCTGGATCCCCAGCACCACGCATGGTCCCCCAAGCACCTCCAAGAGTGATTCCTGAACACAGAGCCAGGAGTAAACTGATCATTGCGAGGTGTGGTTCAAAAACTAAAACAAAAGACAGAAAACTAGGTACAGTGAAGGTGGGCTATGATTTATTCAATCAAGTGTCAAATAGAATGTGTGTGTGATTAGAACTTTGAGAGTGAATTATTTCTAACTTGCAAATGCTGGAGCCATAGTTCAAAGCCACATGTGTGCACTTCCCAGTTCATCTCTTTCTCCTTCAACTGGTGGTTTCACTCTCTCAGCTCAGGGTCATCCATCACTTGTGTGTGGGAAGGAGGAAGGATGATAAATCCTTAGTATCATGTCATAAGGGTTTGTGGCAGCAGCTCTGGCCTTTCTGGGGCTAGGGAGAAGCATGAGTGGTCCCTGGGGCAAGAGCACAGATTTGTGAAGACCTGGTCCCCAGATGGTCCCCATTCCCCAGGCCCTTAAGAGAACCACATGCACAGCCATCAGCACATCCATCCATCCTGTGAGCAAAGGCTCTCTGCAGGATGTACAGTGGTGAACTCATCAACAATATTGGGTGGCACCAGGGCAGGCAGAGGATTCAGCAGTACAGGAGAGTGGGAGAGCCAGCAGGGAGGGGGTATGGCACTCAGCCCACTGAGCAAAGAGCATATTGAGCCAGTCCTGTGTTGAGCAGATGCCATGACACAGAAGAGCCATCTCTGATCTCAGGGGTCCCAAGGGCAACACATGCTCAGACCGTCCATTGTGACCATGTTACTGAATAAGCTAAAGCTGAGATAAATGCCATAGCCAGAAGTTATTTGGGCCTTGCTTACATAGTCTTATAATATTAGCTTTTAGATCTCAGTGTGTGGGCAACACTAAGATATTGGTTGCTTTAGTGTAATATATCTGCTTTGCTTATAGCCCTGACAGTGTATGGGTCTCCACATGCCCCTGTTTCCCAAAAAATCCAAACACATCATTGAGGCTAAAAAAAGAATGAGCTGAGGAAAGAATCTTGGAGTATCCAGGACAATAGCACAGCAGGTAGGGCACTTGCCTTGCACACAGCCAACCCAGGTTCATTCCTGGCACATTACATGGTCCTGCTGAGCCCCACCAAAAGTGCCGCTTGAGTGCAGAGCCAAGAATAAGCCCTGAGCACAGTGGTGTGAACCCCAAAACCAAAACAAACAGACAAAAGAATCTTGGGAGACACCAGTAGGTTCAGTGAATGAGACATCGCCCAAAGGGTGGCGGGGTAGATAGAGAGAGCCAGATGGAACACAATGGCAAAGACTTGGGGAAAGACTTAAGTTCTGGGAGGTGGGGGCAGTTAGTGATGAGAAGATATGATTGAGGCAGCAATTTCAGCTGCACAGTCAGAAACCAATTTGCAAACGGTTCAGAAGATTTGGGAGATGTACAAGCACAGTGTCCTGGGGAGCTCAGCCCCAGGATTGGAATATCAGCCTTTTAACCCCCAACCCACCCCATCTGCAACCAATTCCTGTCAGACAAACCTGCCCTTCTCTCACGACCTTCCCCAGAGAGCCTTCTTTGCACTTTGAGCTAAGCTTTCCTTCCAGAATGCTCCTCCCCCCCTCACCATCAAACCCTCTGCTGAAATCCTGCATCTGAGTAGTGAAAAACACTCAGCATTCACATCTTTAAGTCCCATTTCCAGAAACTAAGACCAGAGATGGATACAACTTGTACCACACAGGTCACACAGAAAAAGAATGATGGGGCATGTTCTACAGCTGCCTAAAAGACCTGTCCAAACTTCACTGGAAACACCATTATTGCCTTCGAGTAGCTACTTAGGTATCGTGCTACCCGCACAGTGGAGCCTGGCAAGCTACCCGTGTCATATTTGATATGCCAAATACCAGTAACAATTATAGACCTCATTCCCATGACCTGATGGAATGGTTTGAGGCTCTTTATGTTCCTGGAGCAAGAAGGTGCCCTTGGGCTCTACTTGCATGAGACAGGATATATGGAGATGTTACTGGTACCCGCTCGAGCAAATCGATGATGAACGGGAAGACAGTGACAGTGACAGCTACTTAGGCATTGGATACCTACTTAGCTTTTTTGGAAAATGGGCATCCTCATGCATGGATGATGGCCTGCTAATTGACTCAACGTTTTCAAGAAGGCATGTTCTACAGCTCCCTATAAGATCCATCCAAACTTCACTGGACACACCCTATTTCTTTTCATCCATCTGCAGGTCACAGCTGTGCTTCTAATGCCAAGGCTCGGTAAAACCTGTACAGCTCAACTCCAGAGTAAAGGTTAGGCTCAGGTTGTCCCCTCCATCTCTCTTTCCTCCTTGAACTGTCCACCAGCAGGATGCAGACAGCATGCAAACTCAGCTATACACATTTAAAACCTGTGCCTGAAACACATTTGCTAACACCCCATTGGCTAAAGTCACATGGTCAAACCTCCTGCCAAGGGGCTATTACAGTTTTGCACACAATGTGTATTCACAAAGAACTCTTTTATAACAACCACTGCTCTAAAGGGCAACACACACACACACAAATACACACAATTTTCAAACAGACAGTAAAGAGATGAATGATGTTTAAATTCTCTACTACTCAAAGAAATGCATATGCAAAGGGAGGTTTGTCTCCACTCACCAGATGGGTAAAAACTTACAGAATTGACATACCTATTTAGCTTATTGGAAAATGAGTATCCTCATGCATGGAAGATGGCCGTGCTAATTGACTCAACCTTTTCAGGAAGGCAGCTTGGCAATATGTGTCAAAATAGAAAATGAGTGTGCCTTTTATCCTGATACTCTCACTTTTAAGCAATAAAAGAAATAAAAACAAAAATGGGTCCTGTAAGGAATTGTCAGAGCATGGTTTTGGATGGATTTATGAAATGAGCACAGACCTACAGAATAGGATACAATGGAATAATATCAATGACATCATTCTGTAACTTGCAAAGTAGAAGCAACTTCACCTTGTTACAAAAAAATGAAAAATCAGGAACAAACTTTGAAGGCCATAATCTTAATCTTGTAGTTCCAAAAGGACATTTTTGTCAGTCTTGCTTTTCAAACTCATGTTCTTCCTTGAATACATACCTTTCTTCTTTTGTCTCTATGTCCCTCTGCTCTTTCCTTGCTGCAACCCCAACATGCACATTTCATTCAATAAAACAATCTTGCAAGAAAGAGATAAAGAGGAAAAGGGAAGAAGGAAAGAAGGAAAGAAAAAGAGGAAGGAAGGAGGAAGGGAGGGAAGGAAGGAAGGATGGAAGAAGAAAATAAAGGACTTTCATTGCTAGAGAATGTAGGAGTGGTTCTGTCACTTCTATGCACTTTTAGAGTAGTATAACTTTGGGAAGCTTCCACGCCTTTGTACTTTCCCCAAAGGTTTGAATGTTTACGATAAGGCATGCTCTATTTTGCAAAAAATTAATAAAGCTTGAAAAGTAATGAATCCCGTTGAAGCACGTTTTGCTCTACAAGAAAAAACAATTAAGGTAATACGTTGCACTAAGTTTTCACTGAAAGAACTTTAGAATTAATATTCTTTTTAATTTTTTGTTAGCCAGAATCATTGAAAGTGTAATTTAATTATCCCTATGTCATGAGTCAAAATCAGATTTAGTTTCTGTTCTGAAAGTGTTTTGTTTAATGTTAATATGCCAGCCAGTGCAGGAGGCCACTGTCTGCTAATTCCTCACTAGTTAGAATCTGTTACACCTATTACTGTCAGGGGACTTTTTCCTAGGCAGTGCCATTGATGTGCAAGTATAGGAGGTTAAAAACAACTCCCTGTGACTCCAACTCCATGATGAGCTAACACAGATCGCACATTTATGATGGTTTAAGGGGGTCACCTTTATCCCATCCTATCTCTACATCTGTTTTGTGGAGGTTATTTATAAGGAATCTGAATATCAGCTCCTGCCATTCCTAAGTGACTAAGGTCCAGCAGGACTCACTCTTCACTCCAACATTCTAATACACGTTAGGAGATACCAAGACATACATAAATCTAACAAACTATGTGTAAGACCTTTAAGGAGAAAGTGATAAAAATTTATTAAAGGGCATAAAAGAAAAGCTAGATAAGGGGAGATACATAATATGCTTATGAGTTGGGAGGATGAGTAGTCTAAAGATGCCAGTTACCCCCACCAACTAATCTAAGGGCCATGCAATTATAATTTTAAAAATCCCAGCAGAGCTTGAGAGGAAACATGACAGGCTGATTTAAAAGTTCATGGAGGAAATAATTTTGAAGAACAAGGACAACTTACCCTCCCAACACAAAAGACTCATAATAAAGCTCGGGTGCTTTAGATTGCAGCATGCTGTGTACGACTAGGAAGGCCAATGGAGAGACCAAAAACAGCTGGTCTCTTGCATGGGGCTCTGTCTATGATGTTGTGGTTTAGAAGCTACACCCAGCGATGCTCTGGCTTACTCCTGGTTCTGTGCTCCAGGATCATTCCTGGAGTACCATATGTGGTGCTGGGGATTGAACCCTGGTAGGATGTGTGCAAGGCAAGCTTTTTACCTGCTCACTATTTCTCTAGCCCTCCCACTGTCTCACAGGGGAGGCAGAGCAAGCAAGAGCTGACCAGATAGGACAAGTCAAGACAGGAGACCAGTTACACTCATAGCGGTACCAGGAAATTGGCTCTACATCAGGGAGAAAGGTGCCTTACACAAGGTGAAACTTCACAGTAAAATAATGAAAACCAAAGTTTAAAACTTTTTTTTTAAAAATTTTTTATTATACCACCGTGAGACATACACTTACAAAGGTGTTCACAATTGGTTCTTGGTAATACAGTATTCCAGCACCCATCCCTCCACCAGTGCCCCAGTTCTACCACCATTGTACCCCCACCCCTCCCACCCACCCCCCAGGCTGCCTCAACAGCAGGTAGCCCTGTTTCCTCTCTTTCTCTCTCTGTCTCTCTCTCTCTCTGTCTCTGCATCTCTATCCCTCTTGTTTAAGAATGAGAAGAGTCCCTATAATGGCCTTGAGTGGAAAATAATTCCTTAAACAAAAAAACAAAAAACACAAACCCTTAAAAACATTGCAGTAAAAAAATACAATTAAAACTTCTCTATGAAAGTTTCTATAATCAAATAAAAAATGTTTAAAGACAGACCAAAAGATACTGTCATACATATAAGCAATTAAAACAGTTATCTAGAATGTGTGAAAAACTCCTATAGAATGTGACAAATTACCCGAAGAAGAAGGGACTAAAACAAAGGCCAGACCAAGAATCAGCAATCCCGGGATGCCTGAAAAGCCCCACCTTCCTAGAAACCAGTACATTGACCAGGAATAGTCAGCTCAGGTTCTCTTACGCCCTAAGTGAAAGTACAAATTGCAGAAAACACTGAGACTTGCAGCTTCCCCCAAATTTGAGGGCACAGGTGCTCACTCTCTGTCCCAGTGATCCCAGGGGAAGGAATAAATTGCAGAGAATGCATTCACAAGGGATTGTGCAGGAGAGGGACAGTTTAACACACCATGGCCATATGCAGGGACGTGATGACATAAAGGCAATGCCATCCCCAAAGGGATGAGCATGAGAGAGTTATTTCTACAGCAACCACATGCAGGAGTCTCCCGGACACCACAGGGACTGGAAGAAGCCAGGAGACAAGCACGTGTTGCACATTGAATAATGGGTGTGGATGCAGATGGAAGCCGCAGCATCAACATTTGGGGGCTCCTGTAAGTGATTTTAGCCTCTTCGATCCTTGCTATCTTCATTGCAGATAAACAGGTCTTGGTAGTAGTGAGCAGGAAACACATGGCCCATGGATACAGGTCAGTGAGGTGTTTGATGCACAGTAAACACTAGCAAATAATTGGCAATTTGAGAGACATAGGAATCTTAGAAATGGTGATTGCATGACGAGAGAAACAGGACACAGGGTAGGAAGCTTGTCTTGTACATGGCCAACTGGGATTAGATTCCTGGTACCACATATGGTCCCCTGAGCAATGCTAGGAATGATCCCTGAGGACAGAGCCAGGAGTAAGTGACCCAATTGCTCTCACCTCTAAAAGTATGGTGACTCTGGAAATTTGGTGTTTAGTAAGTCTCAGGAGCTGCTTCTTTCCAAAATGTGTTAGGGAAGTTGCAGAGTAGGTGAACCAAAGGGAGAGCCCACATGGAAACTATTTAGGTTTTCATATTGTATGGGCTTTCCCCACATGAGGAACTTAGGTTTCTATGTCAGTGAAGATGTGCAAAGTTTTTAGTGAATTGCTGTGTCTTAACACACAGAGAAGAAATAGCATCTATCTGAATTGAGTTGTGTGAATCTCCTATATCTCCTGAATTAACCTGAATTAACCTGTGTGAATGGTTGGTCTCATTTTAATTAATCATATGTAAAACAAAAAATCCTGATTTGTTTTCCAATATTTAGATTTCCCTAAAGATTCTGAAAGTACACTTCTGGGACTATTATAAATTCAAAGGTATTCAAAATATTAGTTACACCAAAATAGGCATGTTTTTTGCAAACTTTTTTTTGTAAAATAAGCATTTTGTTCACTTTATTACTCATAATAAGTAGCAAAATAAAAGGGAAAAAAGGCGATTGTCCTTGCAGGTAAAGGACAACCTGCAGGTGAGGGCTCCAGACTCGGGATTCAACTGCACCTGAAACATTTTATTTCTCTAAAACAATAAGGAGGAGCTGGGATGTGACTCAAGTGTTAAGGCATACCCTTGTGTGTCTGAAGCTCTCGGATCAATCCCCACCTTTACAAGGTCCCTCTCCAGCAGGACCACTGGGTATGCCTCCCCCTTAGCAACACAATATCAACAACGAAAAAGATAAGAAAATGATAAACAAATCTTATAAAAAGGTACTTTTATGGCAATATCAGATTTTTGTACATTGATTGTGGATAGGATAATAATCTATCTATATGTCTGTCTCCAGATTTTTTGTACATTGATTGTGGATAGGATAATAATCTATCTATATGTCTGTCTCCTATTTGTCGTCTGCCTCCTATCAGAGGCATATGTCCCACATGCCCTGAGACGACTAATTCTTTTGAGTGTTTTAATTCTCTTACCCTCTGGTTCCACACTAGGAAATTTTGCAAATGGGGTTGATTTTGGTTTTAATCTCATTCCATGTTTGAAATTCCTTACTCCACCCATGAGTGTCTTGGCTCTCCTTATGCCCCGCTTCAAAACCAATATTCATGGCAGTCCTTGCCCACTCCCCTATTTTCCCCTGTGTTCCCATGGGGGGCTCTCACCTAGCTCTTCTCACACACCCTGGGTGACAATGTTCCCACTTGGATCTTTGTCCTTCCTGCTGGTGAGAGATAAATAAGTACCTGTTAAATGAATGAATAAACGAATGAATGATGGTCATATCCAACACTTAGCACAGTGCCTTGGTGGAGTAGAACAATTATATTATTATAAAGTGAACAAATTGGTATGGAAAAAACCACAAAACCTCATTGAGTTATCATTTATCACGACTCGGGCATGAAGTTTATCTTTCATGCATCTGTGAGCAATGTTTCACAGAACTGTTTCAAAGTGTCAGTAAGATTACAGATGGCATGACTGTCCTGTTAATATTCATAAATTCTTACATGCATAGCCCCTGTATGGATGAGAGAGATGACAGAAACTCCAGGGGGCTTGTGAGAGCAAGGTCAAGGTCATGATCACAAGTGAACCCCAGACTCCAGCATTTGGGAGGGAGGAGGTGTTCTCAGAAGTGGCCATGATGATCACAACTCCCAAGGACAGCCATCCACACAGGCATCCAGCAATAGGGCGGTCACACTCACAGGACCGATCATTTTCTCTGTCAGACACCACATGCAGAGGAGGTGCCTATGTGTGTCGCCTCCTATGTGTGAAGATCTGTGTGTGAAGATCTACAGAGGAGGAAGGACATTTATCTGCAAAACGGCCTGACTCCACTTAGTTCTTCATTGTTGGATGACAGGCCTAGCTAGCTTGGGAGCTTTGCTGCTTTTTCCACTCGCTGCTTAATCTGTTTACATGTTCTTAAGACAGGGTTTATACTAATGAGGTCTCTCTTCTGTGTAAACACTGATGGAGGGTGTGTCAGTTACAGAAGTCATCTTGACTCTCAATGAGTAACTTCTGACTTATTGTATATATACTAAGACTTCTATGTTATCTAGATTGGGAACAGCTCCTCTTTATACCCACTGACTCAGCGTGGGACAGTTAGAATTTACCAGGACACTACCACCCTGGCTATATTGTGACTATGTTTAAGATAATAATAAGGATCATACTAGTTTGCCCTCAAGCAGGCGAGTATGACCCTTTCAGTATTCAGAGAACAAGATACTCAGAATCACCCTGATGCAGATAATAATAAGAAGGACCTTGTGGGTACTATCTAGATTACATGAAGCCCATGAAATTAAGATGTTTTACTTTATACCAGCCTCCTCTCTCTCCAGTGTTTCACATAAGAGATAATCTCGGAAGAAGGGCTTAGTCCTTGGCATAATCATTTGTTTAGACCTGTAATAGGGTGTAGCACCAACCTTCTATACTCTTCTACTATCTAAAGCTGTTTAGGGTTCTTTATTTCTTTCCCTTTCTCTCTCTTTCTCTTTTCCTTCCCTTCCAGACTAAACCCAAACATGAACTTTTTAATTGTATATCTTTTTATTTGTATATCTCACGGTGGTATAATAAAATACTTAAAAAAATTTAAAAAAAAGAAAAACTTTTTTCAGGCAACTGAAGAAAAAAAAAATAAAATGCATGCTCTACCTCAAAAAAAAAAACTGTTTAGGGTTCTTTGTTGACAGGACCCTCCCTGATGTTAGAATTACTTTTGTGTATATAAGGGTTCTGATTTGAGATACTTTCCTCTCCTCCTCTCTGGTGGGATCCTCTTTGGTGGGACACTCTCTCTTATGGAATCCTCTTTGGTAGGAGACTTGGGCCCTCATGTGTGGTCTAAGTTCTGACCAGAGCTAGAGGCTTTCCATTATATTGGATGCGGTGCTAGAGCTTTTGTACTATTAAAAGCCTTTTTGGAACTGCACTGGACTTGTGAGTTTTCATCCATTCCCCAGTGACTTCAGAGGTAGAAGAGAACATCTGTCCTGATACTGTTGGGGACCCCAGCGGCTCCCCAACACCTCATGAATTGCCCCTTTCTCTGTAAGGTAGACTTCAGCCCCGATATCCCTAAAAAATGTCCTCTGGAATCAGAGAGTTAAAACCTTTTGCCCACGTCCCGGGAATTTGTAGGGCTTGGTGGGCAGGAAGATGTGACTGGAGAGTTTGGTTTGGTTTATCCCCCACCCCTGCTCTCCCCAGGAAGGAAGAAATCCATAAGAATGATCTCTTCATGGGGGCCAGTTTTCCACAGGGCTGGTCCTCTCATATTATCATGACATCCCAGGTCACCTTGTCTTCTGGGACAGAGGTCTCAGAGCCATGGTCTGTGCCCTCTTTGTGGAGTGAAGATGTCTCCTAAGGTCCCTGTACCTCAGACAAGACCTCATCCAAGGCCTGTCCCTGTCCCACCTCAGGTAAGAAGCACCAGGCTCAGCCTATGTGTCCACACCCTGGTGTACTGGAGATTGAGGGCAGGGGAGGGGATGGCAGTTGCTACAGCTGGAAGACCAGCAGTCAAGGGAGTTTGGGGAGGTCGAAGTGGGAGGGCAAACCTGGACGCTCACCCACACTGTTGGGCGTGAGAAGCACAGAGAGCCATCCTACCACAATGGGACTTGTGGAGGCATCCTGGAGCCTGTCCCAGGGGGAGTCCTGGAGCCCTGCCCTTGGTGGTCTCATTTCTGAGACATGAGGGAGAGTCTCCGCCTGCTCTCTGAGATGTCTCTGTCCTACCATTCCCAGGGGCCAGAATGTGCTTTTCTATAGAACATTCGCATGCACATGTTATCCTCCTAAAATGTCAAGTGGCTCTTTTCCAGAAGCACTGACCAGAGATAAGGAGGAAGAGAAGGAAACCTACCCCCACTTAGGGGACTCGGTGACCAGGAGTTAGCTGGCGGCTTCACTCCCTCCTCTCTGCCGCCCGCTCCCCGTCTTTTCTGTCCCACCCAAAGATCTCCCCAGATACTCCCAGGAACTCTGGGCACCCGGGAGATGGGAGGGTCCTGGCCAAGCCTGCTTCTGGAAACCTGCTCCCACGCTCCCTGGTCTCAGTGGGGTGGACAGTTCAAAGGCTTCAATTGTTTAGGAGGAAAAAAAAAAGGAGCTCCTCTAGCCTTGCTCTGGGATTGGAGTAGCAGTAGCGCTGCCCTGTGCTGGTGTGTAAGAATCTGGGAAGCCAGACCATGGGGGTCCCAGCACAGACGTAGCAGGAGGCTGGCTCTGACGCTTGACAGGAAGCAGCAAACTGCCCATCTGTGACTTGAGTAACTTCTCCCTGAAGAGTCTAAGAGCCCATCCCAGTTCTGGAAGGGATGGTCAGGGATAGGGTAGAGTAAGGCCTCTTGAGCTTTCAGTTACCTCCAGGGCCCTGAGTTACCTTCTGGACCCTGAGTTACCTCCTGGGTCCTGATTATCAGGCCCTGAGTTACCTCCTGGGCTCTGAGTTTCCTCCTGGGTCCTGAGTTACCTCCTGGGCCCTGAGTTACCTCCTGGGCCCTGAGTTACCTCCTGGGCCCTGAGTTACCTCCTGGGCCCTGAGTTACCAGGCCCTGAGTTACCTCTGGACCCTGAGTTACCTCCTGAGATCTGAGTTACCTCCTGGGCCCTGAGTTACCTCCTGGGCTCTGAGTTTCCTCCTAGGCTCTGAGTTTCCTCCTGGGCCATGAATTACCTTCTGGGTTCTGACTTATCTCCTGGATTCTCAGTTACCTCCTGGGCTCTGAGTTACCTCATGGGTTCTCAGTTATCTCCTGGGCTCTGAGTTACCTCCTGAACCCTGAGTTCCCTGGGCCCTGAATTACCTGAGCCCTGAGTCACCTGGACCCTGAGTTCCCTCCCAGACCTGCATTACTTAGTCGTGGCTTTCTGTAGCCTCAATGGGCCCCCAAATCATCCATTCACCATCAAGTTGCCATGCTGTCTGCCTTGTTGAGTGCCATGAGCTCTCTGTGATATAGGTGCTGGGTTCCTATTTTCCTCACAGAGACCCAGCAAGGTGAGGCTATTTGCCTAAAGCTGTAAAGAGAGAAGTGCAGAGGGCAGAGATTCAGATTCTCAGTCAAGCCCCTCAACATTCCTTTGTCTTAAATCTGCCCTGCACTTTGCCCGCTCTGCCTCTGACCTAGTCCTACTTATGTTTACCTGCTTCTTCTGCCCAGGTCACACGTCCTTACACTCTTGTCCCTTTGTCTTCACCTCACCTGAAGATGTTCATTTATTGACTGCTGTGCATCAGGTTCTGACAGGGCTGCCAATAAGAGCTTCCCAGACTCTTACACGCCAGCTCAGGAACAGTGACGAGCTTAGCAACCAGCAGGTAAGGAGCGAGTGAGACTCAGACCTGCAGGCCAGATGCTCGGAGGGGAAAGACACCAGAGTTTGAGAAAACACAAGGTGGATGGACTTTGGGAGACAGTCTAATGGAGAGAGAGGAACCCCAAGATACAGTCAGAGGGGTTGAGGCATCTGAGTGTCTGAGGAAAATACTCCAAACCAGAGTGGGGAAACCAGAATAAAGAATAATACAGGGATGGTTTTGAAACTCACACAGGGCTGGGGAGAAGTTGTTGTTCTCATCTGCTCAAGTGGGAAGGCCTGAGTATAAATAGAACAATAGGTAGGATCCTCAGAAGGCTACCCGATTAGAAGTAGGTGTTGATTAATCCTAAATTAACAAACATACAAGTAAGCCTAAAAATTATCCAGCTAATTCAAAATAAGTTAATTGCTTCCCAGAAGAAACCGCCACACTATTTAAGGAAACACGAGGTTGACAGAGGTTCTGGATCAAGATGCAATTGTAGGAAGAGCCTGAACTCAGCTCCCACAGATACGACACATTCCCAGTGACACGAAACCCACCGTCCCTACAGCACAGCACTAGCAGTAAACAGTGAAGCTCAGCTGTGGGCATGAGGAGCCACAAGTCCACACTGAGAGAGCACAGCACAGCTTCACCAAGCCAAGAGTGAGGGTCTGCCAGGTCCTGGGCCAACAGAGATCAGTCAACAGGTGCAAGCCACTGTGTATGTGACAAGTCACTGAGGGCCAGGATCAGTTGAGAAGAAACCAATAGGTGAGACTGGTTTGGGCACCCAGCACCCTCTACTGGGTGTACCAGTATCACCTGCCTTAACTAAGTCCAAGCATTGGAAGCCCAACATGCTACACCCTTCATCTCAGGCAAGTGTTCATGAAGCTCACCAGAAGTGCCTAGCAGGGACCTAACTCTTGAACTCCATGACACATTACTGTCACAAGTCTATCATTTCAAGGCCAAGAGGGGTCGCAGTGTCACCTAACATACATATCACATGCAATCACAGAGACTCAGGCATAATAAATGTGAGGCAGAATTAATCCCAAAGGAAAGGTCCAAAGCAAAAACTTACAAAAAGTCCAGAAAACAGAAGCAAGGAGATTAATAAATAGCATAAAATAATGGGTATAAGGATGGTCATTAAAATTTGGAGAATAGATGAACTTAAATTTTTAAAAAATACTTTAACAAAAGTTACAGAGTTTGGTGACTATAATAACAGGAACCAGCAATAAAGGGGGTCCAGACTGAAGGAAGCAGCGGAGCAGCTAAGTGAACTCGAAGACAGCTAGCGCTCACCCCAACAGAGCTGTGAACTGAGAAAAAGAGAATCACAAAGAAGTGAGATCTCAAGAGACCTCTGAGATAACATCAAGTGGAATAATGGTGATTATATTAAAGGGGTCCCCAAAGGAGGAGAAAGAGAAAGGGACAGGTAAATTATTTGAAGATCTAAAGGCCAAAAATTGTTCCCAATCTAGGATACAGGAATCCCAGAGTCTTAAATTATAGGACACTAAAGAAGTTGACACCAAGGGACATTATATTTAAATGGTCAAAGTTAAACATAAAGAGGAGCTCTTATAAAGAGCAAGGCACAAACCACTTGTTGAATACAAGGAAAAGAAAGAGGATTATTACTCTGATATTTTGGAGACCATTGCGGCTTGCGGGCGCCAGGTTCATCAATAAATGCTTTATTTGGAGGTGACTACAAGAGTATGCCTCCTGCATGGCAATCCTGGCAAGCTGCTTGTGTCGTATTTGATATGCCAAATACCAGTAACAATTATATTAGGTCATTCCCATGACCTAAATAATATTTTATTAGGTCCCATGACCTAATATAATTCCCATGACCTAATATAATGGTTTGAGGCTCTTTATATTCCTGTAGCAAGCCGATGCTTTTGGCTCTACTAGCATGAAACAGGACATATGGAGATACTACTGGTGCCCGCTCTAGCAAATAGATGATGAACGGGAAATAGTGATTTTGGAGACCAAAATTTTGGAGGCCATAAGAGAGGGACAAGGTGGACCCAGAGAGCTAGTACAGAGGTTAAGGTGCTTGCTTTTCATGCAGCTGGCCCAGCTTTGACTTCCAGCATCACACACAGTCCCCCTAAGCACTTCCAGGTGTGATCCATGAATACAGATCCAGGAATAAGCCCTGAGCACTGCCAGGTGTGCTCCCCAGAGACATAGAGAGAGAGAGAGGGAAAGAGAGAGGAAGAGGGAGGGGGCAAGACACTCAAAGTGTTGAAAGGGGAAGAAAGCTTCCTTCTAAGAGGTCTAGATTCAGAAGGTTCAAAGTTTCAATTCAGAACTGAGAGATTCAGAATTTCCCAAAGACTACAGAAACTCATCACTAAACTTCCAAGAACTGTAAATTTAAAGTTGTCCTTTATTTTTTAAAATATTTTATTATACCACCATTAGATATACAATTATAAGATGTTCATGTTTGAGTTTTGGTTCTACAGTGCTCCAGCACCCATCCCTCCACCTGTGCCCATCTCCCATCACCAATGTCCCCACCTCCCTCCCCCTTCCCCTAGTCTGCCTCCATGGCGGGTTCTTTATCTCCTTTCTCTTTTTTCTTTCTCTCTCTCTCTCTCCTTCTCGTTTCCCTTTCTTACACATTGTAGATTGTAATGTATTCTAGAACATGATTGGTTCCACTAGTTTGATGTACCGTGTGGCCGCAAGCAGCCGTGCAACTCTGGGAGAGCCAAATGGCAGCTCTCCCCTGTGCTTCTGAGTCTCTTTATCATGGCTGAAAGCCCTGAGGCAGTTCATGGGCGGGGCCACCAGGCTTCTGGAATGGGTCAGAGAGGGGAATGGGGACACCAGCTACATCTCCAGGAATGCCCGGTGACTTCCACCCTCCAAGAGCCGCTTCCCTGGACTTGAACTCGGCTGCTCTGAGCTGGTCTTGAGATCAGCGTCTCTCCTGGGTGGGTTCTGATGAGCTGTGGGGTTCAGACCGCGAAAATGGTGGCTATTATGGTGAGTGAGTCTCATCTGGCTGCTTCTGAGGCCCTACAGAGGTGATGGGCCCATTCCCAAAACCCATCTCACCTCCTGGAAGCCTCATGGTCAGCTGAGCTAGGGGAGAGCCGGATGGCAGCTCTCCCCCGTGCGTCTGAGTCTAAAGTTTTCCTTTAAACTGAAAGGAAAATCATAACATCAAGAAGACATACATAAGAGAAAATTGACTGCATATAGCAAAAGTACATATTCAATCTTTAAATATTTAAATATATACAAACAACTTTATACATAAAATATATATAAGATAGCATGTGATCATATTCTCTCATAATATTGTTGTGGTGATTTTTGTTTTTGGGCATCAAACCCAAGACCTCATATGCACGGCCATGAAAGTGACATTTAGGATATATAGTTTCTATTAAAGAAAGATTAAAAAGGCAAAAGTAAATAGTAATTTATCTAAACCCATATACTAAGATAAAGATGCAAAAGAGACAGCAGAAATATAAACTAAGGGGAAGAAGAGGAAAAGAATGAAGCTTTGGAATGCTATCCCTCACATCCAGAAACATCATCCCTCACAAGGGAGAGGGAAACTGAGACATTCTCAGATAAGCACAGACTACTCATTGTCACTAGAGCTTTTCTGCAAGAAACATTCAAGGGAACCCTGGGGTGAAATCAAAAACTATTGTACAACTATAGGAATAAATAAAGATCTTAATAAAGGTAAATGCACACATACATGTAAAAACCTAGTAATATTATAGCAGCAGTTTGTAAATCCACTTGTTTTCTACATGATTTAAAGGACTCTCATTTTCTAAAAATTGCTCTAAAGGTTAATATGATGATAATTTTATTTAGTTTATAACAAAATACTGCTTTTTATTTGTCACATAAGTTAAGAGACTAATTTATTTAAAATGCTAGCTTGTTTTGGGGCCAACATAAATATAAAAGTAATTTTGTGTCATAAAAAACTAAAAGGGATGTGCATGAATCTTTAAGGGTTTATTTTGGGGGTAAATTATTGAAGTTAAGCTAATATAAATTCATATCATAATGTTATGCTTTAGAACTTTAACTGCAATTCCCATGATAGCCACAAAGAAAATAGCTAGAATATATACAATATGCATAGGATAGAATGCACACATTGGGAAATGAGAATGTATGATAAAGATTTGACTTTAAAAATCAGGGCTAGTGAGATAGTGCATTGGAAAGAGTGCTTGCTTTCCACATGGCCAACTATTGTTCAATCTCTGCCATCCCAGGTGGTCCCCTGTGAGCACTTTCTGAGGGTAGAGGCAAAAAAAAAACCCTGAGCACCAGCTGGGTGTGGCTCCAAAACCAAAGAATAAAAATAAATAAATAAAAATCAACTAAAATCAATAGGAGAGAATAATTTAGAAATTAGGAGAAAAATACCACAAAGGCATATGAAAACAAATAATAAAATGGTAGTTGCAAGTTCCCTGTTATCCCTTATTTTAGGTGTATCTGGATTAAAGTCTCCGATGAAAGACAGAATTTCACAAATGAATAAAAAATACATGATCCAAAATTTTGCTGTCTACTTAGGTCCATGGACACAAATAAGTTGAAAATAAATGTCTGGGGAAAGATATTCCATGCAAACAGTTGCCAAACTGAGCAGGGGTCACTACAAATATTACACAAAATATACTCTGAATAAAAAAAGATTATAAAAGAAAAAATATAAATTTGATATATTATGCAGGAACAGAGATTTGCAAATATGTTCTACCAGTTAGTCTCCTGTTGACTCTACTGATATGTCTTAATACATAAAATTTTTTAAGTATTCATAATTGAATTTATATCATTTTGTTGTCTGTGCCTTTGTTGTCAAATCCAAGAATTTATCACAAAACCCAGTGTCATGAAAATTTTACTTTGTATTTTCTTTTAAGAGTCTTATAGTTTTGTCTTTGGAGGCAACACCCAGAGGTTTTCAGAGCTTACTCCTGATCTCTGCACTCAGCATCATTCTTATAGTTTTGGTTTTGAGGCAACACCCAGAGGTTTTCAGAGCTTACTCCTGCTCTCTGCACTCAGGGATCATTCCTGGAAGGCTAGAGGGACCATATGTGCTGCTGGAGAATTGAACCTGTGTCAGCTGCATACAAAGTGAGTGCACTACCTTTTGTATTATTGCTTCTCCCCTAAATTTCTATTAAATTATTTTACAAATCTGTTTTTATGCTAGTGCCACACTGTTCAGATTATTGTCGCTTTGTGGTGAGTTTGAAACAGAAAGTGTGTTTTCTTCTGTTTCATTATTTTTCAGGATTATTTTGACTATTTAGAGTCCTTTTTGGATTCCCTACAAATTTAAGAGTTGGTTTTCTTTTTTTAAATTTTTGCTTGCACAAAATATATCACCCTGGTAAATTTATAGGACAAGCATTGAATCTGCAAATGTCTTTGGGTAGCATTAACATTTTAACAATACTAAGTCTTCCAATCCATAAACATTGACTATGTTTGCATTTTTTGTCTTTAATCTCTTTAATAAATGATTTGTAGTTCACATTGTACAAGTCTTTCACCTTTATAGTTAATTCCTAAGTATTATTTTATTAATTTCTATGTTAACAGAGTGTTGGTATAGTGACAAACGTACAGATAAATGAACT
This sequence comes from Cryptotis parvus, assembly GCA_021461705.1. NCBI lineage: Eukaryota > Metazoa > Chordata > Mammalia > Eulipotyphla > Soricidae > Cryptotis > Cryptotis parvus. Next base: position 322,162 of record JAJIBD010024103.1, read on the forward strand.
AGAAAAAAAGACTATGGGAAAAATCAACAAATATTTCAGTAAATCGATTTTCTATGGAAGTAAAATGTTAACTCAGTTGGGAGTGGATAGTTTTTATCAATAAACTGGTGTATCAGCTGATCATCCAGATGGTGGGCCAGAGGGACACACAGCATCAACAACTCTTATCTCATCCACATCGCAATCATTTTACTTGAAATAGATTGTAAGTTGAAAAGTATGGATTAACACTATAAAATTGCTATAAGTAATTGTAACGTGGAGAAAGTTTTCTCCATGTAAGTAAACATGGAGGAAACTTTTTCTGACTTTGATTTAGGGAGAAAGATAAAACAGGCAAAGTATGAACCAAAAAGAAAAATATACACTCAATTTTATTACAATTCAAAATATTCATTCCTTTAAAGGTACCTGTAAAGAAAGTATAAAGGAAGCTTGTATTCAACAATATACCTGATAAGTTACTTGCACCCAGAATATATTTTTAAAAGGTATTAACAAGTCAATGATAAACTAGATAAAAGACTTGAATGGAAATTTACCAAAAATCATATAAATAAGCATTTTAGAAGCCACTTAGCACCACTGATATTAAGGAAATGTAAATCCAAATCACAGTGAGATATAACCCAGTCCCCCACACACACACACACACACACACACACACACAATAAGTGAATTTAAAGGCCAAGAACTCTGAGCCTTTGGATTTTTTATACATTTTAGTGGGTGTACAGAAGAGACATTTTGGAAATCAGTTTGGTAACTTCCTAAAATAGTTTTAAAAAATACCAGCCAAAATGATAGCTCAATAGACTGTGTGTTTTGCACCACGTAAGAGACCTGGGTTTAATTCCCGCACCAATGGGCATGCCCCTCCAATGTAAACTCTCTGCTTCCAGGTATTTACTAGGATAAAAAGAATATGCACATCCTTCCAACCAAAGATGTGTCTTAAACCCAATCATAAACAGCTTTGTAAATGTCTAGCTCACAGTGTTATAATAAAATTATTTTTTAAAAAAGAATCTGCCATCACTTAACTCTTAATAGCTAACATAAGGGGGACTGGAGACGTCCATTAAACCATGACTACATATGATGCAGTATATCCCTTTAATAGAATACTGTATGGTAATAAAAGAGGTGAAACCTGACGTGCAGATCGTTGCAGACATTATGTGAATGCGTTGTATCATTTGTGGCACCACAGTGGCACTGGAGCCTCCCTCACGCCAGGCAATGCTCCGCTGCTGAGCCACATCATCAGCCCAGCACAGGTCATGCCAGCATGGGTGTGTGGGGGAACGTTTTGTAGATTGATTTTTTTAAACACACAAAACACAGTGCTGCATTGTGGCCTTCACATACGATTCTATAAAACTCTGGAGGTGGGAATCCTTTGACAAGATTTCAGGTGGTGGGAAGGAGCTAATTGTAAATGACAGAGATTTGGGAGTAATAGAAAGGCAGGCATGACGTGGGGAGGGTCAGGAGCTGTCCAGACTCTGGCTGCTGACTGAGGGGTGTTAGATACTGTAGCATCCACATAAGCTTGGTAAACCTGATACTTAAACACGACCTAAAGTGTCTGCCAACATGGCTGTAGAGTTGGGGGCATATAAACTGCAAGTGGGGAAGTGTTTGATTCCCAAGCAGTGATTCCCAGAGGGCCATCTCCCCAGTGAAACTGCACCCAAGAAATATCCACTGTTCCCTGCCTTCAACCTGCTGGGTAACATTGAGACTTGGCAATTATTCCACCCTCAGCTCAAAGCTGCACTTAGGAAAACAACCCAATTGGCCCTTCAGAGAGCTGATTTGAGAATGAGAACCCCCCACTTTGATTTGGTGACCCAGTCTTTCTTGGAAGACCGATAGGGTCACTGCTCCCCCCTGTCCCCCTTCAAGAAGAGCCTTTGGTGCCCAGCCTCTTTTCTGTAACCCTCTCCCTGTGCCTATATCCTCTGGGTCCTCTGGAGACCCCTGCCTCTATTGCTTCCTTAGCCACTTTGGGGAAGTAGTACCTGAAGGTTCAGGAACACTAACTCCCCTAATGCAAAGTGGTGCTCGCTGCATGGTTCCCTCACTGCTCGGGACCATGGGCCCATGGACCAGGGAGCGGGCATCTAATTGGAAAGATCTTTAACAGCTGTCGATGGCATCCCCCTATTGCTCTGTGACAAAATGAAACAGTAAAAGATAATGATTTTTTTTCTGGCAGGGAAAGGGGAGGAGGAGGTAGGGTCTTAAAAATGAAATTATGGTTATTGTTCTCCTGGTGGCGTTTCTTCCATGCCGCCAGGACAGATGGCTCTTTAAGTGACAGCAGATTTGTATTTCATTAGGACACTTTAGTCGAAAGATCAATGATGCTTCTCAGCCCAGCTCCACACAGGGCTCACAGGCTGCAGATTTCCTGCTCAGATGGGCCGCTGCTGACAGACGCAGGATGCACAATCATTGGACATCGATCTCCAAAGGGAGGCAGGAACCCGGAGTTTATGGGTCTGCTGGCTCTGCTCTGTGGAGGGAGGCTCCTTCTTCGGCAGAGCGCCCTGCTCTTTGCACATGAACACATCTTTAAAGGCAGGATTCATGTGGAGCTGATTGAGGGGGTTGGTAGGTGGGTGCCATGGTCTGTTGGCCCATCCCTAGGTGCTAACTCCAAGGTTAAGCCTGAATCCTATTATCCTCAGCAACTCTGGGAGGTGCAGCCACAGCCCCACCAGCTACTCTGACTGGACCTAGGAGGGTCTCAGAAGGGGCCACTTCAGAGGTGGACAGTCTCAGAGCAGCCAGAGGGACAGGAGGGCCAGCAGGAGTCCAGACAGTGTGAGGCCCAAAGGGATAGCATCAGAGAAAGGGCTGTGGGGTCTCCATGCTGGACTCCTCATCTTCAGAGAGAGCTTTCCTCTTAGTCCATTATTTTCTTCAGTAATTTTTTTCTTTGTCTCACGGGATTATCTTAGGAAATTAATTCTGGATTAAAATAGATGTAAAAACCATGCGTACAATACATGGATGAAAGCACTGAACACAGCTCTGTGCTCGTGACAGGCACGGCACGCAGTCTGAGAATAAAAGCATGTTTATGAAAGAATAACGAAACTTCCCAACTGTGGTTCAAACAGACTCAAGAGGTGTGATTCGCACTCCGCAGTCAGGAGATAGTGGTCCAGGGTGGCTGTGCCTGTCTCTGCACCAGTGGGGATGTGGGAGAGCTGTGTTTCTAGTCTGGGCTTGCCCATGGTCAGCACCGATGTGTGGCTGACACTCCTTCGCTAGGGCTACACTGGTCCTCAGGCATCCTCTGACCTACCTCTAGAGTCTGTCTGCTAGTTCCAACCATATGTCTCTCCTGAAACCCTTCCATGCTCATGGGCTCACAGTGGCCTGTGCACCAGTGTCTGTCGCCCAGCATCTCATCCTGGGCTCTCTACCTTCCTGAGTCTCTTTCAAAGTAGTCACAGGTTCAAGTCCTGCAAGATTTGTGTAAGTTCAGGAAGGATCATTTGCTCTGAGGAGATAAATGAGCCCTAGAGGGAAAGCTATTCCCCTGGCATGACCTATGGCAGGAGCCAGGGCTCCCAAGAGGCTCCCACAAGAGTGCTCTGTATCAGAGGATGGTGGGCAGGATGGACAGGAGAGAAGCAGCCTGGGGCACAGGCAGAAAGGGAACTTCCCAGGGACAGTTCGCACGTGCAACCTTGCCAATGGTCACAGGTACAGAAAGCTGGAAAATCACTGGAGACATATTTTGGCAAGAGAAAATGTAACCTTTGCTACAACTGGCAATCTGGGTGTTGTGGGCGGGCATTGTGAGGCTGAAGAATGCTGAACTGAGCAGCTTAGAACAAAGGCTGGTGGGATGCTAGTGAGGGGGCCCGGGTCAGCTCTTTAACCAGTCTGTGTGTGTCATTGCGTGTCAAACGGGGGGTGAAGTTCACCACAATGAGCAAGGCATTCAGCACAGAACAAGCTCTCCAGACATCAGCAGCTGTGCCATCAGTCGAAGCTCAAACTGAAGTTTTAGCACTTTCTGCTAGTGTGTTCTCGGGGAAGTGGCTTGACTTCCCCAAAGCCCACCTTTATTAGACTTTGTGAATGTGGGGTTCCCACGACTTGTCACTTGTCACTTGTCTTCCCATTGTTCATTGATTTGCTCGAGTGGGCACCAGTAACGTCTCCATTCGCTGGGAATGAGGTCCATTATTGTTACTACTTTTGGCATATCGAATATACCATGGGTAGCTTGCCAGGCTCTGTCATGGCTCTGGGTTCATCCAATGGTGGGTCCAGCCTTTTTCTATGTCAGACCATCAACCATCCAGGACCCAAAGGGCAGAGCCCTGGGTGTAGACAAGCCTGTCTCTCCTGTCTGCCACCTGACAACACAGCTGGGCACTGCAGCCACATCTGCAACACCTTGAGGGGCAGTAGTAGTTACACAACTAGACACCCCAAGTCAGCAGGAGGAGAGACATATTTTGGGCAGAGAAAAATGCTGATTATTCTAGAAAGGCTGTGTGGGAAGGAAAAATTGGACCCAGGCCTCTCTCTGACTTTCGTAGACATCATTGATTTAAAGGAGTAGCTACTGGCTATAGATGCCTGGATTGATAAGCCCTCATGGTGGGGTGCTGTAGATACAGTCGGTTTGAACTGGATCTTGGCAAATGAGAAATGTGGCTGGTGAGTGAGGGCAAGGGCAGAGTCAGCATGAAGAGCTCAAGCTGGGTGCCAGGGGGGCAGGTCCTTCCTGCTGCAATTTATCAGTTGTTCTAATACCTCTGGGTTTCCATGTAATCAGAAGCAGTCTGCCTTCTGGTCGTAACCAGCATTTGAAGAACGTCCATGAAGCATTGGCCCTGGTTCTCAGCACTTTCATGCATGGCCCCTATAATTCTCACAGCAGCCCTAGAAGAAAGCTGTTATTATTAGCATCCTATTTTACAGACAAAGAACAGAGACTCCAAGAAGATTCAACAATTGGACCAGTGTGGCTTACAACTGATGGAGGCCAAGCCCGAACCCAGGCACAGTTCCTAAGCCTGCAAGCCTACTGCCATGCTTCATTTCCTTTTATTCTCCTTAGTTATTCATCCATCCACCAAGTGACTCATCCATGATCTTTACCCAGCCATCATTTGCACGTTGCTAGAGACCACTGTTTGGTGCCAAGCCTTGTGCCAGCCTCTGGGTGCTCAGAGAAGAAGAAAGTCCTGCCCTCTTCTGGACTGCTGCCAGGGAAGTCTTGGGAGATGGGGCACCAATTGTCTCATCCTCTGGGCTGTGATCCTGCAGTGACTGGGGGAGGGCTCTGCTAGGGCCCTGGTCTCTCCCTTCCCAACCTTCTCTCCTTTGCCAGTGACACAGTAACCCCCCCAGATGTGCTGGATGTGCTGTGGGCTTTCCATCACTGATCCTGCAGAAGCGAGTTTGGTAGGGGACAGGGACCACCATACATCCCCAGATACAGCCACAGCATCAGGAAAGAGCATCCAGCACATCCTCCCCACTTCCCAGGGGCTTCAAAAAATCCAGGGAGTCAGGGCCCTGCACTTCCAGGACCAGCTACAATCTCCCCCACAGGTGTGTGTGACCCCTGCGTCTCGCGGACCCAAGTGGCCCCAGGGAAGAGTGGAAATTCCATCAACGGGAACCAAGGCAAACTGCCTTGGTTTCACCACGGACCCCTTGGGCCCTGCGCTTCCGGGAACATCCCAAAACTCAAAACCGCGAGGACACACTAGCATCCGTGCAACCATCTTACTACCTATCTTGCATGAGGTACCAGTGAACCTTGGTTCCTACATCCTTGCTACCCACCCAAACTCTGCAAACAGACCAGACACCTACTAACTGTACTATCTAGTCACCCAAGACCCCATATTTGCAACCTACAATAGTCATAATGGTAAAGCAACGCAAAATTCCATCAAGCTCTGTGAGTGAAGTCACTAGTCCAGATGAGCCAAGCAATACCAATGAGTTGTATAACCTCTCTGATAAGGAATTTCGGAAAGAAATGTTAAGGAGTCATAAGGAATTCAAAGAAGCAATGGAATGCAAAATCAATAAAATACAAGAGGACATGATAGAAGAAGTGAGGAAAATGCAAATGGAAATGACAGATATTAAAAATGAGGTAAATGAAATGAAAAACACAGTGGAAAGCCATCATAGCAGAATAATAGCTACTGAAGAAAGAATTAGTGATCTCGAAGATGAGTTCCAAAGATTCTCTACACAACACCAGAAGATAGAAAAAAGACTCACAATTACCGGAAGAGACAACAAGAGATAATCGGGATGAAGCCAGAAGAAACAATATACGGATCATTGGGGGTCCCAGAAGGGCAAGAAGAAAACCCTGATGAAGAAGAAACTGTCAAAGCTATAATTGCTGAGAAGTTCCCCGGAACTAAAGAAAGCTTGCCTCAAGATCCAGGAGGACCGTAGGATACCAGCTAAAAGAAACCCCAACAAGAATACTCCAAAACACATCTTAATTAAAATGACAAAAACTATAGATAGAGATAGAATACTGAAAGCAGCAAGATCAAAGAAGGAAATCACATACAAAGGAACATCTCTAAGATTTACAGCAGACTTCTCTGATGAAACACTCTGAGCCCGAAAACAATGGTGGGATATTGTAAAAAGGCTCAATGAACTGCAGGCCTCACCAAGAATTCTTTACCCGGCCAGACTCACATTCAGATATGAAGGAAAGATACACAACTTCATAGATAAGCAACAACTCAGGAACTTCATGGACTCAAAACCAACTTTAAAAAGAAGGACTGAAGGGTCTACTGTAATACGACCAAACCCATAAACACAACAAGCACAAACAGAAAGATGACACAAAAATCCGATGACAATAATCTCTCTCAATGTCAATGATCTAAATGCACCAATTAAGAGACACAGAGTAACAAAATGGATTAAAAAATTGAACCTAACATTCTGCTGTCTACAAGAAACGCATCTGAATAATCAGAACAAACACAGACTCAAAGTCAAAGGGTGGAAGACCATTCTCCATACAAACAACTCCTCAAAAAGGCTGGTGTGGCCATATTAGTATCAGATAATATAGACTTCAGGCTGAAAAAAGGTTAGAAGGGACAAAGAAGGCCATTTCTTGTTACTTAAGGGGTATGTACACCAGGAAGAAATTACACTACTAAACATATATGCACCCAATGAGGGGCCAGCAAAATACATAAAACAACTGCTAAGAGACCTCAAAGAAGACATTAACAGTAGCACAATAATAGTTGGAGACTTCAACACTGCTCTATCAACGATGGATAGATCAACAAGACTGAAACTCACCAAGGAAATATTGGCCCTGAAGGAAGAAATGAAAGAAAGAGAGCTAGTGGATATATACAGGGCTTTTCATGCCAAAAAAGCTGAATACACATTTTTCTCTAGTGCACATGGAACATTCTCCAAGATAGACCACATGCTGAGCCACAAAGCATACCTCAATAAAATAAAAAAGATAGAAATTGTGTCAGCTATCTTTTCAGACCATGATGCACTGAAAATGGAAGTTAACCATACACAGAAACAGGGAGTCAAACCAAACACCTGGAAACTGAACAGCTCACTCCTGAACAACAAATGGGTTATAGAAGAAATCAAACAGGAAATCCAAAGATTTCTGGAAACAAATGAAAATGAAGACACCAACTATAAGAACTTGTGGGACATGGCAAAAGCCGTGTTAAGTGGGAAGTTTATAGCTCTGCAAGCATTCATCAGGAAACAAGAAAGGGCCCACATAAATAACCTGACTACACAGCTGAAGACATTAGAAAAAGACCAACAAAAGGAGCCCAACCCAGGCAGAAAAAAAGGAAATAATAAAACTTAGAGAGGAAATCAATGAGTTGGAAACCAAAAAAACAATCCAAAAGATTAATGAAACCAAGAGCTGGTTTTTTGAAAAAATTAAACAAGATTGACAAACTATTGGCAAGACTTGTAAGGACAGGGAAAGAGAGAACCCAAATAAACAGAATCAGAAACAAAAATGGTGACATCACAACAGAAACCACAGAAATTCAAAAGATCATCAGAGATTACTTTGAGAGCCTGTATGCCGTGAAACATGAGAATCTAGAAGAAATGGATCAATTCCTGAAGTCCTATAACCTCCCACGGCTGAAACAAGAAGACCTCCAATACCTGAATAAGCCTATCACCATTGAGGAAATAGAAACAGTAATTAAAAGTCTTCCCAAACACAAAAGCCCAGGTCCAGACGGATTCACTAGTGAACTCTACCAAACCTTTAAGGAGGACCTACTGCCAGTCCTTTTCAAGCTCTTCCAGGAAATAGAAGAAACAGAAACACTCCCAAACAGCTTCTACGAGGCACATATCACCCTGATACCCAAAGCAGGGAGAGACAACACAAAGAAAGAAAACTACAGACCAATATCCCTGATGAACACGGATGCTAAGATCTTCAACAAAATACTAGCAAACAGAATCCAAAGACTCATCAAGAAGATTATACATCATGACCAAGTAGGATTCATCCCGGGAATGCAAGGATGGTTCAACATTCGCAAGTCAATCAACATAATACATCATATCAATAAGAGAAAAAATAAAAACCATATGATCCTATCAATAGACTCAGAGAAAGCATTTGACAAGATCCAGCACCCGTTCATGATTAAAACCCTCCAGAAAATGGGAATTGAAGGGACTTTCCTCAAGATAGTTACAGCCATCTACCAAAAGCCCACAGCGAGCATCATTCTAAATGGGGGAAAAGTTGAAAGCCTTCCCCCTGAGATCAGGGACAAGACAAGGTTGCCCCCTCTCACCTCTTTTATTCAATATAGTACTGGAAGTACTTGCCATAGCAATCAGAGAAGAAAAGGACATCAAGGGCATCCAGATAGGCAAGGAAGAAGTCAAGCTATCATTATTTGCAGATGACATGATATTATACCTAGAGAACCCTAAACTCTCTACCAAAAAACTCCTAGAAACAATAGACGCATATAGTAGAGTGGCAGGATACAAAATCAACACCCAAAAGTCGGTGGTTTTCCTATATACAAATAACGAAAGAGAAGAAAGGGATATTAAGGAAACAATTCCATTCACAATTGTGCCACAGAAAATCAAATACCTAGGAATCAACTTACCCAAGTGTGTAAAGCACCTGTACAAAGAAAACTACAAGACACTGCTCCAAGAGATAAAAGAGGACACAAGGAAATGGAAACATATTCCCCTGCTCATGGATGGGGAGAATCAACATTGTCAAAATGGTAATACTCCCTAGAGCTCTGTACAGATTCAACGCAGTCCCTATAAGAATACCCATGACATTCTTCAAAGAAATTGACCAAACACTCCTAAAATTTGTGTGGAACAATAAACCCCCCAAGGATAGCTAAAGCAATCCTCGGGAAAAAGAAGATGGGAGGCATCACCTTTCCCAACTTCAAACTGTACTACAAGGCAGTAGTAATTAAAACAGCATGGTATTGGAATAAAAACAGACCTGTGGACCTATGGAATAGAATTGAGTATCCTGACACCCAACCTCAAACACATGATCATTTAATCTTTGATAAAGGTGCAACGAGTCTAAAATGGAGTAAGGAAAGCCTCTTCAACAAGTGAGTGGTGTTGGGAAAACTGGGCAGCGACGTGTAAAAAAATGAATTTGGACCTGTGTCTAAACCATGCACAAAAATCAGATCAAAATGGATTAGAGATCTGAATATCAGACTTGAATCCATAAAAGTACATTGAAGAAAATATAGGAAAAACCCTCCATGACATTGAAGCTAAAGGCATCTTCAAAGGTGAAACATCATTAACAAAGCAACTAGAAGAAAAGATAAACATATGGGACTACATGAAACTAAAAAGCTTCTGCACCTCAAAAAAAACAGTGACTAAGATACAAAAAGCAGTCCACAGAATGGGAAATAATATTCACCCAATACCCATCTGATAAGGGGCTAATATCCAGGATATATCAGGCACTGGTAGAACTTTACAAGAAGAAAACAAACAACCCCACCAAAAAAATGGGGAGAAGAAATGAACAGAAACTTTAGCAAGGAAGAAATTCAAATGGCCAAAAAACATATGAAAAAATGCTCATCATCACTAATCATCAGAGAGATGCAAATAAAAACAACAATGAGATACCACTTTACACCACAGAGACTGGCACATATTCAAAAGAGCAAGAACAACAAGTGCTGGCGTGGATGTGGGGAAAAGGGGACACTCATCCATTGTTGGTGGGAATGTCGGCTGGTACAGCCTTTCTGGAAAACAATATGGACATTCCTCCAAAGACTAGAAATTGAACTCCCATTTGACCCAGCCATACCACTCCTGGGAATCTACTCTGGGAAACCAAAAATATGCAGCAGAAACACCATCCCTACTTTTATGTTCATAGCAGCATTATTCACAATAGCCAGAATCTGGACGCAACCAGAATGCCCTAGAATCGATGACTGGATAAAAAGCTTTGGTACATCTACACAATGGAATACTATGCAGCTGTTAGGAAAAATGAAGTTATAAAATTTGCCTATAAATGGATGGACATGGAGAAGATTATGTTGAGCGAAATTAGCCAGAAGGAGAGAGACAGATACAGAATGACTACATTTATCTGCATAACATAAATATATAGGTACATATTATGATACCAATATCCAAGGTCAAGTGAAACATATATCAGGAGGTCTTGTCAAAGGTGGAAATTATCACAAACGTGTGGGAGTCAGAGGCTAGGTAAGACAGAAAATGGAACAGTGTGCTAACAATTGTCGAGGGTACTAACGCCAACCTAGAACTGAGCATTAAATAGAGGCAAAAAGATACACATGACAATCCTTTAATGTATGTTCTGTAATTCATAGTCTGGAGGGGAAGGAAAAGAGAAAGAGAGAGAAATGGAAAGAAATAAAGAACCTGACATGGAGGAGGGCTTGGGGAGAGGGGGAGGGAACCGGGGACGTTGGTGGTGGGAGATGGGCACTGGTGGCAGGATGGGTGCTCGAACACTGTATGACCAAAACCCAAATATGAACTTTTTAATTGTATATCTTTGTAATTGTAAAAATAAAAAATTTTAAAAAACCAGGGAGCCACTGCCCAGTGAACTCTTGCTTTTATAAAAGTAAATTTGTTACGTACCTCGGGGGAGGTTTGGATCGGAGGGAAACTGGGGATCTCAATGGAGGGAAAGTCACACTGGTGGTGTTGGAACACTAAATGCTGGAAACACTTGGTAAATTGCAGTGTTTTTAATTAAAATAAATTTTAATAAAAACAAAACCAATGAGTTCTTGCTTATTTCTGGTGTGAGGGATCAAACTTGAGGCCTCATGTGACACACACTTTACCATTGGGTCACTTCTTCAGCTCAACTTGGGAATGTTTTTCTCCTGCTTCACTGCTTTGAAGGATGCTCCCAACGGTGCTCAGATCCAGAGACTCCATCAGCGCTTCTGCTATTTAGTTTGTCCCTGTGGGACTTGGAAAGTGGGTAACACAGGGTGAGGTGAACTCATTGTCCAGTTCTCTGAGTCATGAGCCTCCTGTCCTGCAGGATCATTTGCTTTAACTGCAACAGTTATTGCAAAATTTTCATCCTATCCTATAGGCCAACTGGCTTGGAGACCCCAACCCTTGGATCTGCCTGCTGGAGTCAGACATGAGGTTGTGAGTCACTGGGTAGCCTGGGGGAGAGTGGGTGTGTATCACTGAGCATTCTGTGATGTGTGTGGTTCTGAGTCTTGGGACTAGAGTGTCAATCCTGGTTATAATCTTGGGACTTGAGTGTCAATCTTCTCTGAGCCTCATGGTAGACTCACTGATGGGCCCCACAGTTCCTACCTCCAGGACCATGACCATGTGACCTTCCATGGCAAAGGGACATGTTAGCAGTGATAAGGATATTGAGAAGGGGAGCGTGTGTCCTGGGTTTCTGAGGCGGGCCCACTGGAGTCACACAGGTGCTTGTGGAGGTGGCTGAGGGGAGCCAGATGTGGGGCTATAGGTGGAAAACACGTGGTGGAGGAAGCTGAAGTCAAGGTCAAGAAGAAACTGAGTAGGATGTCATGCTGGCTCTGAGACGAGGAAGGGGTGTGAGCCAGGAAAGGGGGAGGAGGATCTAGAAAAAGGACAAGGAGACGGGTTCTCTCTGGAGCCTCCAGTAAAGACACCCCCCCTAGGGACACTTCAGCTTATGATCAAACTGATGTTTAACTTCCGACTCCCAGGACTCTAAGATAATAGCTCTGAGCTGTTTTAAGCCAGTGAGTTGGTGGTAATTTCCTACAGTAGCAACAGAAAGCCAAGCATCTCCCTTTCTTCACCTGCAGAGTGGAGAAAATCACCTCCACCCTTGTCACCATGACCTTAATCACAGGAGAGGAAACAAGGCTGGCGAGGGTAGGTAGGCCTGAGAAGGCTGGCCTGAGAAGATCAGAAGTCTAACTTCTGGGGTCGCCTCAGAGCCACCCACAGCTTGTGACCTGGGCATACTGTGCCTCTCCTCTCGGCCATTCTGCACCTTCTGCGAGCTAGAGGGATCATGCCCTTTGTCCTCTGCTCCACGACCCAGAGATTCATCCTTATCCTCTCCCCTGGCTCGCAGTCACCCATGTGTCATGCATCTGTTTAGATGGAAGCTCCACAGGTGACACCCAGATGCTCCAGGATGTCATCCCTTGGCCTCTTCTGGAGGCAGAAACAACGCTCCAGGGTACCTGCTGCCAAGGCTCTGACCATGTACCCCATAGGCCTGCACTCCTGCAGGGGAGTAAAGCCAAGCCAGAGCTGTGTGCTGCAATCACCTGGACTCTGGTGGACTCTGTTTTTCTCCTGAACTTTGTTCCCCATGGATGGAGCCTACTGTTGAAGATCTGCTGGGATGCAGCTTTATCTCTAGAATATAGCAGGAATCTTAATTGTCCCATAACACAGCTTTGGTGGCACCATTCTCTAGGCCCCTCTTTCTGTAAACTGTGCCAGAGATGGAAAAGTGAAACTAAGACACATCATCCTTCCCCAGAGGGAAGTGACCTGCTCAGGTCAGGCAGGAGGAATCCCAGGGAACCTGACTCCCAAGACACATCCTTGTAGTGAATGGAACAGTGGCCCCAAAAGATATGTGTACTGGGAACCTCAGATCATGAGTGATTTGGAGCAAAGGCCTCTTTACAGAGGTCAGAAAGGCAGTAATCTTGGGGAGAAGGCGCCTAGGTCACAGAGGCCCATTTCTAGAGAAGACACGAGATGTGAGGGGCAAGTCAGAGGGAGGACCAGGGGTGATGGATGCACCCACAAGCCAAGTCATGCAGGTGGGCCTAGAAGCTGAGGGGTGGTGGAGGAATAGGATCTCCTGTGTCTGATCCTGCCAACACCTTTAGTTTTTTAAACTACGAGATAAGAAGGCTTGGTGGTTTGAGGCTTCTTTTATCTATGCTCATTGGTTGCCAGTTTCTACAAAGCAGGCCCCAGCTTCTTTTGTCCTTATCTCCAGCACCTCCTTTGAGCTGAGAAGAGCCACAGACCAGTTGACTGCGAAAACTCATGTTTTCCTCTGAAAGCTAATGACTGAGGAAGATACCGGATGTTGGTAAGTGTAAAAATGCAGTAGAATGGACAGGGATTCAAAGTCCACTTCTACGCAGCAATAGGCCATATTCTGCTATTTAAAGCCTATTTAAATAGGCACCTTTGACCCCTCTCCAGCAGGAGTTGGATGCAGAGAATGAGACAAACACATAAGACAGTTCCTGGTGGACATTTGCAGGGTGGTGGCTCTGCCCTGCCCTCTCACCCTGGCTGAGTAGCGGTAGTGGAGTGGAGCTATTTTCCTACTTGCTGTACAGGGTGGGGGGGAGAGAAGCTGGCTGATGGCACTTCTGGAACTGTCACTTCTGTCCTCACACAATCAGGAAATGCCCCGTTAGGTGCCTTCTGGGCAGCCTCTTCAGCTAGAGTCCCTCAGCCCCCATCACGGACCTGGCAGAGTGTGGGTGTCGGTCCCCTAGCACACAGCCACTCTGTCCTAGATGCACATGCTGTATAGAGACCCACGCACAGTCGGGACACACATAGCATGTGTTTTATCCTGGGGAACAGGCAGCAGAAATGGCCCCTCATGGTCCCATTGCAGAGATGAGAAAACCAAGGCTCAGGGAAGTATGTAACAGAATCAGGGCCCATAGCACCTGGGCGGCACAGCTGGTTCTCAAACTCCTGTACCTCTGACTACCCCTCACTACAAGAGGGGCCCCCACTTTCACCCTCTCCACTCCAGCACTGCTCTAACCTAGAACCACCTTCACCGTCAGACCTTGGGTCCCCCCACCCCTTCACTCAGGAGCTAAGGAGAGCCCTGTCATTCAATAACTAGTGCAGGAGAAGAGGCATGCAGCCCAGCATCCCGGGCCATGGTTGATGGAGCTCAGGGGATCCTGGAGATGCCATTAGAAGAGAAATTGAGTAAGGCCCAGAGCTCCCATGAGCAAGTGCCAAATCCTAGTGGATAGAGCGAGGCTGGCCAGGGAGCTGGGCTCTGCAAACCCATCTGTTATCGGCGCCAGCCACCGATCCCTGGGTCCCTGCCTCCCACACACAGGAGATGCGCGCCCACGTGCCCGGGGTTGCAGGCTCCTAACGAGCCCACACAGGGCATGGCAGAACATCAGCTGTGCTGTCAAGTAGCACAATTAGCTCAGTAATGAGGAGCCTGGGGAGTGCTCCATGGACCCAGGGCCTGGGACCCAAATCACAGAGATTATGAATCACTAATCCTCTTCTGAGGCTCTGAGTTCTCCCCCTACCCCAAGCACAACTGAAGGAAGCCTCACTGCCCCTCCCACCTGCCATCCCAATCAATAAATGTAAGCTGCTGGGAGGAACCCAGTGACGCTGAGCTAGGACGCAGGTGGGCCTGCACGAAGGCCATGCCTTTGTCCCTCTGGGCATCGATATTCTGGCTGACAGCCTTTGACCCCCCCCTCCCTCCCACCAGAGCCAGGCCCCAGAGGAGAAGCAGCGCTGTGCTGTGCCAAGCCCACTGAGGATCACCACCACCTCACTGCTGATGGGACATTTCTGGGACCCAAAGAGCCCCAAGAAATGATGCCCCAAGTTTCAATTGACTGGGCCATCTCTGGAGTGGTGGGGCCAACTTCATCACCTCCTCAGAGGAGGAGCCTCAATTTCCACTCTGGGTTCCTGTGGGTACAGTGTGGCTGGGGTGTGGTGGTGATGAGGTGCTGTGGGGTGGAGATGCTGGAGCTTGTTGGGGACATTCAAGACAGGTTTGGTAACCCATGGTCAGGGCATCCTGATCTGCAGAGAAAGTTTCCTTCCATTTCCTTCCAGAAGGAATCTTTGCCTGCCTTCCTGCCTTCCTGCCTTCCTGCCTTCCTGCCTTCCTGCCTGCCTGCCTGCCTGCCTGCCTGCCTGCCTGCCTGCCTGCCTGCCTTCCTTCCTTTCCCAACCAGCCCAGCTGAGGCCCCTGGGCAGGCTCCCAGTTTTTCTCTCCCGCGCTGTTCAAGGTAAGACAGCAAGCTGTACAATGTAGTAGGGGCCCTGGGCTCTACCAGCAGCCACATCCTGGCAGCCAGAATCTAAGTGACTCATCAGAGCACATCTGCTATGTGACCTCTGGTACTTTGCTTCCCTTCTCTGAGCCTAACAATTCCATCTGTTAAATGAGGGCTCAAACCCCACCAAACAGAAACCAACTGCCAAGGCACAGATAGGCAAGGAGCCTGAGTGGGGCATGGTGAGTATCTTGTCTCAGTAAACCGGGGCTCCTCTCAGCTTCCCCACCCTCCAAGGCCATTGTCACAGGTTCCAGCTGTGAGCATTCTTGCAGCACTACAGGACTGATTTGAAAATTGATGCTTCTCATGAGCTGTCACCTCATACCTGGGGTGAGCCATGCCTACCTGAACCTGCTGAGGGAAACCTGAAGATCCAGGAGCAAGTGAGGGGCAAGGGCTGAGGAGGGGGAGGTTGCGCACCTCTCAGATGTCCAAGTATGCAAGCGGTCTGAGTGCCTGGGCCATGCTCTGCAGGACTTACGCATCTGGGGACACCAGACCTGCTGAAGACCAGGTCACCAACCAGACCAGATGATCAGTGTGGCCATTCAGACTGGGTACTGGGAGCCGGAAAGAAAGTGTGATGTTCTGGCATTGACCCCAAGGTAACCTAATGATGATGAGGACAAGTATCCACTGCACACATGGGGACAGTACTACTGCACACACAGGGATGGGCACTCACTGCATACATAGGGACGGGCACTCACTGCATACATAGGGATGGGCACTCACTGCACACATGGGGACGGGCACTCAATGCACACAAGGGGGTGGACACTCATTGCACACACAGGGATGGACACTCACTGCGCACATGGGGACAGGCACTTACTGCACACACAGGGACAGGCACTCACTGCACACACGGGGACGGGCACTCACTGCACACACAGGGATGGACACTCACTGCGCACATGGGGACAGGCACTTACTGCACACACAGGGACAGGCACTCACTGTACACACGGGGACGGGCACTCACTGCACACACGGGACGGGCACTCACTGCACACACAGGGATGGACACTCACTGCGCACATGGGGACAGGCACTTACTGCACACACAGGGACAGGCGCTCACTGCACACACGGGGACGGGTGCTCACTGTACACACGGGGAAGGCACTCACTGTACACACGGGGACGGGCACTCACTGTACACACGTGGAAGGCACTCACTGCACACACGGGGACAGGCACTCACTGCACACACGGGGATGGGTACTCACTGCACACACAGGGACAGGCACTCACTGCACACATGGGGATGGGCACTCACTGCACACACGGGGACAGGCACTCACTGCACACACGGGGACAGGCACTCACTGCACACATGGGGATGGGCACTCACTGCACACACAGGGACAGGCACTCACTGTACACACGGGGACAGGCACTCACTGTACACACGTGGAAGGCACTCACTGCACACATGGGGACGGGCACTCACTGTACACATGGGGAAGGCACTCACTGCACACATGGGGATGGGCACTCACTGCACACACAGGGACAGGCACTCACTGCACACATGGGGATGGGCACTCACTGCACACATGGGGACAGGCACTCACTGCCACAACTGGCAGTGCCTAGGGCTTGCTCCTGATTCTATGCTCAGGAATCACTCCTGGAGGTACTCGGGGGACCATATAGGATGCTGGGACCATGTAGGATGCTCTGAACCCAGTTCAGCTGCATGCAACACAAGCACCCTGTCTGCTGTACTATTGCTTTGGCCCTGAAGTTCATTTTATTAAAAATACACTTTGAATTTTCCCATCATCATTTGTTGAAAAAAATAGTTCTCTCCCCACTGATTTGCCTTTGCACTTTTGTCCAAAATGAGCTGTCTTTAATATATGGGTCTAGTTCTTCCTTCTTCTTTCTGTCCCATTGATCTCCTTGTCTATCTCAAAGTGTCAACCCTCTCCTCTAGATTAGTATAGTTTAATACCAAATCTTAAAATCAGGCAGAGTTAGTCGTTTAGCTTTGGACTTTGTCAAAGCCGGTTTCACTATTATTGCATTTTTCATACAAATTTTTAAGTCAGCTTGCAAATCCCACTGGAATAAGATTGGATTATATTGAGTCTATACATCAATTTAAGGAGAATTGTGGTCTTGACAGTAATGGATCTTTCAAACTATGAATAGGGTGCATCTCTCAAAGAGGTCATTCTAATTTCTCTCAGTAATGATTTCATTTTCAAGATATAGGTCTTGCACACCTTTTGTCAAATTTATCCCTAATTATTTCATTGCTATTGTTATTTTTTACTGCATCTTAAACTCCATCTTCTGATGGCTCACAGACATATATAAACACGCAATTGGGCTTTGTACATCATTTTTATATTCAACAACTTTGCTAAGCTCGTTTTTCAGGGTGTCTTTTAGTAGTGTTTATTCAGACATTGAGTGTAGATTACACAGATTGTTCTGCATAAACAACCACACCATCTGTGAGTAATAATGACAAGGTCCCTTCTTGATTTCATCCACGTCTTACCCCCTTCCTCTGCTGTCATGGCAGCACACGTGCTGGGCTGTGTGGTGTGCAGGCGTTCCCTGCAGAATAAGCACACATGCACATAGCAGGTCTCGCTCTTTAGTTGTGGTGCTCCAGAACATCCCATGGCTCACAGGGGTCCCTTGGGGCTCATGCATGTGCTCACTGGGAGGCAACTCCTAATGACAGCGTTCAAGTCACTCTTTGCTTGCATTTTCTCAAGCATCTTTTTCAGTCACCTGGGCGGCAAGCTTGTGCTGAGCCTCTGCACTCCCCGGCCGTGCTGGAGATCACACTCTACTGTGGAACCAAAGGTCCCAGGAGCCGCTTCACAGCAGAATCAGTCAAGAGGTAGTTTTGCAGAGGACTTTGTGTATAGTTGCTATTATTTTATCTTTAAAGATTTGCTAGAGTTTTAGAGATGACATTCAGGCTTAGAGGGATTTTATTGGTGGTATGCTTATGATTGCAAAATTCCATCTAATCAAATTATTTCAATGAACTATTTATTTAAATTATTTGTGTCATTATTTTAAATGATTCAAATTATTTAATAAACAAAATACTATCCTGGCTATCAATTTCTTCTTTTGTGATACTTGAAAGTTGTGTCTTTAAATAAATTCATCCTCTTAAGCCATTAAGTTGATTTGCATGGCTATTTGTACCGTGTTTTTCTTTTAGTGTCTATAGAATTCAGAGTGATATTCTTCCTTCCTAAAATTAGCAGTTTCTTTTCTCTTTTGCCCTAATCACTTTGAATAGAAATTTACTATTTTACTGATATTCTTTAATACTCAAATTTTATTTACATTTCTCACTGCATTTATGTTATCTACTTTATTAATTTATAATATAAATTTTATCTTCTCATTTCTTCTGTTTATTTGGACTTACTATGCCCTTCTAACTGCTTAAGGTACTCATTATCTGCATACTTGATTGTTTTCTCACTTAGGGTATAGTGTTGTGAATTTCTTTCTAAGTACTGCTTTAGTTGCACATCATAAATTTTGATATGTTAAGTTTTCAATTTCATTTAGTTCAAAATTTTTCCTAATTTCACCTTTGATTTATTCTTCAACACTTGAGTTGTTTAGAAGTATATTATTTAGCTTCCAACTATTTGAGTATTTTCCAGATATCTTTCTGCTAATTTATTTTACTATGGACAGACAATATAATTTGTATAACCAGAATCTTTTACATTATTAAGACTTGATTTATGTGGTCTATCTTGGTAATGTTTCATGAATACTTGAAAATAATGTATACCCTGCTATAGTTAAGTAGAGAGTTTTGTAAATGTCAATTAGATTAAATTGTTTGATAGTGTCATAAAACTTTTATGTTCTTATTTACTGTGCCTACTTAATTCTATAACTTATTGTAAAAGTAATATGGAAATCTGCCACTACAACCATGAATTTGTCTATTTCTCTTTGTGATTCCATACATTTTTTGCTTCCTTAGGTCTAGATTCTGTTTTGGGTACATAAATTTTTTAGAACTCTTAGTTTTTCTGAATGGAATTGATTCCTTTATAATTATGAAATCATTCATTTTATCTCTGGTAGTGGTATTTGCTCTGAAATAACTCTGACATTAATAAAACCACCCTAGGTTTTCTTTGATTATAGTTAGCATGACATATTTTGTCTATTCTTTTTAATTTGAGTATATTTGTACTAATACTTTAATGTCTTATGAGTGTATAGTTAAATCCAGCTTTTATATATTCTCAAATATTGCTTCACAATCTAATCTTGTTTGTCTATACTTTATTTGGGTATTTTGATTAATTCAATGTTATTGTTGACCTGGCTAACTTTTACACACACAGTACCTTTTCTCTACTAGCCAACTCTGTTCATTTTCTCTGCCTCTTTTTTGAATAATTAACTATTTTTGGTTTGCATTTTATCTCCTTTGTTGTATAATATCTATAGCTTTTTTTGTTTTATATTTGAGTGTTTTCTTTAATGTTTCCACAACACACCCTTAACTTATCACCTGTGCTCTTATATATCATCTCACACACAAAGTAAGTTCTGTGTGATGGGTTTCTATTTCACCCTGTAGATCTTTATTCTGCTGTGGTCATGCATTTTATTTCAGATTCATGTTATAAAACCCACTTTACATTGTTTCTATGAGTCTTTGAGTGGTCAATGATTCTTAAACATAATAGCATAAGCTGTTTTACATTAGCCTGTGCATTTATTATTTCCAGTGTTCTTTTTTCTTTGTGTCAGTATTCCATTTATGCCACTTCTCTTCTGCCTGAAAGGCTTCATTTAACCTTTGCTTGTGGTATTCATCTACTGATCACTTTTAGTAAAGAAAATTGTAAAAACAACAGAATATTTTTCTATTTTGATGAAAGCTATAAAGCATCCAAGAACTTAAGCAGAACCTAAGAACAAAAAATTGTTTGAAATACCAAGTCAATATGCATTTAATTTTCTTTTACCCACCAAACCCTGTATTATTTTTTCAGATACATTTTATTTAGGGAAAGAGTGAAGTTGAGAGGATGGAGGGTCCCTGTGCTCATAATTTAGGACCAAAAAATCACAAAAGCAGCATGGCACAGGAAGAAGGCCTTATTGAAAGGGGCTTTTTTACTCAGGCAGAAATAGAGACAGCAGGACTGGGGTGATGACACAGCCGGGAGGGCGTTTGCCTTGCACTCAGCCAACCCAGGTTTGATCTCCGGCATCCCATATGGTCCCCTCAGTATGACCAGGAGTAATTCCTGAGTGCAGAGCTAGAAGTAGCCTCTGCGCATTACCAGGTGTGACACAAAAATGAAAAACAAAAAAACAAAAAATAGAGACAGCAAAGGGGACAGAACACAAACTGACTTTCTGAGGAAAGTTCTAGGGTCTTTGATAATTATAGCCAGAAAGAAGAATTTTAAGAGATACTTACTGTCAAGGACTCACAGCCATGGGGCAGAGCTGCTACTGGCTCTCCTTGTGCGCTGCTGTTCATGAGGCACCCGGGAGGGATGGCGGGTTCTAGCCCTGGCCCGCCACCCCAGCAGTGCCTCGCAACAAGCCATACGATCCCCACTCCATGAGGGCCACCATCTTCCACATCCAGACTTCCCTCTCGTCAGAACTCCACCCAACAGAAGAGCTATCACAGCCCAGCTCGGCGCAGCCGGCTTGCAGCCACATGGTTCATCAATAAATGCTCGATTTAGAGATGACTACAAGAGTATGCCACCCTCAAGGCAGAGCCTGGCAAGCCTCCAGTGTCGTATTTGATATGCCAAATACCAGTAACAATTATAGACCTCATTCCCATGACCTCTTGGAATGGTTTGAGGCTCTTTATGTTTCTGGAGCAAGCAGATGTCCTTGGGCTCTACTAGCATGAGATAGGACATATGGAGATGTTACTGGTGCCCACTCAAGCAAATCGATGATGAATGGGAAGACAGTGATACAGTGACCAAGTCACATCGTAATCAAGCACCCAGAACTGGTGGTAAAGAGGGTGCCCTAAAATCAGCTCAGAGTAAAAGACATTTTTATATTTTATGGACCGAGGAGCAGAAATACATATTCCAGCAGATTTCTTCTTGAAAACAATGTGTGAAAAACAATGGAGAAGCACCTTAAAATAGGCAGTTAGGGAATTTTTTAGCCTAAAAAATTCAAATTGTGCAAGAGTATTTTTCAGCAGCAGAAGACAAATGAAGACTCTTTCAGACACACATACCTTGGGCTTGCATGAAACTTTGACTCTTTTCAGTTCTTACCTCGGAGGAGTCATTGTGTCTGTCTGATGCCCAATGTCTGAGTTTTGTTATTTTACATATTTTATCTGGTATTTACATTGTTTGGAGCATGAAAGTAAATCCAAATGTATCATTTCATCCTGTGAAGAGCTAGAAATCATCACTACTTTTGGATGACACACCCTACTGAGCGCTCCGGCTACATTTAGCTACCATTTTCTGTAATTGTGAGTGAGCTTCTGGTGCCAATGTTTATGTTCCAAGAAGGAAGAAACCACTTATGTTTGTGTTCTATCGCAGCACCAGGCACTGGTGCGAAAGACTCGGGGTGGGTCCCAGAAGCTGGAGATCTACACTTGTACGAAGTCTCACTTAACTTAGTGGGTCTCAGTGCTATTAGATGATCCAGGAGGCACTGTAGAACAATCAGATTTGGAGAAGACAAGAGCCATGTGTCTAGGTTCATAAAGATCAGAAGAGAAATAAGGCTTCAAGAAGACAGGAAAGTTAGAACAGACAGAAGAGGCCCATCCTTTCCCACGGACAGCCCCACCTCAGTTCCCCCAAAACACCTTTTACATGCTCCTGATACGGGCAGTCACACACACCCCCCCCACATGCTCTCCACTTCATCCTCTATCTGTGCAACCTCAAATCTCACTCCATAAAAGTGAAAAAGGCGGCTGGAATGAGAGAGCAGCAGGTAGGGTGATTACCAGGAGTAACCCCTGAGTGCAGAGCCAGGAATAACCCCTGAGCACTGCCGCATATGGCCTCAACACAAAAACAAAATTGGAAAAATAAAACAAACAAAATTGGAAAAACAAACAAACAAAAAAAAAACAGTTCCTCCTGCATGTAACCACATGAGTAATTTCTATGCATGTCTACTCATAAGTGTGAATTCCAAGGTTTTGAAGGGAAAGGCCATACTCTTCATGTTTTCCTTTTCCCCTCCTACTGGAGGGAAAGCGATCAATAATTTGAGCTGTATTTCACCAAATTAATAGGGCCCGTCTATGAGAAATGACCAGCTTAAGATGGAAGTAGTCAGGTGTCCAGGACTGTACAACCCCCTTCTAACTGGGTTCTAAAAGTGACTCAGTTAGAACAGTTCTGTGAGGAAGTAATGCGAGTCTAGCCACAGAGACTACTATCACGCTGTTTCATTATGTGATTTTTCAATAGTTCCCAGCACCAAACTCTTGGCTGTTTGTCAAGGAAGAAGTTGAAATTGTTTAGGAAAGCCTATGCCTGGAAATAAAAGCCTCTAATTTCTAAGTATAATTTGTTTACTAGAATGCCAGGAAGCTAGAATATTTGGAGGGGGAGGGAGGATTGGGTCACACTCAGCAGTTTAATTCCAGGCCCTGTGCTCAGGGAACACTCCCTGTGGTATCAGGAGACTCCATGTTGTGCTGGGAATCAACCACGTGCAAGCCTTACCTGCTGCACTGTCTCTGCGACCTTCTGAGATTTGGGCTTGGGGGGCTAGAACCAGTTCAAGTTGGGTTTGCAGTGGCAAGAAGCTATGCAGTGAAGGACATGGCAGCCAGACATAGGAAGGCAACCCTGCTGCCTGCAGCCCTTTCCCTTTCCCACAGCCCTGGCTCATACCCCACAGTTTCCTCCCTCTCCTGTAGCTAGACACAGCCAAAGCAATGAGGCCTCTGCGATGCAGAACAGTGAGTATCTGCTCCAGGCCAGGGAAGCGAGTACCTGCCCAGAGGATAAGGGGAGGGAGGAAGGGGAATGTGGGGGACTAGCGTGGGGTATAAGGGGGAGGGAGAAGCTGCTTGTCCACCACACAGCAAACATGGGAACTTGTTGAATAGGCAATTCCGAGACAGAGACCTCCTGGGATGGGTCGGGCTCTGACCCCAGGAAACAAATTCCACATTTAGTGAGGGAGTGGAGAAGGGACTTAGTCAAAACTACAATGAACCCCCATGGCAATAGATGGAAAAAATGAGCCACTTTCCCCAGAGAGCCAGCACCAAGGAGTGAGCACCTGCTCCTAGCCACGGAAGGGAGCACTTGCCCCAGGGCAGAGAAGTGAGCACCTACTCCGGGCAAGCATGCTCAGGCCCAAGCCTCCTGCCAATTGATTCATTAACCCCAGACAGATGCATTCCTTTGGAACATTGCCGATTTCATCTCAGGAACACTTTCTCTTAGTTTTGCCAGGATTGTTCATCTCACGGATTCTTGCAAGGGGGCAGGAGAGCACTGCACGGTGGCATAATCAGGTATTGATTCTGCTGGCAGCGATCCAGAAACAAAAACAACCCATTCAAGCGAGTCCATTGTTTCCAACTGCCTGGGACCATTAAGTCCCAGTTTCTCAAGTAAATCTGAAACTCTTGGTATTACTGACAAGAACCAGAGAGCCTGCTGCCCACACTGAGGAGAACTAAGCCTGCAAATATAACAGGGCCTGCAGGCCTCTGTTTCCTTATCCTGTGAGTGGGAACAAGGAAGGGGCCACTGAAGGTGTGTGTGAATAGAGGTAGTGAATGACAGAGGAAGAAATGGGTGCTCCAAAGCTCCTTCTCTCCTCCTATTCCCTGGCTATCAAAGGCCACTGACCCTGCAGAGCCAGCGTAGGGAGATGGAAAGAAACTGGAGAGGCACAGAGGGGTCTTCTGCACAAGCACTGTGCTTTCAGGGCAGGAAGCATGGGTTGCTGTGATGTTACTGGTGGCTCCAGTCACAGATGGGAGGTCATATGGCAAAATACCCACCAAGAGTCCAGAATCCGGCAGCAGCCTCTGTGACCACACAGCCAAGAACGAGGAGCCCAGATCCCCACAGCCCACTGCTCCACAAAGGCCAGCTACATGTCAGGTCATGAGAGTGTCTCATTAACCCTCACAGCACTCCAGAGAGGGGGAACGTTCAGCATCTTCTTTACATTTTTATCATAAATTAGTTTCTTGCTCGCAAAAATGCACCCTCATTAAATAACAAGATTCAAGATTATATTAACTATGAAACTTATTTCAGGCAGTAGCAATAGAATAAAATTCCACAATGATGGCACCTCTGAAATTCAGATGGCTCCCAACGCAACTTCAGTGACAGGAGCAGGCTCTGTGTTTTGGGGGAAGAGGATCTGTAAGGGGAGTATACTCCAGGACTGGGATAAAGGCTGGAGCATTTGAAAGGCACCTGTTCCTTCCCTGCTCTCTGAGACTATGTATCACTGTATCACTGTCTTCCCATTGTTCATCGATTTGCTCGAGTGGGCACTAGTAACATCTCCATAAGTCCTGTCACAAGCAAATGTAACCCAAGGGCATCTACTTGCTCCAGGGACAGTAAGAGCCCCAAACCATTCTTCAGGTCATGGAACTGAGGTCCATAATTGTTACTAGTTTTTTGGCATAACAAGTAAATAATGCACAGGTAGCTTGCTAGGCTCTGCTGTGTAGGTGGTACAGTCTCAGTAGAAGGCTCTCATCTCGAGCATTTAGTGATGAAACTTAAAGGGGAAAGATCATGTATTCTCATGAATGGAGCCCTAAGAAACTATGGAGTCTGGATGTTGAAAATGACTGACTGCATGTGTGGTTTGCTTTGGCTTCTTACTAGGCTTACTGGTATCAGTTGTAACCTGTCTAGAGCTGTATACAATGTATAAATGTGAAAGATCTTGGGAAGGACCTTATCTAAAATCAGCATTTTCTAAGAATATCGTGTGGCACTTTGCCGTGCGCCAAAGGGAGCTGTTGGTCTAGAGTGGGTGTGTCTCTCTCTTCCGGGGCAACTGCCATGGAGGCGGAGGAAAGGGCAGGGCCCAAAACTCCACTCCGAGTCTGGCCAGCGTGGTCTCTCCCCAGCACATGAGAGCAAACCCTTGGAGCAATGTTGGACTTGGCCGAGACTATGACTAGGTCATATTTTCAGCAGCTGCCACTAACCTTTTGATGTAGGCACCTTACTTACAATGGTGTTGATATTGTTGTTTCAGGGTAATGTTGCATTCGGGTGCATCAGTAGATTGCCTCTAGTTCCTCCCTCATCATGCCCCCCATCTGTTGAGCAAACTCAGGGTCGGTAACCACTGGCTACTGTTTATTCCCTTGCTCCACTTTCTTATGTTCCAGATAGATCACCAGGTAATTTTTCTTCTCCCTTTGCTCAGCTCAGCATGATACTCTCAGTCCCATGCAAGACATGGCCAATTGCAGGACTTCATCTGTTCTTGTAGCAGAGTAGAATTCCATTCTGTACTCAAGCCACCATTTCTTTATCTACTCATCATTTCTTGGCAGTTGGGTTGTTTCCTGATCTTAGCTATGCCCTGCCGTAGACATAAGTCTAACTTCTTTTTATCATCCTTTCAAACATGGTTATTTTTGCTCTTGCAGGAATCAGTGTGTGCTGGCAGAAGCTAAAGAGTTTTCCTCTTTCCAGAACCCCTGATGACTGTAGAGCTTTTGAATGTCCGATTGCCCAGATGACCCTTTGACACCTGAGAAGACTGGATGCAGAGGTTCTTGGCAAGCCACCTCTGGCCCTATCTTCAGGCAAGTTCTCTTCTAAAAATCTCCTTGGTGAGAGTCAGCTCTTGTTCCCCTTTGAGCTAAGGGCTTCATCTGTGCCCCCCTATGGTACCCAGCACGTGGCTACAACTTGAAAAAATGCTGGTTGGAGAGATTGAGAGACCTTGAAAAGAGAGACCAGAAATTGATTGCATATTTGAGGGTGGCCTTGGAGAGCAAAGGAAATGTGTTTATAAATCAAAATCCTTTCCAGTAGAGCCCTGGAGAGCAAAGTACTTACTTCAAAGGCACCTCAGCCACCTTCTTATATAGGATGAAATCCTCTCTCCTGCAAACAGCCTGAAGTATGAAGCCGGGCACATACACACATTAACTCCATGCACAATGTTGTATATAAACTTCATGCACATGTGTACACAGAACATTAACTCCATGTATGCGTACACACACATACACACACAAACATGCATGTACCACAAGGATGCTCTGTGTTCCCTGGGAAACCAACTTGATTGGTCCAGGACAGAAAAGAAAAAT
The DNA here is from genome assembly GCA_021461705.1 of Cryptotis parvus. Lineage (NCBI taxonomy): Eukaryota > Metazoa > Chordata > Mammalia > Eulipotyphla > Soricidae > Cryptotis > Cryptotis parvus. Next base: position 349,123 of record JAJIBD010024103.1, read on the forward strand.
GTGACACTGTTCACTGTTTTTCTCTGTTGACTGTCCTCTGAGGTGCTCACTGCTGGAATTTGGGGGTGTCTTAGAATCTGCTTAAGCTAGGTATGTCTTCCTGTTCTGCAGGTCCCAAGCTCCAACTATATCCAAAAAGGGGCAATTGTCAATTTTCCAGCTGTCCTGCAACCCTATCGATCAGGGCACCAAATCCTTGAGTCTCATTGCTGTCCCCCTGCTGTCTTCAGGAAAGAACTCCTGGCCCTTAGTAATAACTCTCTCACTATAAAAAGATTTTTCATTTATGATTGAAACATTGAAAAAGGATGCAAAATTTCTAGGGGAGTAAATTCTAGACTGCGCTGAGAACCATACCTGCTGCCCATGGCTCAACCACCCTATCTTCTTCCTCTGAAAAAGGAAAACAGTTGCATTTGTTCATTAAATGTTCATCTAATGTCCCAGGCATCAGCTCTGTGCCAACCTCTGAGATGACTGGTCTGGGAAAAGTCAAAGAGCAAACAAGGCTGAAATATTGAATTCCTGCAAATCATTGCCTCTCTAATGAGCAACACTGTAGGTAAGTGATATGGTCTATCAGAGTTGGTGGGTTAGAGAGAGTGGTTTCCTTGTGAAGGATTTTTGAGAAAAGGACCCAGGACCGGGAGTTCTGGGAGGGGACGATTCTGTGCAGAGTAAGGAACCAGTGCAAGAATCGGTAAGCAGGAGCAGAGTGAAGGGGATGATGGGAGAAAGAGCAGGCTTCGGAGGGAGTGAGCAGCAATGTCAAAGCCACAGGCCACATGTCTTTGGAAACTGCTCTGGAATTCACTGTGGAAGTCATCGGGGATCTTGAAATGAACAAATGAGGTTGAGCAGTGGGGGTGGGGGTGGGAGTGGTGACAAACTATGGATCTCATAGGAACAAGAAAACAGAAAAGAAATTAGGTGTAGCAAGTGGAGTGACTTTCTGAAAGCATTTTACTGTAAAGGAAGCAAAGGTAGCGGAGAAGGTTAATTTTGGTTTTGAATCTTTGCTGATTGAAGAAATAATAAGATCTTGATCTTGGACATTCAATTCATGAAGAGGCAAAGTTGGTGACACAAGAAAGAAGGGACTTGAAAGTGACCCCCTGGATCAGAGGGAGGAGACAGAATTGGGAGATCATGACCAATTTGTCCAGTGGACAACCTCCTATGCATAAAGATTTCTCCCACGTTTGGATTTCCAGTCCAAATATTTATCCTTCAAAGAAGTTATCTGCAATTGGTCTTTTTTGGATCATTATATAATTTTATTTTTAATCACAGATTTATTGATTTTCCTCATGGAGAAATAACATTTGACATAGGGTTTCCACCTTTTCTAGTTATTTAGCCTTTTGCACTTTACTTTTTTTGGAAATAGTCTTAAAATTAGAAAAAATGCATTGCAAATTTTAGCACAAGATCTTTCCCTTTTATAATCTGAGGAGGAAACTATGACATTATGCCATCATCCCTGATTCTGTGTTTATTTCCTATGAGGCTGTGTGTTCTATACAAACCACCCTGTATTTCTCACAGTGATAAAAGTGGCACAATAATTCTAAAATTTAATCCCCATAGCCCGTTCAAGTTTGGCATTTGCCTTTTAGACCAAAAAAGGTACCTACTCAGTCCATGAAAAGTTTTCAATGCCCATCTAGTTTAGTTTCCTTTAAATGGAAACATTCCTCAACCTTCCTCACTTTTATGGCTTTTGAATTTTTCCTGGAACAGTCATTTCAATAATATCAAAGTGCCTTAGTATGAACCTATTGTTTCCTTCTAAGAAGATTCCTTCTAAGATTCATTCTTATGTAAAGTAGGAGAATATTGTCCATTTTCCTCAAAGAATTCTTGGTTCAGAAATACAATGGTGAGCCCCTGTGAGCCAATTCCTTGAGACCACATTTATTCTTACATGGCTACTTAATTTTCAGTAGTAGAAACGTGCTGATATTCAAGAGTAAATCTCTTACTGAATATTAGACTGTCCAGTTTTTGCTATTACCTTTCTACAAATGTTACAGACATCCTCGAATACCTAAATACCCCGACTATTTCAGAATGATAACTCCTGCAAGTAAGTTAATTTGTGGGAACAAAGGGTCCGTGCATGAAGAACTTGAGTAGGAGTAGAAGCAACCCAGTCCTCTGCAGAGATCAGGTCAATGAACATGCCGGGTAGTCTGTGAGATGAGAGGGAGGGCCATGAGTGTTCTTGGGTTTGGACCATCACAGATTGGTTTCAAGGTTTTCCACTAACGAGCTGTGCCACATCCATTTCCAATCTACTTTCACTTAAAGCCAGGTGTAGTGTATAAGCACCCCTGTTCTCTTTTGGTTGCCATTTTCATGGACTATCTTTCCCATCCTTACATATTTAGCCTTTTGGGTCTTTTATCTGAAATGAATTTCATGTAGACAGTGGTAAAATTGAGTGCTTTGTCATTTTACCCACCCTGCCTATCTTTGTTTTTTTTGGTTAGAGAGTTTAAGCCATTTACATTTTAAGTAAAAAATTATCCTAAAATACATACAGTCATATAAACTAATGCTACATCAATTAATACAATAATGAGCAAATAAATTTAAAGTCAAAAAACAGCACATAAAAAGCAGTAGAAAGTAATTACTGATTTAGAGGGACTTAATTCTGTCATTTCGTTATTTCTATTCTCTCGCCTTACAGCCTGCTGTCCCTTGCTTCTCACATAACAATCTCCTTTTATGCTCAGTTGACTTTTTTGTGGTAAAACATTATAATTATTCTTATTTCCTTTTCTGTGTGTTCCATAGCTGTTCTCTTTGTGGTTACCATGGGGACTGCAGTTAACAGCCTAGACTTCTAGCATTGTTATTTGAATTTATACCAGCTTAACCTCCATAAAATACAAAAATTCTGCTTCGTATAGCTCCATTTTCACTCCCCTTCAGTTACTGGTTTTACAAAATTATATCTTCTTACATTTTGTGTCCAAAACCTTAAACTAATCGTGCAGCAGTCTCTGAAGGCAGGGAGAAGCCGCGGTGGAGAAACCAACAGCAATTCTCCACAGAGCGCAGCCCATCCACTGGAAGTGCTCCGTGGTCTCTCGGCTCAGCCCACTTTGATCTTTTTTCCTCCTAGCCCCCAGACTCAATCATTTCCATTAGCCAGTCTTAAAATGTGTTGATTCTTTCTTCTTCCTGCTCAAATTTACTTTTAAATCCTCTAGCACAGTTTTCATGTCTATCATGATACTTTTAGTTCCAGAATTTCTCTCTAGTTTCATCTGATGGCCACTACCTCTCTGGTGGTGGTGGTGGTGGTGGTGTTAACATGAACCATTCGCTTGACTTTCCCCACACCTGCCTTTAGTTATTTGACCTTCTTGAAGATGATGACTTACGCGGTTGATAAATCTGCTCCATCCAGTCTTCTTAAGAATGGTTTTTAATTTTTCCTTTTTAGAATAGGCCTTACTTTAATCTTATCATCCTTTGTAATTTGTTGGAAACACTATGCAATTGAATCTAAAATATAATAGGTTAACTCTAGTAATTATATGTTCTCTCATTTCCCAGAATTGTGCTGAGTGGGGCTTCTTTCCTTGAATGTTATAGGTTGTTTCTGAGCCATGGGTCAACCTGAAGTTAATCTCTCTCTCCTTCCCTCCCTCCCTCTCTCTTCCTCCCTCCCTCTTTCTCCCTTCCCCATCTCTCTCCCTTCCCTCTCTCTCCCTCTCTCTCCATTTCTTTCTCCCTCTCTTCTCCCTCCCTCTCTCTCCCCTCTCTCCTCTCTCCTCTCTTCTCTCTCCTTTCTCCTCTCTCTCCTCCTCTCTCCTTCCTTCCTTTCTCTCCCTCCCTCTCTCTCTCCTCTCTCCATCTCTCTTTTCTCTCCTTTCTCTCCCCCTCCCCTGTCCCTCTCTCCTCTTTTTTCTCTCCCTCCCTCTCTCTCTCCTCTCTCTCCTCTCTCTCCTCTCTCTCCTCCTTCTCCTCTCTTTCTCTCTCTCTCTCCCCTCCCTACCTCTGGGCACAAGCACTGACTTTTAACATTCCCATATATAGGCTTGTTCTGAGATGTCTTCATCCTTAAATGTCTTATCACTGTCTTCCCGTTGTTCATCGATATGCTGGAGCGGGCCCCAGTAACATCTCCATATGTCCTGTCTCATGCCAGTAGAGCCCAAGGGCATCTGCTTGCTCCAGGAACATAAAGAGCCACAATCCATTCTGGAATGAGGTCTATAATTGTTACTGGTATTTGGCATATCAAATACAACACGGGTAGCTTGCCAGGCTCTGCCATGCAGGTACCATACTTTGCAGTCATCTCTAAGTCCAGCATTTAATGATGAACCGCCGCGGCCGCGCAAGCCGGACTGTGATAGGCTGGTCTGCTGGGTGGAGTTCTGACGAGAGAGAAGTCCGGATGTGGAAAATGGAGGCCCTCATGGAGTGGGGGTCGTCTGGCTTGTTGCAAGGCTCTGCTGGGCTGGCGGGCCAGGGCTAGAACCCGCCATCTCTCCTGGGCTCCTTGTGAGCGGCTGGGCATGGGAGAGCAAGTAGCAGCTCTGCCTTAATAAATGTCTTATATTAAGGGGAAAGTGCAGCAAGCCTTTAAGCCCCCAGAAGTTTTATCCCCTGAGAGGAAGTGGGACTTTCATTCGTGGTGTGGAGTCTCAGCTGTGGCAGTTCACCTCCTCTCTGCCCCTTTGTGCTCAGAAGCACAAATCTGTGGCAGAAGACAGCGAGTTCCTACAGGTCCTACTTTGCCATTTCCCTCTGGGTTTGGGGACCCAAGCTCTTGGTGTCTCTGTTACTTTGCCCATGTCAGTGTGTTGGATCAAAGACCAAGGTCCCTGAAGATCCTTCCAACTTTGATTTTTCCCCCTAAGGTAATAGCAGCAACCCTCCTCCATCACTTGACTCTGGAAATTGAGATGTGATCAGTCCTAACACACGAATGCTTCCTGCTCTTCCTTTTGTTCATTTTCATGTTTTGTTGCCCTCCACCCCCAATTCATTTGAATCTGCTCACTGGGGGTGGGGGGTTTCTGCCCTGCTTCATTCTCATTCCTTTATTGATAAAGCTCCTCCCCTCTCTGGGCTCTATGGTTTTGGAAAGGGTCATCCTCACCCAGGGATGGGGCTGGATTGACTGAAGCTGTCAGTGCCTCCCAACCCCAACCCCTGCTGGTCGTAACAGAGGTTGATGACGGGAGGCTGTCCCATGGTCAGGGCTTTTGATCAACTGTGAAAAAAAATTAATCTCCTCAAGACTTTTTTTAAAAAGTATTTTATTATACCACCATGAGATATACAATTACAAAGATATACAATTAAAAAGTTCATATTTGGGTTTTGGTCATACAGTGTTCCAGCACCCAAAATAAAATAAGTTTATCTGTGTACATGGTGTTTGGAAGGTTTCAAACACAATTTTTCTCTTGCACGCAGATATTCCATTTTTGAGCAACATTTGTTGAAAAGACTATCCTTCCATCATTGAAAAGTCTTTAAATAGTGCAAACAGTGAAAAGCAGCATGTTACTATTCATGCAGAATATTACTCTTATTATAGTGCAAACCAAAGGTGTGAGAGTTTATATTTGGGGTTTCTATTCTAGTTTATTGGTCTATATCTGTCCTTAAGCCAATGTCACACTGGTCTGAGCACTATAGATCGCCATCATAAAGTTTGAAATCAAGAGTCTGATTCTTTGGACTTTTGTTTTCTTTTGTCGATTCAGTGATGCCTTGAGATCTCACATAATTTTGTTTTATATTTTATTATGCCACCGTGAGATAAACAATTACAAAATGTTTATGTTTGGGTTTCAGTCATACATTGTCCTGCACCCATCCCTCCACTAGTGCCCATTTCCCACCATCAATGTCCCCGATTCCTTTCCCCCCCCCTAGCCTGCCTCTATGGCAGGTTCTTTATCTCTTTTCTCTCTCTCTCTCTCTTTCTCTCTTCCTTCTCTTACACATTGTGGATTATAATACATACACTTAAAGGTTATCATGTGTATCTTTTTGCCTGTATTTAATGCTCAGTTCTATGTGGGTAATAGCACTTTGGACAATTATTAGCACATTGTTCCCTTCTCTGTCTTACCTAACCTCTGACTCCCACACACGTTTGTGGTAATTTCCACCTTTGACAAGACCTCCTCATCCACGTTTTGCCTGACTTTTGATATAGGTATCATAATCTGCCGTGTGGGTATCATAATATGCTACCCACACAGCAGAGCCTGGCAAACTACCTGTGTCGTATTTGATATGCCAGATACCAGTAACAATTTTAGACCTCATTCCCATGACCTGATGGAATGGTTTGAGGCTCTTTATGTTCCTGGAGCAAGCAGGTGCCCTTGGGCTCTACTAGCATGAGACAGGACATATGGAGATGTTACTGGTGCCTGCTCGAGCCAATCGATGATGAATGGGAAGACAGTGATACAGTGATACATAATATGTATATATATTTGTCATGGAAATACATATATTTGTCATGCGTATATATATTTGTCATGCATATATATATATGTATATATATATATATTTGTCATGAAAATAAATGCAGTCATTCTATATCTGTCTTTTTCCTTCTGGCTAATTTCACTCAACATGATTGTCTCCATGTCCATCCATTTATAGGCAAATTTCATATCTTCACTTTTCCTAACAGTTGCATAGTATTCCATTGTGTAGATGTGCCAAATTTTCTTTAACCAGTCATCAGTTTTTGGGCACACTGGTTGGTTCCAGATTCTGGCTATTGTGAACAGTGCTGCTATGAAAATAAAAGTGCTGATGTGTTTCTGCTGTGTGTTTTTTGGCTTCCCTGGGTATATCCCCAGGAGTGGTATGGCTGGTCAAATGAGAGCTCAATTTCTAGTCTTTGGAGGAATGTCCATATTGTTTTCCAAAAAGGATATACCAGTCGACATTCCCACCAACAATTATAATTCACTGAGAATTTGATATTGAATCCATAGATTTCTTTGGGTAGTACTGACATCTTAACACTCTTTAGGCTTCTAATCCATAAACTTGGGATATATTTCCTTTTATATATATATTATCTTTAATTCCATTCAGCAATGTTTTATAGTTTTCAGTGTATTAAGTTTTTCTTCCCTTGCTTAAGGTGCTACGTATTTCATTCTTTCTGGTGTTGTTTCTCATAATAGTCAACTGAATTTTCTATGTTAATTCATACTCTTCCACTTTGTGAATTTGTTAACTCTTACAGTTTTGTATGGGTGGAATCTTTTTGGTTTTCTATATATAAGACCATATCATCTGAAAATAGACTTGATTTTCTTTTTTTCCCTTCTAATTTGAACAACTATTTTCTTTATTTAATTGTTCTGGATTAAACAATCCTATTCATGCTGAACAGAAGTGGCAAACGTGGGCATACATGTCATGATCTTGGTCCTAAAGCTTTCAGTCCCCCACTGTTGTACATGTTGCTTCCTTGGGTTTCATATGCAGCATTAGACCTTCCAATACTTTCTGCTGTTCCTAGCCTCAAAGTACTTCTTGTCACAGAGGACTCAGTTTTTTTTCATATCTGAAGGTATTTCTTTGTCTCTTCAGGGTACTTTCTTGTCCAGGCTCAACAGAGCTATTGTTCAATAGCCCACCACAGTCTGCATCATGCTCTTCTTACCAAGCTGAAGCTTTCACTCTCTGCTACCTTGCTGGTCAAAGGAACACCCAATTTTTTGGCAATTATCTTCCTGAGGAAGGACTACTTTGCCTGCCTCTCTCTGTCCCAAGAATAGAACAAAGCAAGTCAGATAATTTTTTCTGAGATTTAGCTTTCCTCTTCTATAATTCTGGAGCCAACACCTCTATCTAACTGGGTATGAGCCTGAGCTCCACAAAAAGAGCACATGAAAACATGCCTGGCATCATTTGGCTAAAATTTGGAAGGCACAACAAGTAGTTCACTGATCGATAAAAGAAATCTGGGAATAATTCTTAAGCTTACTGTGCAGCTGAGCAAGAGCTGGAATCCAGATTTCCTGATACCAAAGCCTGACCTCGATTCTCATTTCAGAGACAGAGTAGTTCAGAATCAAAAATGAATCATGTTACATGAGGGTGGCCCTATACCCTTTCTCAAACATCAAAAGAAACCAGAATTAATTAAAAGAAACAGTCACGGCACCAGGATCAGCCCCCCTTTTCCTCTACTTCCTTTTCTCCTCTCCCTTCCTCCCTCTTTGATAATTCCACATTATGCAATAACGGAGAGCATTTGCAGAGAGTTCCTAATGGCTGATGGGGGTCCCTCTGAGGACTATTGTGCCTTCCCTATAATGACATTCATTAGTCTGTCTGACATCAATACTGTTCTCAGGTTAATATGTTTAATTTAATGAGGCATTTATTTTCAGTTAGAAAACTCCTGAAGAAGCATGTTTTCTCCTGATGAGTTCAGCTGATGAATAGATTAATGCTGGCCTTGAAATAGTTGATTAAGAAAATGAATCTAGTCAACTTCAACAGATATAAGCCATGCTTAAATTAAGTTCTGTTAATTTGGGAAGAAATGGGGAAAAACCCTCATGTGATTCTCCGATTTGCCTTCTGTTTGCCTGATTGATTCCCTTCCCAGGCTGCCTAAGCCCATCCCACTCTAAGATCTGAGGAAAGAAAAGGCCAAGGACCAGTGTCTGAGGGATGGAGACAAGAAATACAGACCAGCAGAGTAGTCTGGGAGCCAGAGCACAGAGAGAAGTTCTCCTATGACCTCCCAGGATGCACAGATGTATTCCCTGACTGTGATTGGAGCTGCAGACCTGTATCCTTTAATTCTGTGTGAGACTCACTGCTCCAGCCCCAGTGTCTGCCTTAGCAGGCGCTTGCGTGAGCAAGCAGATGCTCAACAAATCTGGCTCTTATTATTATTATTCACAGAACCGTGTGATCCTAAAAGATGGAAGTTGCCTAAAGTCCCAGACATGTCTAGCCCATCAGTCAGTGTTTATAACTACTGGTCTTGTGGCCAATGAGGACTCAAAAGTCAATTTTCTTTGATGATTTGACCAGTGAATGATCAAGTGATCATTCAAGTGATCAAGTGATTTGACCAGTATTCAACTACCCCTTCTCTTTATGGGCACTTAGAATCACCGCTGGCTATGATAGCTGTCAGCCAAGCAAGGCCTTGTTCCCAAGAAAGAGCGATCTGGCTATGCCAATTCAATGCCTGCCTCTTTCCACAAGTCAAAAAATATAGATGGCTTGTCAAACCTGGTGTTCCCAAGCTGCTGTTATGCAGTCAAAATTCCCTTGGAGGCACATTTAACCCTGAATAGAAGCCAGGGAATGTGTGTGGAGCTGCTAAGGGGTGTCTCCATCAAGCATAGGATACACAGGAAAAACAGCTAGGTTCCACCGCTCCAGCCTACCTGCACTTGTTTGCTATTCCACATAACACATGACTCCAAACAGGGAGACTTCTCACACCTTCTAGTACTTCACAGTGTCTTAAGTCTAAAACTTGGGCGTAGCTTGGCTGGGTTTTCTGCTCAGTTTCACAAGGCTGTAGGCAAGGAGTCCTCCAGGGGAGCGTCTCTGCCTGCATAAATAGGGAACTTTGCTTCCCAGTTTCTTCAGGATTTGGGTAGAACACATTTTCTTGGGTTATGAAATGCATTGCAGCTTGCTCATTCAAAGTCAGCAATGAAGAGAAGAAGCTGCTGCTTTTGCCTGACCTCTAGACCTCTATAGAAAGGCTTTGTCTTGTTCTTTCTGGCCCACTCATATGCCCTTCCCCTTTGAGTCACTTAACGTCAGCCAATTTGAGACATTAATTACATCTGAAAAAAATCCCTTTACGTTCCTGTGTTCTGTTGGCAAAGCAAGTCTCAATCCTGTCTGCATTAAGGGATTATACAAGGATCTATGTCCCAGGCAGGGGAGGCAGGGGGAGGGAACAATCTTAGAATTCTGCCTACCCCATCATTTTAAAGACCATGGTCAAGTCTCTTTACCTTTGAGGCGCTAGGTCCCTATTTGTAAGTAGCGATTGCATTGATTTATTTGGAGCTGGTAAACTAATTAAATGAAGTGCAAATATAAGTGGCTATCTCCGAGGACATACAGAAGCACTGTGTTATAGCAAAATGAAAAGTGGAAGCGTGGTTATCATGAAGAACATCTAAAATTTTACCTTCTACTCTCAAGCCCATGTTTTCTGACAGTGGACAGTCTTAGCTGCCTCTTTCTGGTTCAAACTGAATGTTACCTCTGAAATTCATATTTCCCATACCAGAGGCCCCATATCCCTGGTGGCAACCCTCTTGGCTAAATCTGCTCCCTCCAGGCCAAAAGTCAGTCTCTCTAGGATTTTGTAACATAACCTCATGGTAGCACCTAGATTCCCCCACACAATGTATCCAGAACCTGCTAAATGAATGTCTCTGTCACCTCTGCCTGCACACTGCTTCTTTCCTCCTCATTCTTCTGGAGACATCACAGACCAAAGGAGGTAGTTTAGCCACAGAGTTCTAGACTAGCCACCACCTCTGCCCTGGATGGACAAGGTCAGCAGGAAGGATCACATCCACAGTCCACTTGGAAAGTGCTTGTAGATCTATGTGTGTTGGTCCTGTCACCAAAGGTTATCTATAGTAGGAAGAGACATTGATTCTAGCTGGAAGGGAAGTCAATCTTCCAAAGTCAACTGTACCCTCCTCTTTCTTTTTTTGTTTAGTTTAGTTCTATTTAGTTTGAGTGATACCTAGCAGTGTTCAGAGATTACTCTTATCTGTGCTCACAGATCACTCCTGGTGATCAGGAGACCATATAGGGTGCTAGGAGTCAAACCTGGGTGTGCAAGGCAAGTACCCTACCTACTGTACCGCTCCAGTCTTTACCCTCTGTTTTTACCTCAACCCAAGGGGTTGTGACTGTCGCTAAATGGCCTTTGGTTCATCACCACCCTGTGTGACTTGGGGGGGTCTTAGACACAGACAGAGTTGAGAAAGCTGCCAAGCACCTCACCCACACATATCTCACACATTCAGAAGTTCCAGGAGAATTAAAGCTAGGAGGTCTACAAAGAAATTGGTAATGAGGTCTTAAATCACTTCCCTTCACTCTAAATCCCAAGATTCTAGAGTGCCTGGTTTTAAGGAAGCAATTAGGGAATTTCTGTGACCTTCCCCACCCCAAATATGACCCAGATACGAGAGAGTGGGCAGGCCAGGAGGGCCTGACCACCACCTGGCTTATTACTTCTAAGCACTTTTCTCTGACAGAGCCAAGATTTGATAAAAGGTGAATCCCTGAGTGGCTATGTAGATAAACACCAAACTCATTAAAGCGATTTCATTAAGAGTTATTTATCAGGGGCCTCTCAAAATATAAATATGCAAAGTCTTCTAAATCGGAAGTGAAGTTTCTGGATGCAGAGACAGTCCCTGTTGTCCCATTTGACTTTTTTATTTAACAGATGAGGGATAAATTCCTATCCTTATTCATTTTTCCTTTCTTTCCCTGACTACTTGAGTTAATCATATTAATTAGTGCTATCATTTTATTTTATATAATAACTTATTATTTATAAAATGGGCCACCATTTTCCACATCCAGACTCCCCTCTCGTCAGAGCTCCACCCAGCAGAAGAGCTGATCACAGCCCGGCTCATCGAGACCCACCCTGCAGCAGTCTTTTTCAAGCCCAGCCCAGGTATGCTAACCCAGAGACTCACATACATGGGGTAGAGCTGCTACTGGCTCTCCCTGTGCCCAGCTGATCACGAGGCACCTAGGAGGGATGGCAGGTTCTAGCTCTGGCCCGCCACCCCTCAGAGACTCACAAGAAACCAGAGGGAACCTCCACGCCATGAGGGCCGCCATTTTCCACATTTGGACTCCCTTCTCCGGAGCTCCACCCAGCAGAAGAGCTGATCACAGCCCAGCTTGCATGGCTGCTTTGAGGCTACATGGTTCATCAATAATGCTTGAGATTAGAGGTGTCTACAAGAATATCCCACCTGCATGCAGAGCCTGGCAAGCTACCCGTGTCATATTTGATATGCCAAATACTAGTTACAATTATAGATCTCATTCCTGACCTGATGGAATGGTTTGAGGCTCTTTATGTTCCTGGAGCAAGCAGATGTCCTTGGGATCTATTAGCATGTGACAAGACATATGAAGATGTTATTGGTGCCCGCTTGAGCAAGTCGATGATCAACGGGAGGACAAGTGATATAAGTAATACTTATTATTTATACTTCTTATTATGTCTATAGAATATTTTTAGAATTGAACATGTACATTATTAGTTGGTGGGTGGAATGTTCAGACACAGATACACCCGCAGAGCAGAAACCAGCTTTCCCCGTTGAACCCCTGAATTCCATGGACCACAAGAGCAACTTCCAACCCAAGCCCACCATCCCTCTGGAGCCTGATAAAATTTCACAGCCATCCTAGGCTGCCAAAACGAAGAAGGACTAAAATTACTGTCTGTACTTTCAATGCATGTACGCTGGCATCAGAAGCATATATTGAGGATCTGATGGTGCAAGAGCAAAAGATCAAGTACAACATCATTGGTCTGACTGAGACGAGGGAGGCATCAGTCGCATCATGCTATATTTGACACCGGAGAAGAATTGTTCCTTGGAACATGCGACGAAAGAGGCGTCAGTGGTGTTTTTCGAAAATCAGATGGGCAGGACATGTAATGCGATTTGGAGACAACCGCTGGACTAGAGCCATTACCGACTGGATCCCACGGGATGTCAAAAGATCACGTGGCCGCCCACCTACAAGATGGTCAGACTTCCTTGTCAAGACCCTGAAGGAACGTTTTGAGGCTCTTCATATTCCTGAATCAACCAAATGCCATTGGGCTACATTGACACGTGATAGGGTCCAATGGAAATGTTACTGGTGCCCGCTCGAGCAAATCGATGAATAACGGGATTCAAGTGATCAAGTGATCAAGTGTGGAATGTTAAGACCACACCTGGCAGTGCTCAGGGCTTGCTCATGGCTCTGAGCTCAATGGTCACTCTTGGTGGTACTCAGGGGACCATATGTGGTGCCTAGGATCCAACCAAGGTTGGCTGCATACAAGGTAAGTACTCTGCACTGTCTCTCCAGTCTGAATATCGTTTTTTACCTGGTCAACTTTACATACTAGTTTACCTCTTTGGTGTAGTATAAGCTATGTGTAGTTTTATACTTTCAATTTCTGTCTCATTTTATGCTATCATGCAATTTTTCTAATACTTTTGTTTTAAGAAATACTTCTGGGGAAACTAAAAATAATTTTTAGAATGCACTTCACATTTGCTTATTACACCTCCAGCACTCTACATTCTTTGTGTAGATCCAAAATCCTGGTTGCGAAGATGCTTTTTCTGGGTATGATTCCTTAGAGGGAGATCTACAGGCAGAGAATTTCCTCTTGTTTCTGACAAAGTTTGTATTTCACCTTCATTTTGAAAATGTCTCTTCCGTCACAGATTTTAGAGCCATAGTTTGGTATTCCTCACAGCACTTGTTCAGAAATGTGTCTGCGCTCTTCTCTGGTTTGCCTGAGTTCTGATGAGAAACTGTCCTGATTCCTTCTGTTTTCTTCTGTGTCCTTTTAAACTCTGGCTTCAGGATGCCACCATTGCCTTCGTTCTCTAGCGAGTTAAATCTGATCTGCCTGAAGTCTGGGAAGGTTTGAATATGGCTTCATAGGCTCTGATCTTCTTGGATGTGTTTTTACAATTTATTCTGACTATTCTTTTGTCTGTCATTTGTTTGGGGGAAGGTTTGGTCATTACTTCTTCAGATGCTCTTTATGCCTCATTCTCTCCTTTGGCGTACCTAGTGGGCTGCTAGATATTGTTTCACTGTTTTTTCCCATTCGTGTTTCAGTCAGGCAATTGCTACCTGCTTATCTTCATGCTCTCTGACCCTTTCCTCAGCTGTTCCAAGTCTGCCGGAGCAGCATGTGGGAGACCGTCTTCATTCCTGTGGCAGTTCGTTCCCTTTCATGCATTTGATTTTTTGTTATTTTTCAACTCTCTTCTAAAATTACCAATCTGATCTGGCGTGTTGTCCTTTAACATATTAATCAGAGCTATTTTGAATCCCTTTCCAGCTATTTTCATCCTCTGTGTCAAGCCCAAGTCTGGGTCTGACAAGAGCTTTGGATCTAGCATGCCTTAACAGTTTTAGTTGAAAGCTGGACTTTTATGGCTCAGATAGTCGAGACAGAGGAAAATTCTGCTTTATGCCTGGAAATGGGCACACTTTCTCCTTCTGCGGGGCTTTTAGTGATATGATTTGAGCTGATCTAATCAGGAGTTGGCCTTGGGTTATGATTTGCCGTTGCTATGGTTACGGGTGCTCCGCAGGCTTCACATTCCCACGGTGACACCTCACCTTTTATTTGGGGGTGCAGAGGCAAGGCTGGTTTGTTCAAAATCATGCTGCAGTCTTCCCTCTGCAGGGGTCTCCCCAAAAGGTATCTGCAGCTTCTCTGCTCGCCCTGGTGCTCCAGCATCTTTCTGGTCTTCCTGGTTGGGTGCAACTCATTAGCCCAGTGACAAGAGACTGAGCATGCAGTGTCTGTTCTGATTAAGCCTGGGCTTTAAGTCCCAGTTCCTGTGCCTCAGGAAGAAACCTTCTCACCTCTCTGCCTACTCCCTTGGTCGAGTGAGCACTCTGGCGAACACTACAGAAAGAGAGGTTTCCATCTTCTTCCTTCCACAATCCAAGATGGGTCCCCCCCCATTTTCTCAGGACCACTACTCCATTGTCCCTTGAGAAAAATATTTGGGAGAAGCAGGAAACAAAGATGGAAGCAGGGTGTTTGCAATGCACAGGTTAGAACCAGAGTGGACACTGGCTTAGGAGCTCTTTCCTATCCTCCCAGTCAGCATCCCCTAGGACCCAGACATGGGCAGCAAGTTGGTGGTGATGCCCCACTTTCTATGGGCTCAGAGGGTGCAGCCACCGTTACTTTCACCCGAATTCCCCACCTCCTGCCTTTCTTTCTTTCTTTCTTTCCTTTCTTCCTTACTTTCTTTCTTTCTTTCTTTCTTTCTTTCTTTCTTTCTTTCTTTCTTTCTTTCTTTCCTTCCTTTCTTTCTTTCTTCCTTCCTTCCTTCTTTTCTTTCTTTCTTTCTTTCTTTCTTTCTTTCTTTCTTTCTTTCTTTCTTTCTTTCTTTCCTTCTTTCTTTCCTTCTTTCCTTCCTTCTTTCCTTCCTTCCCTTCTTTCCTTCCTTCCTTCTTTCCTTCCCTTCCTTCCTACTTTCTTTCTTTCTTTCTTTCTTTCTTTCTTTCTTTCTTTCTTTCTTTCTTTCTTTCTTTCTTTCTTTCTTTCTTTCTTTCTTTCTTTCTTTCTTTCTTTTCTTTCCTTCCTTCCTTCTTTCTTTCTTTCTTTCTTTCCTTCCTTCCTTCCTTCCTTCCTTCCTTCTTTCTTTCTTTCTTCTTTCTCTCTCTCTCTTTCTTTCTTTCTTTCTTTCTTTCTTTCTTTCTTTCTTTCTTTCTTTCTTTCTTTCTTTCTTTCTTTCTTTCTTTCTTTTCTTTCTTTCTTTTCTTTCTTTTTCTTTCTCTCTCTCTTTCTTTCTTTCTTTTCTTTCTTTCTTTCTTTCTTTCTTTCTTTCTTTCTATTAATCAATCAAATCATACAGTGTCCCCCTACTCACTTCTATCTGCTTAACACACATCTTAAGATGTTCAGTACCCTCATGGCCATGTCTAACTGTAATCACACAGCTAATAGCAAATAAACACTAGGTGCAATCCCAAGACTTCTACAGTATTCTTGTGTGTGCTGGAGTCTTGGACTGGCCCTGGAGTACCAAGATAGATGAGGCCTCATTCCCCCACTGAGGAGAGCTTGGTCTCCTCAGAGGGGCCCAATGGTAGAGTGATCTTCATATAGTGAGCTCAAGGGCAGAGCAGGGTCAGTACAAATCACCACGCATCCAGGATTCTGTCCACAAAACAGGCAGTTGTGGGGGTCGTTTTCTGGAAGCTCCCAGAACCTGGGCACACCTTTCTGTGGCCTCCAAACTTGTATGGCCTTTGACGGTGCGTCATCCCACCTGAGACCCTCTGCTTCATCTGTCAAAACCAAGTCTCGGGTCAAAAGTTACCTCCTCCAGGTAACTTTTAACATCCTCCAGTATGTTTTGCCTCACCTCTACCTTAAAGTAGCCCCACAGTCCTCATTGACTTTCTTCTTAGCACCCATCATTTTACAGTTGGCGATACAATGTGGAAAACTTCTATAGAAAACAAAAAAGGTCTTGGAGGCATAGTGACAGCACAATGGGTAGGGCACTTGCCTTGCAAATGACCAGCCCAGGTTCAATCCCTGGCATTCCATATGGTCCCCCAAGACCACAGGAATAATTCCTGGGTGCAGAGCCAGGAGTAACTTCTGAGCTTAGCCAGGTGTGGCCCAAAAACCTAGATAGAGTAGATAGATTAGATTAGATTAGATAGATGATAGATAGATAGATAGATAGATAGATAGATAGATATATGATAGATAGATAGATAGATAGATAGATAGATAGATAGATAGATAGATAGATAGATAGATAGATAGATAGATAGATAGATAGATAGATAGATAGATAGATAGATAGGATAGATAGATAGATAGATAGATAGATAGATAGATAGATAGGATAGATAGATAGATAGATAGATAGATAGATAGATAGATAGATAGATAGATAGATAGATAGATAGATAGATAGATAGATAGATAGATAGATAGATAGATAGATAGATAGATAGATAGATAGATAGATAGATAGATAGATAGATAGATAGATAGATAGATAGATAGATAGATAGATAGATTAGATAGATGAGATAGATAGATAGATAGATAGATAGATAGAAGATAGATAGATAGATAGATAGGATAGATAGATAGATAGATAGATAGATAGATAGATAGATAGATAGATAGATAGATAGATAAAGTTCTTAGCTCATGTGGTAAAAGGAAAATGGGGCTGGGGCCCCAAGGTAGAGAGCCAGAAGATTATCAAGTCCGCCATGAGCAAATCCCCAGAGTCCAAAAGTCCTTCCTAAACAACTCCAGCAATCCCAGCAGTTACCCTTAGTCAGGCTAAGGCTTTTGGGGGAGGAACCTGATCTAATCAGCTTTGCAAATATACTGGGTGCTCCCCATCCTATCTTGGGGCCACCACATGGTCCCCACTCGGAGTGTACAATTCTTCCCTTCACTTTATGGTGTATTCCATATTGGGGGTCATCCAGACCACAACTCCGGGGTATGTACTTCCTTACTTTTACTTTTATTGGAATCACTCCCTTTTCTTTACTTTTGGCTTTGGGCATACGCCTGGAGGTGTTCAGGAGCTACGCCTGGCTCTGTGCTCAGGAGTGATCCCAAGTAGTATTGAGGGAACACATGTTCTGCCAAAGATTTGAACCAGGTTCAGCCACATGCAAGACAAGTGCCACAACCCCCCTTACTAACTTTCTGGTCCCTGGGTCCTTCCTGGCTCCCTCGTATTCATTTTTTCCTCTCTTGTATTCTTGAAACAAGACCATTTTACTTTGCTATGTGTTTTTTTCTGAACATTTCTCTTCCATGGCATAAAGACAAGAGCCTGAATCTGGCCAGCACTTGAGTTGGATTCCTCTTACCAGTCCTGATTTCCCTGGACACCCCTCCACCTCCTACAGAGAGCAACTATGGGAATTCTATTAAATAGCTGTTTACTTGGCTCTTGTCTGTACACTTGATCCACACACCCTAAGTCTGCATCTTTTATTCATTCCAACAGCAAGAATTTATGTCTCAGTTCCTATTCTAGGAACTTGTTATTTGGCATAGAACAAAAAAGATCAAAAAATCCACTGAAACAATGGTGGTGCATGCGGTGCATCTCAGACACGCAGATATGTGTGAATGTCTTGATACTGTTAACCAACGCTGAGTCAAAACAAATAACACTGCCCGCACCGAACTTATTACAGACTCATGATGGCTGCCGAAAAACACAGCAAACAAATGAAATAGTGAAACAGCATTAGAAGAAGGGGTGTGAACAGTGAGTACGGGAGTGGGGGCACACAGGTGGGCCCAGGCAGTGAATCATTGTTGTGCATGAGTAGTCAGGGGAGGACTCCTCAGAGAACCCCGGACTGTGGGCCCACAGAGGAGAGGACCCAGGCAGTGTCCCAGGCTCAGCAGTCCAGAAGAGCAGAGCACAGGTGAGTTATGCCCCAGGCACTGCAAAGAGTGGCCAGTCAGTCAGAAGATCTGAAAGATGGACAGGGAAAGAGAGCAGAGAGGGAGATCACAGGGCTTTTAGGATCTGACTCTATCCTGAGAAAAATGGGACCAAAGAGGGAAGGCGAGGAAGGATGTGGCTGCCCTGGTATTGGTAAAGGCTCACTCTTGGGCTCAGAGGAGACACGCACAAGAGAGTAGGAGCAGCAGGGGAGAGGACCCAGGGCAGGCAGTGCTGGTAGAAGGAATCAGGATGAGAGCATGGAGTTAGAGTCAAGGGGTTTTACAGAAACTGAGTCAGTCCCTGACACAGTCTGGAGACAAAGCTCATGCTTAGGAAGGGCAGGTGCAGAGGAAGTGTTCCTGCAGCTCACAATCCCCCAAAAAGAATTCAGCCTCTCCCAAGGGACTTAAGAAAGCCCTCCCGGCCAGAGAAGGGCACTGACTTGGCAGGGAGAAAGTGTCAAGCCGGGAGAAAGATAAGAGGACAGGATTATATAAGTGATAAAATGCTAACATTTCACATGTTCAACGCCAGCTTAAATTACACACATTCCAACTTTTTTTAAAGGGAAGGTAACCTTTGAAAAAGATATTTTTTTTCTTGGGTAAGAAAAAATATAAGGTTGGAAGGCAAAAATATGTGTATGTTAGCTGGGTTTGCCCCTCACCCTTTCTTCTTGTAATATATTCTGTTGATGGCCTTTCTTTGGATTTAAGGCAAACTGGTCAACTTTCTTCTAGAATGAAGCTGACAACCTCTTTTGATTTTAAAAATTCATTTTTTTAAGCCTTGGTCATAATTCTCAAAGAAAACAAACGAGCAGGAAAGAAGCGCCAGTAAATTAGCCTCCAGCTGGGAGCGCCTCTTCCCTGCCTGCTCGCTCTAGGTCCTGGTGAGAGGAAATGGCTGGAATTCAGGCAAGGTTGGAAGAGACCCCAGGGATCTGGGAGGCTGCAATGGACCGAGCAGGGAAGCCCACTGTGCCCCTGTAGGGTCTCACTCTGTTTCAGCCCACAGTGGCCCTGTGGTGACTCAGCTTCCCCAGTTACACTGGTCCTCCTGTAAGGTCCCTTCAAGCTCAAAACTGAAACTAGGCAGAGTTGAAGGATGCGTAGAGCGTGAGGCAGACTGGAGGGTGACCAAGTGCCAGTGGTTGTGGCCTGATTTCATTTAAGGACCCCATGAGGAACAAATGTTATCTGACCTTGCAGCAGTGACATGTGAATTACCATCTGGGGCGAGACACCGGCAGAGGGGTGACACTGCGGCCTCCCTATTGTGCCCAGCACTGGAGCTGGAGCAGACCTGTCCTTCCACGTGTGTGGAACCCATGCTGGAGAGTACGGAGCTAGGTTGTGGGGGTGCTGCCACCAAACACAGGCCTCCAGCTGCCTGTGCATGGCCCCTTTCTGGTTCCAAGGATGGATTGCATCTTTCTGAGGAATCCCAGAACTGAGGGTGAAGTTAAGTGCTTTGCAGACATGCTAAGAATGTGTGTGTGTGTGTGGGGGGGGGTTATGTATGCTGGCCTACGTGTGTGTGTGTCTGTCTATCCAGTCTCTCTGTGTCTGGGATTTAAGCAGGAGGACCTGCCTCCCTTCCTGGGAGAAACCAGCAAGAAGATACATTTGTCCCCTGGGCTCCACTCTGGTGGGAGAAGGCTCTGGTGGTCCCGAGACCACTCTAGGTGTTTACAGGGGACTCTTAGGAATGGGCTTCAGGGACAGCCCTGGGCTGATGCCCACCAGAAGAATTGCTGCCACTTCCCCCAGCCAGTGAGCGGGCACCAACATCTGGGCATTCATGCCTGCAGGAGGGCCCCTGCCAAGTGGGGGTGGAGCAAGTCTGCACACAGCACAGGTCCACCTACACGTTCACCTCTCCCTGTTCCCCACAGGCAGCTCCAGACCCCATCTGCCCACGCAGTGGGGCCCAGCAGCTGATGGGGCAGGAACACCACTCAGCCTGTGCAGAGCCCCAGCTAACTTCAGAGTGAAACACACCATGCACGGTGGCTGTTGGTGGCCAAGACACCCACCGTGACTTTTCTTTATCCCTGTTTTTATCTGAGTTCATGCAGGGAAGAGAGGGAGAGTGGGAGGCAGGGTCAGCTGAAGAGGCAGGGAGGTGGCAAGGGAGAGAGGGAAAGGCAGTATGTGGCTCCGGCTGCCCTCTGCGGCTGCCGAGCTCACACAGACACACAGGAACACACATATACAGATGCCAACACACAGAAACACATATACAGAGACACACACCAACATACAGAAACACTCATACACACAGGCACACACACATATATATACACAGACACACAACGACACACAGAAACACACATATACAAAGACATACACTGACACACAGAGACACACATATACACAGGCACACAAAGACATACATATACACAGACACACATATGCATAGACACACATATACACAGAAACACACTGACACACAGAGATACATACACACATGCACACAAAATACACATATGCCCAGACATACATGCACACAGAAATACATAAAGGGACACATGCAGAAACACATATGCACAGGCACACATACACACAGAGATACACACAGACACATGCACACAAGCAGACTTGCCTTGCCCTGCCCGCTCCCACGAGGTCCAGCTGGGACACACACTGCTTCCATTTGATGAACGTGGGATCGGGCTCTGCTGAGGGACCTGAGTCTCTGAGGATACTGCAAAGGGCCACCTCTCTCGGACCCACATAAGCTGACTTTGGGAGAGGCCATCACATGGGTCTGGTGCCCCCTGCAAGCCCAGGACATTGACCTGTCCCCCCTGAGTGTCAGGAAAAAGGTGGCAGAGACCCAGGCTGTGGCCCTGCTCTCCCTGCAGGGGAGTGAACATTGTGCCTGCACTTGGGCTCTGGGATTCCAGCTGTGCCCAGAGCCACCTCTCCACCAGCCTGGCTCCCCACATAGTTCTCTCTGCAGAGCAAGATGCTCAGTGTGTGACGGCGGGTAGACACTAAAGCCTACCCTACCGGACATGTACAGGTTCTGCCCAGGATGCTGTGCTGGCTGGTCTCCTCCATGGCTCCTTCTCCCCTTCATGTCCAGCCCCCAAGAACAGCTCTCAGTCCCTCAGGAACTGCATCCCCGGACCCCTGGTCCTTAAGCCCAACACACCGAGATAGACTCAGATTCCCTCTGATGGGTAGATGAGAGCAGCTGGGGGAGGGTCCACTTCCCAATGCTCTAGTCTATAGAATGTTCTGGATCTTGCAAATTGCCCTCAGAGAACAAGAGAAATGCTGTGGAAATTAAGGCAGAGCTCAGCAGCGGTGGAGCCTATGAAGTGAGACGGAGTCCTTCCACACAATTAAATGCGGCATTTGGAATATGCTTGTCAGGGGAGGTGCAGGCTCCTGGTGGAGATTCCTAAAGGATGGAAATTCCTGGCTGAGTGTGTTTGGCTGTCCTAACTGAACAACACAGACTGGGCTTTCAACAAAAGGAACCTTTATTCCCAGAGCTGGGGAGGTTGTGAATCCAAGGTCAGGGGTGATGCGTCGTTCCTGGCAGCTCTCTCCCCCTGTCCTCAGACATGTCCTCTTGCTCTCTCCATGCTGGCCTTGAAGGAAGAGAGCTCTTGGTGTCCCTTCTTAGGATGTAGACCCCGTTGGATCAAAGCCCCAGGTTCTGGCCTCATTGACCTTCATTTCATCCTTGGCGAGACCCTGAATTCAAACAGTCACACAATGAACAGTGCCAGTGGCTCACACTCCTGTTTCTCTTGGCCTTACTCCTTCCCCAAGGTGCACAGAGCAGGAAACTCAGACCGGGATGATTCTGACTGCCTCAGGTCACTTCACTTGATCACTTGACCTCCCTGTTATTCATCGATTTGCTTGAGCAGGCACCAGTAACATTTCCATTTGACCCTATCACGTGCCAGTGTAGCCCAATGGCATCTGGTTGCTTCAGGTATTTGAAAATCCTCAAACCGTTCATTCAGGGCCTTGACAAAGAAGTCTGACCGTCTTGTAGGTGGGAAGCCACGTGATCCCTTGATGTCCCATGGGATCCAGTTGGTACTGGCTCTAGTCCAGTGGTCATCTCCAAATCTCATTACATGTCCAGCCCATCTGATTTTCGATGCCTTGGTAAACGAGACAGCGTCCCTGACTCTGGATCGTTGACCTCTGTCGGAACTCAGGATTTCTTCTCTCACTTGAGTGAGGCCTGATATTCCAAGCATAGCTCTTTTGATTCCTCTTTGGGGACCCGAATAGCATTCTCATCCTGATTTTGTAGGAACCAGGTCTCTGAGGCGATGTTAATGCAGGAGAACGGTGGAGTAGAAGAGATGTGCCTGGAGCTGGAGGTTCTTTGTCCTTTTAGCTATTTCTTCGATACCTTTGAAGGCATTCCATGCCGCTCTCTTCTCCTGTGCAGCTCAGGTTTTAGGTCGTTCATCATGTTGACTTCTCGACCTAGGGTACACATAACTGCTGCATTCAGAGATGTTTGTTCCATTGAGAGTGAATGGGCCTCTGGAACTATTTCATTTTTCATGAACATAGTTTTGTTTAGATTCAGCTGTAGACCTATCTTTCTACATTCTTGTTCAAAGTCAGTCAGCATTTGTGCCGCTTGGCTAATATTTGGTGTTATTAGAACGATATCATCAGCGAAGCAGAGGTGGTGTAGCTGCCAACCCTCTATCTTCACTCCCATTCCTTCCCATTCTAACTGTCGCATGATGTTCTCGAGGGTGGCACTGAAGACTTTTGGTGCTCAGGTCAGAGTCAGTAATTCAGGCCTTTAAGGCAGGGGATGCCAAACTGTGTCCAGTCCTGGCCACTTCCCTAGCCAATTCCTCGACCATAGAACCCTCCTCTTAAAGTGAACGTGAAAGTGCAGGAGGGCTAGGGGAATGGGAGAGGGTCTGCACGACATGCACAGCCCATTGCCAGTGCTACAACAGTGGCTCACGCACTCAGCACTCAGAGAAGCAATGAGTGATGAGCAATGTGCAGTTAGTATTCACAAGACCACAATAAGTTCAGGCTGCATACAGGACTCAGCCTCAGAGACAGTGGCCATGATGGCCACGGCCCAGAGGCTCCAGAAGCAGAAGCAGGAATCCGCCCCATGTGCTGTGTTGCTGTGTTTTCAGTCACCAGCATTTCTGTTTACTTTTGCTTTTTCGTTTCTCCATTTCCATTCGGCTCACTTCCTGCCACACATTCACATCAGTCTGGTTTTGTTTATTCCCTTTTCCCTCTACTGGTTTGGAAACTCCATATTCCATTCTCTTCATTAGTTTCTTCGCCTTAAAATCATAACACTATCTAAAGGAAGCTTTGATCTCTCCTGCATCCAACAGCCCCAGGAACCGAGAGTACACCTGGATTCCCCGTCCATCTTGACCATGTATTCTGGGACCTGGGACTGTCCTGTTCTTGCCCTGCCCGGGTACAACCTCGGGTTTGTCTGGACGGTATCCACCGCTAGTGGACACTATTATTTACACAGCCTTTAATAAAGGTGACCCAAGTAGACCTCTTCCTTTGCTCATTATTGCTGGATCCCTCTCCTTCCCTGGGTCTAATGGCCTTCCTAAGTGATGTTTTAAATAATTCTTTTAACAAGGGCCTGCAAGTGTGTCTTTGCTTTAAAATGACTTTTGTCCTCGTTCAGTTTTGAATAGTAATTTGGCTGGGTCTAGAATTCTGCTTGGCTTATTTCACTTGGCATTAAAATCATTATCCTCAGGCTCTGTCCACCGAAGTTGGGCAGTAGCAGGGGACGGGATGGGAGCAGGGATGTGCTGTTTTTTGTCACTTTCTGCAAGCAATCTGACTTCTCTCAGCTCCTTTGCTAAGATCTCTTTCCCCCATGTTCTGCAGTTTCACTGTAATGCTTAAGCTAATGTGGTTCACATTTTCTGTGGCATTCGAGTAGATGATTAAAGGGGCTGAGCCCGTGGCCTGAGGGGAGATGGTGGGGAAGACGCTGCTCAATGTATCAGCACTAGCTGATGTATTAATGTTGCCTTAGTTCTTCCAGGCTGCTCTTAAGAATACCATAGACCCGCGGATTTGCACACCACACACAATTATATTTCACAGGGTAGGAGTGAGAGCCAAAAGGGAAGCCAGGATATGCTTCTAACTGGGGTGAGTTGGGAGGTGAGAGGCGCTGTCCTCACAGGCCCAGAGCTGCCCTAGGGTCCCATGACAACCACCTTATTCCCCCCCAGGCTTCCTCCTTCAGCCCACTGGGAAGGTGACAGTGCAGGTAGTAGGCTGGGGGGGTAGGGAGAGGGTGTGCAGTTTCAGTGGGTCTCGCTAATAAAACAGGGGTTAGGGTGGACAGTCTAGAGCAAAGGTTAATACCGATAATAGCTGATGAGAGTTAAGACTAAAAGGCATTGTTGCCTCCCCTTGCAGGACACTCTGGGGTACTAGTCCATTTTGCAGTCAAAGGCCCAGAAGAGGGGTTAGTCACCCCATTTTATAGAGCAGAAAACTGAGGCCCAGAAGGCGGGGTCACCAGAAAAAGGAAGTGGGGGATAGGCGCAGACCTGGGAAGAGACAGGTCAGAGTTCACATCACCTCCCGCGCCCCTTTAACTGGGTGACTGTGACCTCGTGTCTCTACCTTTCTGCATT